>JAWNOU010000055.1:0-110187 GCA_035045725.1 Drosophila ezoana | reverse complement strand
ATTCATATGACTGTGGAGTGTTGCCTTGCAGGCATAAGTCAATTATGTTAAAAAAAAGAATAATGAAGTTATTTAAATGTATCATTAAATTGGTACATGAAAATGTTAAGGTGATTGGTAGTATTTGGAAAAAATGTCGCCATTATAGAATATGTGTCAAAAAACCTATATAGGGAGTGGTGTCGCGCAAGGCATGTCATATGAAAAATTTTATATATGGTAAATTCATATGACTGTGGAGTGTTGCCTTGCCGGCATAAGTCAATTATGTTAAAAAAAAGAATAATGAAGTTATTTAAATGTATCATTAAATTGGTACATGAAAATGTTAAGGTTATTGGTAGTATTTGGAAAAAATGTCGCCATTATAGAATATGTGTCAAAAAACCTATATAGGGAGTGGTGTCGCGCAAGGCATGTCATATGAAAAGTTTTATATATGGTAAATTCATATGACTGTGGAGTGTTGCCTTGCAGGCATAAGTCAATTATGTTAAAAAAAAGAATAATGAAGTTATTTAAATGTATCATTAAATTGGTACATGAAAATGTTAAGGTGATTGGTAGTATTTGGAAAAAATGTCGCCATTATAGAATATGTGTCAAAAAACCTATATAGGGAGTGGTGTCGCGCAAGGCATGTCATATGAAAAGTTTTATATACGGTAAATTCATATGACTGTGGAGTGTTGCCTTGCAGGCATAAGTCAATTATGTTAAAAAAAAGAATAATGAAGTTATTTAAATGTATCATTAAATTGGTACATGAAAATGTTAAGGTGATTGGTAGTATTTGGAAAAATGTCGCCATTATAGAATATGTGTCAAAAAACCTATATAGGGAGTGGTGTCGCGCAAGGCATGTCATATGAAAAGTTTTATATATGGTAAATTCATATGACTGTGGAGTGTTGCCTTGCCGGCATAAGTCAATTATGTTAAAAAAAAGAATAATGAAGTTATTTAAATGTATCATTAAATTGGTACATGAAAATGTTAAGGTTGATTGGTAGTATTTGGAAAAAATGTCGCCATTATAGAATATGTGTCAAAAAACCTATATAGGGAGTGGTGTCGCGCAAGGCATGTCATATGAAAAGTTTTATATACGGTAAATTCATATGACTGTGGAGTGTTGCCTTGCAGGCATAAGTCAATTATGTTAAAAAAAAGAATAATGAAGTTATTTAAATGTATCATTAAATTGGTACATGAAAATGTTAAGGTGATTGGTAGTATTTGGAAAAAATGTCGCCATTATAGAATATGTGTCAAAAAACCTATATAGGGAGTGGTGTCGCTCAAGGCATGTCATATGAAAAGTTTTATATACGGTAAATTCATATGACTGTGGAGTGTTGCCTTGCCGGCATAAGTCAATTATGTTAAAAAAAAGAATAATGAAGTTATATAAATGTATCATTAAATTGGTACATGAAAATGTTAAGGTGATTGGTAGTATTTGGAAAAATGTCGCCATTATAGAATATGTGTCAAAAAACCTATATAGGGAGTGGTGTCGCGCAAGGCATGTCATATGAAAAGTTTTATATACGGAAAATTCATATGACTGTGGAGTGTTGCCTTGCCGGCATAAGTCAATTATGTAAAAAAAAAAGAATAATGAAGTTATTTAAATGTATCATTAAATTGGTACATGAAAATGTTAAGGTTAATGGTAGTATTTGGAAAAAATGTCGCCATTATAGAATATGTGTCAAAAAACCTATATAGGGAGTGGTGTCGCGCAAGGCATGTCATATGAAAAGTTTTATATATGGTAAATTCATATGACTGTGGAGTGTTGCCTTGCCGGCATAAGTCAATTATGTTAAAAAAAAGAATAATGATGTTATATAAATGTATCATTAAATTGGTACATGAAAATGTAAAGGTGATTGGTAGTATTTGGAAAAATGTCGCCATTATAGAATATGTGTCAAAAAAGCTATGTAGGGAGTGGTGTCGCGCAAGGCATGTCATATGAAAAATTTTATATATGGTAAATTCATATGACTGTGGAGTGTTGCCTTGCCGGCATAAGTCAATTATGTAAAAAAAAAGAATAATGAAGTTATTTAAATGTATCATTAAATTGGTACATGAAAATGTTAAGGTTAATGGTAGTATTTGGAAAAAATGTCGCCATTATAGAATATGTGTCAAAAAACCTATATAGGGAGTGGTGTCGCTCAAGGCATGTCATATGAAAAGTTTTATATATGGTAAATTCATATGACTGTGGAGTGTTGCCTTGCAGGCATAAGTCAATTATGTTAAAAAAAAAGAATAATGAAGTTATTTAAATGTATCATTAAATTGGTACATGAAAATGTTTAGGTGATTGGTAGTATTTGGAAAAATGTCGCCATTATAGAATATGTGTCAAAAAACCTATATAGGGAGTGATGTCGCGCAAGGCATGTCATATGAAAAGTTTTATATACGGTAAATTCATATGACTGTGGAGTGTTGCCTTGCAGGCATAAGTCAATTATGTTAAAAAAAAAGAATAATGAAGTTATTTAAATGTATCATTAAATTGGTACATGAAAATGTTAAGGTGATTGGTAGTATTTGGAAAAATGTCGCCATTATAGAATAGGTGTCAAAAAACCTATATAGGGAGTGATGTCGCGCGAGGCATGTCATATGAAAAATTTTATATATGGTAAATTCATATGACTGTGGAGTGTTGCCTTGCCGGCATAAGTCAATTATGTAAAAAAAAAGAATAATGAAGTTATTTAAATGTATCATTAAATTGGTACATGAAAATGTTTAGGTGATTGGTAGTATTTGGAAAAATGTCGCCATTATAGAATATGTGTCAAAAAACCTATATAGGGAGTGGTGTCGCGCAAGGCATGTCATATGAAATGTTTTATATACGGTAAATTCATATGACTGTGGAGTGTTGCCTTGCAGGCATAAGTCAATTATGTTAAAAAAAAAAGAATAATGAAGTTATTTTAATGTATCATTAAATTGGTACATGAAAATGTTAAGGTGATTGGTAGTATTTGGAAAAATGTCGCCATTATAGAATATGTGTCAAAAAACCTATATAGGGAGTGGTGTCGCGCGAGGCATGTCATATGAAAACTTTTATATATGGTAAATTCATATGACTGTGGAGTGTTGCCTTGCCGGCATAAGTCAATTATGTTAAAAAAAAGAATAATGAAGTTATATAAATGTATCATTAAATTGGTACATGAAAATGTTAAGGTGATTGGTAGTATTTGGAAAAATGTCGCCATTATAGAATATGTGTCAAAAAACCTATATAGGGAGTGGTGTCGCGCAAGGCATGTCATATGAAAAGTTTTATATACGGTAAATTCATATGACTGTGGAGTGTTGCCTTGCAGGCATAAGTCAATTATGTTAAAAAAAAAAGAATAACGAAGTTATTTAAATGTATCATTAAATTGGTACATGAAAATGTTAAGGTTAATGGTAGTATTTGGAAAAAATGTCGCCATTATAGAATATGTGTCAAAAAACCTATATAGGGAGTGGTGTCGCTCAAGGCATGTCATATGAAAAGTTTTATATACGGTAAATTCATATGACTGTGGAGTGTTGCCTTGCCGGCATAAGTCAATTATGTTAAAAAAAAGAATAATGAAGTTATATAAATGTATCATTAAATTGGTACATGAAAATGTTAAGGTGATTGGTAGTATTTGGAAAAATGTCGCCATTATAGAATATGTGTCAAAAAACCTATATAGGGAGTGGTGTCGCTCAAGGCATGTCATATGAAAAGTTTTATATACGGTAAATTCATATGACTGTGGAGTGTTGCCTTGCCGGCATAAGTCAATTATGTTAAAAAAAAGAATAATGAAGTTATTTAAATGTATCATTAAATTGGTACATGAAAATGTTTAGGTGATTGGTAGTATTTGGAAAAATGTCGCCATTATAGAATATGTGTCAAAAAACCTATATAGGGAGTGGTGTCGCGCAAGGCATGTCATATGAAAAGTTTTATATACGGTAAATTCATATGACTGTGGAGTGTTGCCTTGCAGGCATAAGTCAATTATGTTAAAAATAAAAGAATAATGAAGTTATTTTAATGTATCATTAAATTGGTACATGAAAATGTTAAGGTGATTGGTAGTATTTGGAAAAATGTCGCCATTATAGAATATGTGTCAAAAAACCTATATAGGGAGTGGTGTCGCGCGAGGCATGTCATATGAAAACTTTTATATATGGTAAATTCATATGACTGTGGAGTGTTGCCTTGCAGGCATAAGTCAATTATGTTAAAAAAAAAAGAATAATGAAGTTATTTAAATGTATCATTAAATTGGTACATGAAAATGTTAAGGTTAATGGTAGTATTTGGAAAAAATGTCGCCATTATAGAATATGTGTCAAAAAACCTATATAGGGAGTGGTGTCGCGCAAGGCATGTCATATGAAAAATTTTATATATGGTAAATTCATATGACTGTGGAGTGTTGCCTTGCCGGCATAAGTCAATTATGTAATAAAAAAAGAATAATGAAGTTATTTAAATGTATCATTAAATTGGTACATGAAAATGTTAAGGTTAATGGTAGTATTTGGAAAAAATGTCGCCATTATAGAATATGTGTCAAAAAACCTATATAGGGAGTGGTGTCGCTCAAGGCATGTCATATGAAAAGTTTTATATATGGTAAATTCATATGACTGTGGAGTGTTGCCTTGCAGGCATAAGTCAATTATGTTAAAAAAAGAATAATGAAGTTATTTAAATGTATCATTAAATTGGTACATGAAAATGTTTAGGTGATTGGTAGTATTTGGAAAAATGTCGCCATTATAGAATATGTGTCAAAAAACCTATATAGGGAGTGGTGTCGCGCAAGGCATGTCATATGAAAAGTTTTATATACGGTAAATTCATATGACTGTGGAGTGTTGCCTTGCAGGCATAAGTCAATTATGTTAAAAAAAAAGAATAATGAAGTTATTTTAATGTATCATTAAATTGGTACATGAAAATGTTAAGGTGATTGGTAGTATTTGGAAAAATGTCGCCATTATAGAATATGTGTCAAAAAACCTATATAGGGAGTGGTGTCGCGCGAGGCATGTCATATGAAAACTTTTATATATGGTAAATTCATATGACTGTGGAGTGTTGCCTTGCCGGCATAAGTCAATTATGTTAAAAAAAAGAATAATGAAGTTATATAAATGTATCATTAAATTGGTACATGAAAATGTTAAGGTGATTGGTAGTATTTGGAAAAATGTCGCCATTATAGAATATGTGTCAAAAAACCTATATAGGGAGTGGTGTCGCGCAAGGCATGTCATATGAAAAGTTTTATATACGGTAAATTCATATGACTGTGGAGTGTTGCCTTGCAGGCATAAGTCAATTATGTTAAAAAAAAGAATAATGAAGTTATTTAAATGTATCATTAAATTGGTACATGAAAATGTTAAGGTTAATGGTAGTATTTGGAAAAAATGTCGCCATTATAGAATATGTGTCAAAAAACCTATATAGGGAGTGGTGTCGCTCAAGGCATGTCATATGAAAAGTTTTATATACGGTAAATTCATATGACTGTGGAGTGTTGCCTTGCAGGCATAAGTCAATTATGTTAAAAAAAAAGAATAATGAAGTTATATAAATGTATCATTAAATTGGTACATGAAAATGTTAAGGTGATTGGTAGTATTTGGAAAAATGTCGCCATTATAGAATATGTGTCAAAAAACCTATATAGGGAGTGGTGTCGCGCAAGGCATGTCATATGAAAAGTTTTATATACGGTAAATTCATATGACTGTGGAGTGTTGCCTTGCAGGCATAAGTCAATTATGTTAAAAAAAAGAATAATGAAGTTATTTAAATGTATCATTAAATTGGTACATGAAAATGTTAAGGTTAATGGTAGTATTTGGAAAAAATGTCGCCATTATAGAATATGTGTCAAAAAACCTATATAGGGAGTGGTGTCGCGCAAGGCATGTCATATGAAAAGTTTTATATATGGTAAATTCATATGACTGTGGAGTGTTGCCTTGCCGGCATAAGTCAATTATGTTAAAAAAAAGAATAATGAAGTTATTTAAATGTATCATTAAATTGGTACATGAAAATGTTAAGGTGATTGGTAGTATTTGGAAAAAATGTCGCCATTATAGAATATGTGTCAAAAAACCTATATAGGGAGTGGTGTCGCTCAAGGCATGTCATATGAAAAGTTTTATATATGGTAAATTCATATGACTGTGGAGTGTTGCCTTGCCGGCATAAGTCAATTATGTTAAAAAAAAGAATAATGAAGTTATTTAAATGTATCATTAAATTGGTACATGAAAATGTTAAGGTGATTGGTAGTATTTGGAAAAATGTCGCCATTATAGAATATGTGTCAAAAAACCTATATAGGGAGTGGTGTCGCGCAAGGCATGTCATATGAAAAATTTTATATATGGTAAATTCATATGACTGTGGAGTGTTGCCTTGCCGGCATAAGTCAATTATGTAATAAAAAAAGAATAATGAAGTTATTTAAATGTATCATTAAATTGGTACATGAAAATGTTAAGGTTAATGGTAGTATTTGGAAAAAATGTCGCCATTATAGAATATGTGTCAAAAAACCTATATAGGGAGTGGTGTCGCGCAAGGCATGTCATATGAAAAATTTTATATATGGTAAATTCATATGACTGTGGAGTGTTGCCTTGCCGGCATAAGTCAATTATGTTAAAAAAAGAATAATGAAGTTATTTAAATGTATCATTAAATTGGTACATGAAAATGTTAAGGTGATTGGTAGTATTTGGAAAAATGTCGCCATTATAGAATATGTGTCAAAAAACCTATATAGGGAGTGGTGTCGCGCAAGGCATGTCATATGAAAAATTTTATATATGGTAAATTCATATGACTGTGGAGTGTTGCCTTGCCGGCATAAGTCAATTATGTTAAAAAAAAGAATAATGAAGTTATTTAAATGTATCATTAAATTGGTACATGAAAATGTTAAGGTGATTGGTAGTATTTGGAAAAATGTCGCCATTATAGAATATGTGTCAAAAAACCTATATAGGGAGTGGTGTCGCGCAAGGCATGTCATATGAAAAGTTTTATATATGGTAAATTCATATGACTGTGGAGTGTTGCCTTGCCGGCATAAGTCAATTATGTTAAAAAAAAGAATAATGAAGTCATTAAAATGTATCATTAAATTGGTACATGAAAATGTTAAGGTGAATGGTAGTATTTGGAAAAAATGTCGCCATTATAGAATATGTGTCAAAAAACCTATATAGGGAGTGGTGTCGCGCAAGGCATGTCATATGAAAAGTTTTATATATGGTAAATTCATATGACTGTGGAGTGTTGCCTTGCCGGCATAAGTCAATTATGTTAAAAAAAAGAATAATGAAGTTATATAAATGTATCATTAAATTGGTACATGAAAATGTTAAGGTGATTGGTAGTATTTGGAAAAATGTCGCCATTATAGAATATGTGTCAAAAAACCTATATAGGGAGTGGTGTCGCGCAAGGCATGTCATATGAAAAATTTTATATATGGTAAATTCATATGACTGTGGAGTGTTGCCTTGCCGGCATAAGTCAATTATGTTAAAAAAAAGAATAATGAAGTTATTTAAATGTATCATTAAATTGGTACATGAAAATGTTAAGGTTAATGGTAGTATTTGGAAAAAATGTCGCCATTATAGAATATGTGTCAAAAAACCTATATAGGGAGTGGTGTCGCGCAAGGCATGTCATATGAAAAATTTTATATATGGTAAATTCATATGACTGTGGAGTGTTGCCTTGCAGGCATAAGTCAATTATGTTAAAAAAAAGAATAATGAAGTTATTTAAATGTATCATTAAATTGGTACATGAAAATGTTAAGGTGATTGGTAG
This sequence comes from Drosophila ezoana, assembly GCA_035045725.1. Lineage (NCBI taxonomy): Eukaryota > Metazoa > Arthropoda > Insecta > Diptera > Drosophilidae > Drosophila > Drosophila ezoana. The sequence continues at coordinate 102,266 of JAWNOU010000055.1, read as the reverse complement.
TATTTGGAAAAATGTCGCCATTATAGAATATGTGTCAAAAAACCTATATAGGGAGTGGTGTCGCGCAAGGCATGTCATATGAAAAGTTTTATATACGGTAAATTCATATGACTGTGGAGTGTTGCCTTGCAGGCATAAGTCAATTATGTTAAAAAAAGAATAATGAAGTTATTTAAATGTATCATTAAATTGGTACATGAAAATGTTAAGGTGATTGGTAGTATTTGGAAAAATGTCGCCATTATAGAATATGTGTCAAAAAACCTATATAGGGAGTGGTGTCGCGCAAGGCATGTCATATGAAAAATTTTATATATGGTAAATTCATATGACTGTGGAGTGTTGCCTTGCCGGCATAAGTCAATTATGTTAAAAAAAAGAATAATGAAGTTATTTAAATGTATCATTAAATTGGTACATGAAAATGTTAAGGTTAATGGTAGTATTTGGAAAAAATGTCGCCATTATAGAATATGTGTCAAAAAACCTATATAGGGAGTGGTGTCGCGCAAGGCATGTCATATGAAAAGTTTTATATATGGTAAATTCATATGACTGTGGAGTGTTGCCTTGCCGGCATAAGTCAATTATGTTAAAAAAAAGAATAATGAAGTTATTTAAATGTATCATTAAATTGGTACATGAAAATGTTAAGGTGATTGGTAGTATTTGGAAAAATGTCGCCATTATAGAATATGTGTCAAAAAACCTATATAGGGAGTGGTGTCGCGCAAGGCATGTCATATGAAAAGTTTTATATATGGTAAATTCATATGACTGTGGAGTGTTGCCTTGCCGGCATAAGTCAATTATGTTAAAAAAAAGAATAATGAAGTTATTTAAATGTATCATTAAATTGGTACATGAAAATGTTAAGGTGATTGGTAGTATTTGGAAAAAATGTCGCCATTATAGAATATGTGTCAAAAAACCTATATAGGGAGTGGTGTCGCGCAAGGCATGTCATATGAAAAATTTTATATATGGTAAATTCATATGACTGTGGAGTGTTGCCTTGCCGGCATAAGTCAATTATGTTAAAAAAAAGAATAATGAAGTCATTAAAATGTATCTTTAAATTGGTACATGAAAATGTTAAGGTGAATGGTAGTATTTGGAAAAAATGTCGCCATTATAGAATATGTGTCAAAAAACCTATATAGGGAGTGGTGTCGCGCAAGGCATGTCATATGAAAAATTTTATATATGGTAAATTCATATGACTGTGGAGTGTTGCCTTGCCGGCATAAGTCAATTATGTTAAAAAAAAGAATAATGAAGTTATATAAATGTATCATTAAATTGGTACATGAAAATGTTAAGGTGATTGGTAGTATTTGGAAAAATGTCGCCATTATAGAATATGTGTCAAAAAACCTATATAGGGAGTGGTGTCGCGCAAGGCATGTCATATCAATATGTGTCAAAAAACCTATATAGGGAGTGGTGTCGCGCAAGGCATGTCATATGAAAAATTTTATATATGGTAAATTCATATGACTGTGGAGTGTTGCCTTGCCGGCATAAGTCAATTATGTTAAAAAAAAGAATAATGAAGTTATATAAATGTATCATTAAATTGGTACATGAAAATGTTAAGGTCAATGGTAGTATTTGGAAAAAATGTCGCCATTATAGAATATGTGTCAAAAAAACCTATATAGGGAGTGGTGTCGCGCAAGGCATGTCATATGAAAAATTTTATATATGGTAAATTCATATGACTGTGGAGTGTTGCCTTGCCGGCATAAGTCAATTATGTTAAAAAAAAGAATAATGAAGTTATTTAAATGTATCATTAAATTGGTACATGAAAATGTTAAGGTGATTGGTAGTATTTGGAAAAATGTCGCCATTATAGAATATGTGTCAAAAAACCTATATAGGGAGTGGTGTCGCGCAAGGCATGTCATATGAAAAGTTTTATATATGGTAAATTCATATGACTGTGGAGTGTTGCCTTGCAGGCATAAGTCAATTATGTTAAAAAAAAGAATAATGAAGTTATTTAAATGTATCATTAAATTGGTACATGAAAATGTTAAGGTGATTGGTAGTATTTGGAAAAATGTCGCCATTATAGAATATGTGTCAAAAAACCTATATAGGGAGTGGTGTCGCGCAAGGCATGTCATATGAAAAGTTTTATATATGGTAAATTCATATGACTGTGGAGTGTTGCCTTGCAGGCATAAGTCAATTATGTTAAAAAAAAAGAATAATGAAGTTATTTAAATGTATCATTAAATTGGTACATGAAAATGTTAAGGTTAATGGTAGTATTTGGAAAAAATGTCGCCATTATAGAATATGTGTCAAAAAACCTATATAGGGAGTGGTGTCGCGCAAGGCATGTCATATGAAAAATTTTATATATGGTAAATTCATATGACTGTGGAGTGTTGCCTTGCCGGCATAAGTCAATTATGTTAAAAAAATAGAATAATGAAGTTATTTAAATGTATCATTAAATTGGTACATGAAAATGTTAAGGTTAATGGTAGTATTTGGAAAAAATGTCGCCATTATAGAATATGTGTCAAAAAACCTATATAGGGAGTGGTGTCGCGCAAGGCATGTCATATGAAAAGTTTTATATATGGTAAATTCATATGACTGTGGAGTGTTGCCTTGCCGGCATAAGTCAATTATGTTAAAAAAAAGAATAATGAAGTTATTTAAATGTATCATTAAATTGGTACATGAAAATGTTAAGGTGATTGGTAGTATTTGGAAAAATGTCGCCATTATAGAATATGTGTCAAAAAACCTATATAGGGAGTGGTGTCGCGCAAGGCATGTCATATGAAAAGTTTTATATATGGTAAATTCATATGACTGTGGAGTGTTGCCTTGCAGGCATAAGTCAATTATGTTAAAAAAAAGAATAATGAAGTTATTTAAATGTATCATTAAATTGGTACATGAAAATGTTAAGGTGATTGGTAGTATTTGGAAAAATGTCGCCATTATAGAATATGTGTCAAAAAACCTATATAGGGAGTGGTGTCGCGCAAGGCATGTCATATGAAAAATTTTATATATGGTAAATTCATATGACTGTGGAGTGTTGCCTTGCAGGCATAAGTCAATTATGTTAAAAAAATAGAATAATGAAGTTATATAAATGTATCATTAAATTGGTACATGAAAATGTTAAGGTGATTGGTAGTATTTGGAAAAATGTCGCCATTATAGAATATGTGTCAAAAAACCTATATAGGGAGTGGTGTCGCGCAAGGCATGTCATATGAAAAATTTTATATATGGTAAATTCATATGACTGTGGAGTGTTGCCTTGCCGGCATAAGTCAATTATGTTAAAAAAATAGAATAATGAAGTTATATAAATGTATCATTAAATTGGTACATGAAAATGTTAAGGTTAATGGTAGTATTTGGAAAAAATGTCGCCATTATAGAATATGTGTCAAAAAACCTATATAGGGAGTGGTGTCGCGCAAGGCATGTCATATGAAAAATTTTATATATGGTAAATTCATATGACTGTGGAGTGTTGCCTTGCCGGCATAAGTCAATTATGTTAAAAAAAAGAATAATGAAGTTATTTAAATGTATCATTAAATTGGTACATGAAAATGTTAAGGTGATTGGTAGTATTTGGAAAAATGTCGCCATTATAGAATATGTGTCAAAAAACCTATATAGGGAGTGGTGTCGCTCGAGGCATGTCATATGAAAAATTGTATATATGTTAAATTCATATGACTGTGGAGTGTTGCCTTGCCGGCATAAGTCAATTATGTTAAAAAAAAAGAATAATGAAGTTATTTAAATGTATCATTAAATTGGTACATGAAAATGTTAAGGTGATTGGTAGTATTTGGAAAAATGTCGCCATTATAGAATATGTGTCAAAAAACCTATATAGGGAGTGGTGTCGCGCAAGGCATGTCATATGAAAAATTTTATATATGGTAAATTCATATGACTGTGGAGTGTTGCCTTGCCGGCAAAAGTCAATTATGTTAAAAAATAGAATAATGAAGTTATATAAATGTATCATTAAATTGGTACATGAAAATGTTAAGGTTAATGGTAGTATTTGGAAAAAATGTCGCCATTATAGAATATGTGTCATAAAACCTAAATAGGGAGTGGTGTCGCGCAAGGCATGTCATATGAAAAATTTTATATATGGTAAATTCATATGACTGTGGAGTGTTGCCTTGCCGGCATAAGTCAATTATGTTAAAAAAAAGAATAATGAAGTTATTTAAATGTATCATTAAATTGGTACATGAAAATGTTAAGGTGATTGGTAGTATTTGGAAAAATGTCGCCATTATAGAATATGTGTCAAAAAACCTATATAGGGAGTGGTGTCGCGCAAGGCATGTCATATGAAAAATTTTATATATGGTAAATTCATATGACTGTGGAGTGTTGCCTTGCCGGCATAAGTCAATTATGTTAAAAAAAAGAATAATGAAGTTATATAAATGTATCATTAAATTGGTACATGAAAATGTTAAGGTGATTGGTAGTATTTGGAAAAATGTCGCCATTATAGAATATGTGTCAAAAAACCTATATAGGGAGTGGTGTCGCGCAAGGCATGTCATATGAAAAATTTTATATATGGTAAATTCATATGACTGTGGAGTGTTGCCTTGCCGGCATAAGTCAATTATGTTAAAAAAATAGAATAATGAAGTTATTTAAATGTATCATTAAATTGGTACATGAAAATGTTAAGGTTAATGGTAGTATTTGGAAAAAATGTCGCCATTATAGAATATGTGTCAAAAAACCTATATAGGGAGTGGTGTCGCGCGAGGCATGTCATATGAAAAATTTTATATATGATAAATTCATATGACTGTGGAGTGTTGCCTTGCCGGCATAAGTCAATTATGTTAAAAAAAAGAATAATGAAGTTATATAAATGTATCATTAAATTGGTACATGAAAATGTTAAGGTGATTGGTAGTATTTGGAAAAATGTCGCCATTATAGAATATGTGTCAAAAAACCTATATAGGGAGTGGTGTCGCGCAAGGCATGTCATATGAAAAATTTTATATATGGTAAATTCATATGACTGTGGAGTGTTGCCTTGCCGGCATAAGTCAATTATGTTAAAAAAATAGAATAATGAAGTTATTTAAATGTATCATTAAATTGGTACATGAAAATGTTAAGGTTAATGGTAGTATTTGGAAAAAATGTCGCCATTATAGAATATGTGTCAAAAAACCTATATAGGGAGTGGTGTCGCGCAAGGCATGTCATATGAAAAATTTTATATATGGTAAATTCATATGACTGTGGAGTGTTGCCTTGCCGGCATAAGTCAATTATGTTAAAAAAAAGAATAATGAAGTTATATAAATGTATCATTAAATTGGTACATGAAAATGTTAAGGTGATTGGTAGTATTTGGAAAAATGTCGCCATTATAGAATATGTGTCAAAAAACCTATATAGGGAGTGGTGTCGCGCAAGGCATGTCATATGAAAAATTTTATATACGGTAAATTCATATGACTGTGGAGTGTTGCCTTGCCGGCATAAGTCAATTATGTTAAAAAAAAGAATAATGAAGTTATATAAATGTATCATTAAATTGGTACATGAAAATGTTAAGGTGATTGGTAGTATTTGGAAAAATGTCGCCATTATAGAATATGTGTCAAAAAACCTATATAGGGAGTGGTGTCGCGCAAGGCATGTCATATGAAAAATTTTATATATGGTAAATTCATATGACTGTGGAGTGTTGCCTTGCCGGCATAAGTCAATTATGTTAAAAAAAAGAATAATGAAGTTATTTAAATGTATCATTAAATTGGTACATGAAAATGTTAAGGTGATTGGTAGTATTTGGAAAAATGTCGCCATTATAGAATATGTGTCAAAAAACCTATATAGGGAGTGGTGTCGCGCAAGGCATGTCATATGAAAAATTTTATATATGGTAAATTCATATGACTGTGGAGTGTTGCCTTGCCGGCATAAGTCAATTATGTTAAAAAAAAGAATAATGAAGTTATATAAATGTATCATTAAATTGGTACATGAAAATGTTAAGGTGATTGGTAGTATTTGGAAAAATGTCGCCATTATAGAATATGTGTCAAAAAACCTATATAGGGAGTGGTGTCGCGCAAGGCATGTCATATGAAAAATTTTATATATGGTAAATTCATATGACTGTGGAGTGTTGCCTTGCCGGCATAAGTCAATTATGTTAAAAAAATAGAATAATGAAGTTATTTAAATGTATCATTAAATTGGTACATGAAAATGTTAAGGTTAATGGTAGTATTTGGAAAAAATGTCGCCATTATAGAATATGTGTCAAAAAACCTATATAGGGAGTGGTGTCGCGCAAGGCATGTCATATGAAAAATTTTATATATGGTAAATTCATATGACTGTGGAGTGTTGCCTTGCCGGCATAAGTCAATTATGTTAAAAAAAAGAATAATGAAGTTATATAAATGTATCATTAAATTGGTACATGAAAATGTTAAGGTGATTGGTAGTATTTGGAAAAATGTCGCCATTATAGAATATGTGTCAAAAAACCTATATAGGGAGTGGTGTCGCGCAAGGCATGTCATATGAAAAATTTTATATATGGTAAATTCATATGACTGTGGAGTGTTGCCTTGCCGGCATAAGTCAATTATGTTAAAAAAAAGAATAATGAAGTTATATAAATGTATCATTAAATTGGTACATGAAAATGTTAAGGTGATTGGTAGTATTTGGAAAAATGTCGCCATTATAGAATATGTGTCAAAAAACCTATATAGGGAGTGGTGTCGCGCAAGGCATGTCATATGAAAAATTTTATATATGGTAAATTCATATGACTGTGGAGTGTTGCCTTGCCGGCATAAGTCAATTATGTTAAAAAAAAGAATAATGAAGTTATATAAATGTATCATTAAATTGGTACATGAAAATGTTAAGGTGATTGGTAGTATTTGGAAAAATGTCGCCATTATAGAATATGTGTCAAAAAACCTATATAGGGAGTGGTGTCGCGCAAGGCATGTCATATGAAAAATTTTATATATGGTAAATTCATATGACTGTGGAGTGTTGCCTTGCCGGCATAAGTCAATTATGTTAAAAAAATAGAATAATGAAGTTATATAAATGTATCATTAAATTGGTACATGAAAATGTTAAGGTTAATGGTAGTATTTGGAAAAAATGTCGCCATTATAGAATATGTGTCAAAAAACCTATATAGGGAGTGGTGTCGCGCAAGGCATGTCATATGAAAAATTTTATATATGGTAAATTCATATGACTGTGGAGTGTTGCCTTGCCGGCATAAGTCAATTATGTTAAAAAAAAGAATAATGAAGTTATATAAATGTATCATTAAATTGGTACATGAAAATGTTAAGGTGATTGGTAGTATTTGGAAAAAATGTCGCCATTATAGAATATGTGTCAAAAAACCTATATAGGGAGTGGTGTCGCTCAAGGCATGTCATATGAAAAATTTTATATATGGTAAATTCATATGACTGTGGAGTGTTGCCTTGCCGGCATAAGTCAATTATGTTAAAAAAAGAATAATGAAGTTATTTAAATGTATCATTAAATTGGTACATGAAAATGTTAAGGTGATTGGTAGTATTTGGAAAAATGTCGCCATTATAGAATATGTGTCAAAAAACCTATATAGGGAGTGGTGTCGCGCAAGGCATGTCATATGAAAAATTTTATATATGGTAAATTCATATGACTGTGGAGTGTTGCCTTGCCGGCATAAGTCAATTATGTTAAAAAAAGAATAATGAAGTTATATAAATGTATCATTAAATTGGTACATGAAAATGTTAAGGTGAATGGTAGTATTTGGAAAAAATGTCGCCATTATAGAATATGTGTCAAAAAACCTATATAGGGAGTGGTGTCGCGCAAGGCATGTCATATGAAAAATTTTATATATGGTAAATTCATATGACTGTGGAGTGTTGCCTTGCCGGCATAAGTCAATTATGTTAAAAAAAAGAATAATGAAGTTATATAAATGTATCATTAAATTGGTACATGAAAATGTTAAGGTGATTGGTAGTATTTGGAAAAAAGGTCGCCATTATAGAATATGTGTCAAAAAACCTATATAGGGAGTGGTGTCGCGCAAGGCATGTCATATGAAAAATTTTATATATGGTAAATTCATATGACTGTGGAGTGTTGCCTTGCCGGCATAAGTCAATTATGTTAAAAAAATAGAATAATGAAGTTATATAAATGTATCATTAAATTGGTACATGAAAATGTTAAGGTGATTGGTAGTATTTGGAAAAATGTCGCCATTATAGAATATGTGTCAAAAAACCTATATAGGGAGTGGTGTCGCGCAAGGCATGTCATATGAAAAATTTTATATATGGTAAATTCATATGACTGTGGAGTGTTGCCTTGCCGGCATAAGTCAATTATGTTAAAAAAAAGAATAATGAAGTTATTTAAATGTATCATTAAATTGGTACATGAAAATGTTAAGGTTAATGGTAGTATTTGGAAAAAATGTCGCCATTATAGAATATGTGTCAAAAAACCTATATAGGGAGTGGTGTCGCGCAAGGCATGTCATATGAAAAATTTTATATATGGTAAATTCATATGACTGTGGAGTGTTGCCTTGCCGGCATAAGTCAATTATGTTAAAAAAATAGAATAATGAAGTTATATAAATGTATCATTAAATTGGTACATGAAAATGTTAAGGTGATTGGTAGTATTTGGAAAAATGTCGCCATTATAGAATATGTGTCAAAAAACCTATATAGGGAGTGGTGTCGCGCAAGGCATGTCATATGAAAAATTTTATATATGGTAAATTCATATGACTGTGGAGTGTTGCCTTGCCGGCATAAGTCAATTATGTTAAAAAATAGAATAATGAAGTTATTTAAATGTATCATTAAATTGGTACATGAAAATGTTAAGGTTAATGGTAGTATTTGGAAAAAATGTCGCCATTATAGAATATGTGTCAAAAAACCTATATAGGGAGTGGTGTCGCGCAAGGCATGTCATATGAAAAATTTTATATATGGTAAATTCATATGACTGTGGAGTGTTGCCTTGCCGGCATAAGTCAATTATGTTAAAAAAAGAATAATGAAGTTATATAAATGTATCATTAAATTGGTACATGAAAATGTTAAGGTGATTGGTAGTATTTGGAAAAATGTCGCCATTATAGAATATGTGTCAAAAAACCTATATAGGGAGTGGTGTCGCGCAAGGCATGTCATATGAAAAGTTTTATATACGGTAAATTCATATGACTGTGGAGTGTTGCCTTGCAGGCATAAGTCAATTATGTTAAAAAAAGAATAATGAAGTTATTTAAATGTATCATTAAATTGGTACATGAAAATGTTAAGGTGATTGGTAGTATTTGGAAAAATGTCGCCATTATAGAATATGTGTCAAAAAACCTATATAGGGAGTGGTGTCGCTCAAGGCATGTCATATGAAAAGTTTTATATACGGTAAATTCATATGACTGTGGAGTGTTGCCTTGCCGGCATAAGTCAATTATGTTAAAAAAAAGAATAATGAAGTTATATAAATGTATCATTAAATTGGTACATGAAAATGTTAAGGTGATTGGTAGTATTTGGAAAAATGTCGCCATTATAGAATATGTGTCAAAAAACCTATATAGGGAGTGGTGTCGCGCAAGGCATGTCATATGAAAAATTTTATATATGGTAAATAATGAAGTTATATAAATGTATCATTAAATTGGTACATGAAAATGTTAAGGTTAATGGTAGTATTTGGAAAAAATGTCGCCATTATAGAATATGTGTCAAAAAACCTATATAGGGAGTGGTGTCGCTCAAGGCATGTCATATGAAAAGTTTTATATACGGTAAATTCATATGACTGTGGAGTGTTGCCTTGCCGGCATAAGTCAATTATGTTAAAAAAAGAATAATGAAGTTATTTAAATGTATCATTAAATTGGTACATGAAAATGTTAAGGTGATTGGTAGTATTTGGAAAAATGTCGCCATTATAGAATATGTGTCAAAAAACCTATATAGGGAGTGGTGTCGCGCAAGGCATGTCATATGAAAAGTTTTATATATGGTAAATTCATATGACTGTGGAGTGTTGCCTTGCCGGCATAAGTCAATTATGTTAAAAAAAAGAATAATGAAGTTATATAAATGTATCATTAAATTGGTACATGAAAATGTTAAGGTGATTGGTAGTATTTGGAAAAATGTCGCCATTATAGAATATGTGTCAAAAAACCTATATAGGGAGTGGTGTCGCGCAAGGCATGTCATATGAAAAATTTTATATATGGTAAATTCATATGACTGTGGAGTGTTGCCTTGCCGGCATAAGTCAATTATGTTAAAAAAAAAGAATAATGAAGTTATTTAAATGTATCATTAAATTGGTACATGAAAATGTTAAGGTTAATGGTAGTATTTGGAAAAAATGTCGCCATTATAGAATATGTGTCAAAAAACCTATATAGGGAGTGGTGTCGCGCAAGGCATGTCATATGAAAAGTTTTATATATGGTAAATTCATATGACTGTGGAGTGTTGCCTTGCCGGCATAAGTCAATTATGTTAAAAAAAAGAATAATGAAGTTATTTAAATGTATCATTAAATTGGTACATGAAAATGTTAAGGTGATTGGTAGTATTTGGAAAAATGTCGCCATTATAGAATATGTGTCAAAAAACCTATATAGGGAGTGGTGTCGCGCAAGGCATGTCATATGAAAAGTTTTATATATGGTAAATTCATATGACTGTGGAGTGTTGCCTTGCCGGCATAAGTCAATTATGTTAAAAAAAAGAATAATGAAGTTATTTAAATGTATCATTAAATTGGTACATGAAAATGTTAAGGTGATTGGTAGTATTTGGAAAAATGTCGCCATTATAGAATATGTGTCAAAAAACCTATATAGGGAGTGGTGTCGCGCAAGGCATGTCATATGAAAAGTTTTATATATGGTAAATTCATATGACTGTGGAGTGTTGCCTTGCCGGCATAAGTCAATTATGTTAAAAAAAAAGAATAATGAAGTTATATAAATGTATCATTAAATTGGTACATGAAAATGTTAAGGTGATTGGTAGTATTTGGAAAAATGTCGCCATTATAGAATATGTGTCAAAAAACCTATATAGGGAGTGGTGTCGCGCAAGGCATGTCATATGAAAAATTTTATATATGGTAAATTCATATGACTGTGGAGTGTTGCCTTGCCGGCATAAGTCAATTATGTTAAAAAAAAAGAATAATGAAGTTATTTAAATGTATCATTAAATTGGTACATGAAAATGTTAAGGTTAATGGTAGTATTTGGAAAAAATGTCGCCATTATAGAATATGTGTCAAAAAACCTATATAGGGAGTGGTGTCGCGCAAGGCATGTCATATGAAAAATTTTATATATGGTAAATTCATATGACTGTGGAGTGTTGCCTTGCCGGCATAAGTCAATTATGTTAAAAAAAAGAATAATGAAGTTATTTAAATGTATCATTAAATTGGTACATGAAAATGTTAAGGTGATTGGTAGTATTTGGAAAAAATGTCGCCATTATAGAATATGTGTCAAAAAACCTATATAGGGAGTGGTGTCGCGCAAGGCATGTCATATGAAAAATTTTATATATGGTAAATTCATATGACTGTGGAGTGTTGCCTTGCCGGCATAAGTCAATTATGTTAAAAAAAGAATAATGAAGTTATTTAAATGTATCATTAAATTGGTACATGAAAATGTTAAGGTGATTGGTAGTATTTGGAAAAAATGTCGCCATTATAGAATATGTGTCAAAAAACCTATATAGGGAGTGGTGTCGCGCAAGGCATGTCATATGAAAAGTTTTATATATGGTAAATTCATATGACTGTGGAGTGTTGCCTTGCCGGCATAAGTCAATTATGTTAAAAAAAAGAATAATGAAGTCATTTAAATGTATCATTAAATTGGTACATGAAAATGTTAAGGTGAATGGTAGTATTTGGAAAAAATGTCGCCATTATAGAATATGTGTCAAAAAACCTATATAGGGAGTGGTGTCGCGCAAGGCATGTCATATGAAAAATTTTATATATGGTAAATTCATATGACTGTGGAGTGTTGCCTTGCAGGCATAAGTCAATTATGTTAAAAAAAAGAATAATGAAGTTATTTAAATGTATCATTAAATTGGTACATGAAAATGTTAAGGTGATTGGTAGTATTTGGAAAAAATGTCGCCATTATAGAATATGTGTCAAAAAACCTATATAGGGAGTGGTGTCGCGCAAGGCATGTCATATGAAAAGTTTTATATATGGTAAATTCATATGACTGTGGAGTGTTGCCTTGCCGGCATAAGTCAATTATGTTAAAAAAAAAGAATAATGAAGTTATTTAAATGTATCATTAAATTGGTACATGAAAATGTTAAGGTGATTGGTAGTATTTGGAAAAAATGTCGCCATTATAGAATATGTGTCAAAAAACCTATATAGGGAGTGGTGTCGCGCAAGGCATGTCATATGAAAAATTTTATATATGGTAAATTCATATGACTGTGGAGTGTTGCCTTGCCGGCATAAGTCAATTATGTTAAAAAAAAGAATAATGAAGTTATTTAAATGTATCATTAAATTGGTACATGAAAATGTTAAGGTTAATGGTAGTATTTGGAAAAAATGTCGCCATTATAGAATATGTGTCAAAAAACCTATATAGGGAGTGGTGTCGCGCAAGGCATGTCATATGAAAAATTTTATATATGGTAAATTCATATGACTGTGGAGTGTTGCCTTGCCGGCATAAGTCAATTATGTTAAAAAAAAGAATAATGAAGTTATTTAAATGTATCATTAAATTGGTACATGAAAATGTTAAGGTGATTGGTAGTATTTGGAAAAATGTCGCCATTATAGAATATGTGTCAAAAAACCTATATAGGGAGTGGTGTCGCGCAAGGCATGTCATATGAAAAATTTTATATATGGTAAATTCATATGACTGTGGAGTGTTGCCTTGCCGGCATAAGTCAATTATGTTAAAAAAAAGAATAATGAAGTTATTTAAATGTATCATTAAATTGGTACATGAAAATGTTAAGGTTAATGGTAGTATTTGGAAAAAATGTCGCCATTATAGAATATGTGTCAAAAAACCTATATAGGGAGTGGTGTCGCGCAAGGCATGTCATATGAAAAGTTTTATATATGGTAAATTCATATGACTGTGGAGTGTTGCCTTGCCGGCATAAGTCAATTATGTTAAAAAAAAGAATAATGAAGTTATTTAAATGTATCATTAAATTGGTACATGAAAATGTTAAGGTGATTGGTAGTATTTGGAAAAATGTCGCCATTATAGAATATGTGTCAAAAAACCTATATAGGGAGTGGTGTCGCGCAAGGCATGTCATATGAAAAGTTTTATATACGGTAAATTCATATGACTGTGGAGTGTTGCCTTGCAGGCATAAGTCAATTATGTTAAAAAAAAGAATAATGAAGTTATTTAAATGTATCATTAAATTGGTACATGAAAATGTTAAGGTGATTGGTAGTATTTGGAAAAATGTCGCCATTATAGAATATGTGTCAAAAAACCTATATAGGGAGTGGTGTCGCTCAAGGCATGTCATATGAAAAGTTTTATATATGGTAAATTCATATGACTGTGGAGTGTTGCCTTGCCGGCATAAGTCAATTATGTTAAAAAAAAGAATAATGAAGTTATATAAATGTATCATTAAATTGGTACATGAAAATGTTAAGGTGATTGGTAGTATTTGGAAAAATGTCGCCATTATAGAATATGTGTCAAAAAACCTATATAGGGAGTGGTGTCGCGCAAGGCATGTCATATGAAAAATTTTATATATGGTAAATTATTAAATGGGGGGGTTTTTTTTGGGGAAAAAAAAAATTTTTAAAAAAAAAGAATAATGAAGTTATTTAAATGTATCATTAAATTGGTACATGAAAATGTTAAGGTTAATGGTAGTATTTGGAAAAAATGTCGCCATTATAGAATATGTGTCAAAAAACCTATATAGGGAGTGGTGTCGCTCAAGGCATGTCATATGAAAAGTTTTATATATGGTAAATTCATATGACTGTGGAGTGTTGCCTTGCCGGCATAAGTCAATTATGTAAAAAAAAGAATAATGAAGTTATTTAAATGTATCATTAAATTGGTACATGAAAATGTTTAGGTGATTGGTAGTATTTGGAAAAATGTCGCCATTATAGAATATGTGTCAAAAAACCTATATAGGGAGTGGTGTCGCGCAAGGCATGTCATATGAAAAGTTTTATATACGGTAAATTCATATGACTGTGGAGTGTTGCCTTGCAGGCATAAGTCAATTATGTTAAAAAAAAGAATAATGAAGTTATTTAAATGTATCATTAAATTGGTACATGAAAATGTTAAGGTGATTGGTAGTATTTGGAAAAAATGTCGCCATTATAGAATATGTGTCAAAAAACCTATATAGGGAGTGGTGTCGCGCAAGGCATGTCATATGAAAAGTTTTATATACGGTAAATTCATATGACTGTGGAGTGTTGCCTTGCAGGCATAAGTCAATTATGTTAAAAAAAAGAATAATGAAGTTATTTAAATGTATCATTAAATTGGTACATGAAAATGTTAAGGTTAATGGTAGTATTTGGAAAAAATGTCGCCATTATAGAATATGTGTCAAAAAACCTATATAGGGAGTGGTGTCGCGCAAGGCATGTCATATGAAAAGTTTTATATATGGTAAATTCATATGACTGTGGAGTGTTGCCTTGCCGGCATAAGTCAATTATGTTAAAAAAAAGAATAATGAAGTTATTTAAATGTATCATTAAATTGGTACATGAAAATGTTAAGGTGATTGGTAGTATTTGGAAAAATGTCGCCATTATAGAATATGTGTCAAAAAACCTATATAGGGAGTGGTGTCGCGCAAGGCATGTCATATGAAAAGTTTTATATATGGTAAATTCATATGACTGTGGAGTGTTGCCTTGCCGGCATAAGTCAATTATGTTAAAAAAAAGAATAATGAAGTCATTAAAATGTATCATTAAATTGGTACATGAAAATGTTAAGGTGAATGGTAGTATTTGGAAAAAATGTCGCCATTATAGAATATGTGTCAAAAAACCTATATAGGGAGTGGTGTCGCGCAAGGCATGTCATATGAAAAGTTTTATATATGGTAAATTCATATGACTGTGGAGTGTTGCCTTGCCGGCATAAGTCAATTATGTTAAAAAAAGAATAATGAAGTTATTTAAATGTATCATTAAATTGGTACATGAAAATGTTAAGGTGATTGGTAGTATTTGGAAAAATGTCGCCATTATAGAATATGTGTCAAAAAACCTATATAGGGAGTGGTGTCGCGCAAGGCATGTCATATGAAAAGTTTTATATATGGTAAATTCATATGACTGTGGAGTGTTGCCTTGCCGGCATAAGTCAATTATGTTAAAAAAAAGAATAATGAAGTTATTTAAATGTATCATTAAATTGGTACATGAAAATGTTAAGGTGATTGGTAGTATTTGGAAAAATGTCGCCATTATAGAATATGTGTCAAAAAACCTATATAGGGAGTGGTGTCGCGCAAGGCATGTCATATGAAAAGTTTTATATACGGTAAATTCATATGACTGTGGAGTGTTGCCTTGCAGGCATAAGTCAATTATGTTAAAAAAAAGAATAATGAAGTTATTTAAATGTATCATTAAATTGGTACATGAAAATGTTAAGGTTAATGGTAGTATTTGGAAAAAATGTCGCCATTATAGAATATGTGTCAAAAAACCTATATAGGGAGTGGTGTCGCTCAAGGCATGTCATATGAAAAGTTTTATATACGGTAAATTCATATGACTGTGGAGTGTTGCCTTGCCGGCATAAGTCAATTATGTAAAAAAAAGAATAATGCAGTTATTTAAATGTATCATTAAATTGGTACATGAAAATGTTTAGGTGATTGGTAGTATTTGGAAAAAATGTCGCCATTATAGAATATGTGTCAAAAAACCTATATAGGGAGTGGTGTCGCGCAAGGCATGTCATATGAAAAGTTTTATATACGGTAAATTCATATGACTGTGGAGTGTTGCCTTGCAGGCATAAGTCAATTATGTTAAAAAAAAGAATAATGAAGTTATTTAAATGTATCATTAAATTGGTACATGAAAATGTTAAGGTGATTGGTAGTATTTGGAAAAAATGTCGCCATTATAGAATATGTGTCAAAAAACCTATATAGGGAGTGGTGTCGCGCAAGGCATGTCATATGAAAAGTTTTATATATGGTAAATTCATATGACTGTGGAGTGTTGCCTTGCCGGCATAAGTCAATTATGTTAAAAAAAAGAATAATGAAGTTATTTAAATGTATCATTAAATTGGTACATGAAAATGTTAAGGTTAATGGTAGTATTTGGAAAAAATGTCGCCATTATAGAATATGTGTCAAAAAACCTATATAGGGAGTGGTGTCGCGCAAGGCATGTCATATGAAAAGTTTTATATATGGTAAATTCATATGACTGTGGAGTGTTGCCTTGCAGGCATAAGTCAATTATGTTAAAAAAAAGAATAATGAAGTTATTTAAATGTATCATTAAATTGGTACATGAAAATGTTAAGGTTAATGGTAGTATTTGGAAAAAATGTCGCCATTATAGAATATGTGTCAAAAAACCTATATAGGGAGTGGTGTCGCGCAAGGCATGTCATATGAAAAGTTTTATATATGGTAAATTCATATGACTGTGGAGTGTTGCCTTGCAGGCATAAGTCAATTATGTTAAAAAAAAGAATAATGAAGTTATTTAAATGTATCATTAAATTGGTACATGAAAATGTTAAGGTGATTGGTAGTATTTGGAAAAAATGTCGCCATTATAGAATATGTGTCAAAAAACCTATATAGGGAGTGGTGTCGCGCAAGGCATGTCATATGAAAAGTTTTATATATGGTAAATTCATATGACTGTGGAGTGTTGCCTTGCCGGCATAAGTCAATTATGTTAAAAAAAAGAATAATGAAGTTATTTAAATGTATCATTAAATTGGTACATGAAAATGTTTAGGTGATTGGTAGTATTTGGAAAAATGTCGCCATTATAGAATATGTGTCAAAAAACCTATATAGGGAGTGGTGTCGCGCAAGGCATGTCATATGAAAAGTTTTATATACGGTAAATTCATATGACTGTGGAGTGTTGCCTTGCAGGCATAAGTCAATTATGTTAAAAAAAAGAATAATGAAGTTATTTTAATGTATCATTAAATTGGTACATGAAAATGTTAAGGTGATTGGTAGTATTTGGAAAAATGTCGCCATTATAGAATATGTGTCAAAAAACCTATATAGGGAGTGGTGTCGCGCGAGGCATGTCATATGAAAACTTTTATATATGGTAAATTCATATGACTGTGGAGTGTTGCCTTGCCGGCATAAGTCAATTATGTTAAAAAAAAGAATAATGAAGTTATATAAATGTATCATTAAATTGGTACATGAAAATGTTAAGGTGATTGGTAGTATTTGGAAAAAATGTCGCCATTATAGAATATGTGTCAAAAAACCTATATAGGGAGTGGTGTCGCGCAAGGCATGTCATATGAAAAGTTTTATATACGGTAAATTCATATGACTGTGGAGTGTTGCCTTGCAGGCATAAGTCAATTATGTTAAAAAAAAAAGAATAATGAAGTTATTTAAATGTATCATTAAATTGGTACATGAAAATGTTAAGGTTAATGGTAGTATTTGGAAAAAATGTCGCCATTATAGAATATGTGTCAAAAAACCTATATAGGGAGTGGTGTCGCTCAAGGCATGTCATATGAAAAGTTTTATATATGGTAAATTCATATGACTGTGGAGTGTTGCCTTGCCGGCATAAGTCAATTATGTTAAAAAAAAGAATAATGAAGTTATTTAAATGTATCATTAAATTGGTACATGAAAATGTTAAGGTGATTGGTAGTATTTGGAAAAATGTCGCCATTATAGAATATGTGTCAAAAAACCTATATAGGGAGTGGTGTCGCGCAAGGCATGTCATATGAAAAGTTTTATATACGGTAAATTCATATGACTGTGGAGTGTTGCCTTGCAGGCATAAGTCAATTATGTTAAAAAAAAAGAATAATGAAGTTATTTTAAATGTATCATTAAATTGGTACATGAAAATGTTAAGGTGATTGGTAGTATTTGGAAAAAATGTCGCCATTATAGAATATGTGTCAAAAAACCTATATAGGGAGTGGTGTCGCTCAAGGCATGTCATATGAAAAGTTTTATATATGGTAAATTCATATGACTGTGGAGTGTTGCCTTGCCGGCATAAGTCAATTATGTTAAAAAAAAGAATAATGAAGTTATATAAATGTATCATTAAATTGGTACATGAAAATGTTAAGGTGATTGGTAGTATTTGGAAAAATGTCGCCATTATAGAATATGTGTCAAAAAACCTATATAGGGAGTGGTGTCGCGCAAGGCATGTCATATGAAAAGTTTTATATATGGTAAATTCATATGACTGTGGAGTGTTGCCTTGCCGGCATAAGTCAATTATGTAATAAAAAAAGAATAATGAAGTTATTTAAATGTATCATTAAATTGGTACATGAAAATGTTAAGGTTAATGGTAGTATTTGGAAAAAATGTCGCCATTATAGAATATGTGTCAAAAAACCTATATAGGGAGTGGTGTCGCTCAAGGCATGTCATATGAAAAGTTTTATATATGGTAAATTCATATGACTGTGGAGTGTTGCCTTGCAGGCATAAGTCAATTATGTTAAAAAAAAGAATAATGAAGTTATTTAAATGTATCATTAAATTGGTACATGAAAATGTTAAGGTGATTGGTAGTATTTGGAAAAATGTCGCCATTATAGAATATGTGTCAAAAAACCTATATAGGGAGTGGTGTCGCGCAAGGCATGTCATATGAAAAGTTTTATATACGGTAAATTCATATGACTGTGGAGTGTTGCCTTGCAGGCATAAGTCAATTATGTTAAAAAAAAGAATAATGAAGTCATTAAAATGTATCTTTAAATTGGTTCATGAAAATGTTAAGGTGAATGGTAGTATTTGGAAAAAATGTCGCAATTATAGAATATGTGTCAAAAAACCTATATAGGCAGTGGTGTCGCGCGAGGCATGACATATGAAAAATTTTATATATGATAAATTCATATGACTGTGGAGTGTTGCCTTGCCGGCATAAGTCAATTATGTTAAAAAAAAGAATAATGAAGTTATTTAAATGTATCATTAAATTGGTACATGAAAATGTTAAGGTTAATGGTAGTATTTGGAAAAAATGTCGCCATTATAGAATATGTGTCAAAAAACCTATATAGGGAGTGGTGTCGCTCAAGGCATGTCATATGAAAAGTTTTATATATGGTAAATTCATATGACTGTGGAGTGTTGCCTTGCAGGCATAAGTCAATTATGTTAAAAAAAAGAATAATGAAGTTATTTAAATGTATCATTAAATTGGTACATGAAAATGTTAAGGTGATTGGTAGTATTTGGAAAAATGTCGCCATTATAGAATATGTGTCAAAAAACCTATATAGGGAGTGGTGTCGCGCAAGGCATGTCATATGAAAAGTTTTATATATGGTAAATTCATATGACTGTGGAGTGTTGCCTTGCAGGCATAAGTCAATTATGTTAAAAAAAAGAATAATGAAGTTATTTAAATGTATCATTAAATTGGTACATGAAAATGTTAAGGTGATTGGTAGTATTTGGAAAAATGTCGCCATTATAGAATATGTGTCAAAAAACCTATATAGGGAGTGGTGTCGCGCAAGGCATGTCATATGAAAAGTTTTATATATGGTAAATTCATATGACTGTGGAGTGTTGCCTTGCAGGCATAAGTCAATTATGTTAAAAAAAAGAATAATGAAGTTATTTAAATGTATCATTAAATTGGTACATGAAAATGTTAAGGTGATTGGTAGTATTTGGAAAAAATGTCGCCATTATAGAATATGTGTCAAAAAACCTATATAGGGAGTGGTGTCGCGCAAGGCATGTCATATGAAAAGTTTTATATACGGTAAATTCATATGACTGTGGAGTGTTGCCTTGCAGGCATAAGTCAATTATGTTAAAAAAAAGAATAATGAAGTTATTTAAATGTATCATTAAATTGGTACATGAAAATGTTAAGGTGATTGGTAGTATTTGGAAAAAATGTCGCCATTATAGAATATGTGTCAAAAAACCTATATAGGGAGTGGTGTCGCGCAAGGCATGTCATATGAAAACTTTTATATATGGTAAATTCATATGACTGTGGAGTGTTGCCTTGCCGGCATAAGTCAATTATGTTAAAAAAAAGAATAATGAAGTTATATAAATGTATCATTAAATTGGTACATGAAAATGTTAAGGTGATTGGTAGTATTTGGAAAAATGTCGCCATTATAGAATATGTGTCAAAAAACCTATATAGGGAGTGGTGTCGCGCAAGGCATGTCATATGAAAAGTTTTATATACGGTAAATTCATATGACTGTGGAGTGTTGCCTTGCAGGCATAAGTCAATTATGTTAAAAAAAAAAGAATAATGAAGTTATTTAAATGTATCATTAAATTGGTACATGAAAATGTTAAGGTTAATGGTAGTATTTGGAAAAAATGTCGCCATTATAGAATATGTGTCAAAAAACCTATATAGGGAGTGGTGTCGCTCAAGGCATGTCATATGAAAAGTTTTATATACGGTAAATTCATATGACTGTGGAGTGTTGCCTTGCCGGCATAAGTCAATTATGTTAAAAAAAAGAATAATGAAGTTATTTAAATGTATCATTAAATTGGTACATGAAAATGTTAAGGTGATTGGTAGTATTTGGAAAAATGTCGCCATTATAGAATATGTGTCAAAAAACCTATATAGGGAGTGGTGTCGCGCAAGGCATGTCATATGAAAAGTTTTATATACGGTAAATTCATATGACTGTGGAGTGTTGCCTTGCAGGCATAAGTCAATTATGTTAAAAAAAAGAATAATGAAGTTATTTAAATGTATCATTAAATTGGTACATGAAAATG
The DNA here is from genome assembly GCA_035045725.1 of Drosophila ezoana. Lineage (NCBI taxonomy): Eukaryota > Metazoa > Arthropoda > Insecta > Diptera > Drosophilidae > Drosophila > Drosophila ezoana. The sequence continues at coordinate 81,141 of JAWNOU010000055.1, read as the reverse complement.
TTAAGGTGATTGGTAGTATTTGGAAAAATGTCGCCATTATAGAATATGTGTCAAAAAACCTATATAGGGAGTGGTGTCGCGCAAGGCATGTCATATGAAAAGTTTTATATATGGTAAATTCATATGACTGTGGAGTGTTGCCTTGCCGGCATAAGTCAATTATGTTAAAAAAAAGAATAATGAAGTTATTTAAATGTATCATTAAATTGGTACATGAAAATGTTAAGGTGATTGGTAGTATTTGGAAAAAATGTCGCCATTATAGAATATGTGTCAAAAAACCTATATAGGGAGTGGTGTCGCGCAAGGCATGTCATATGAAAAATTTTATATATGGTAAATAATGAAGTTATTTAAATGTATCATTAAATTGGTACATGAAAATGTTAAGGTTAATGGTAGTATTTGGAAAAAATGTCGCCATTATAGAATATGTGTCAAAAAACCTATATAGGGAGTGGTGTCGCTCAAGGCATGTCATATGAAAAGTTTTATATATGGTAAATTCATATGACTGTGGAGTGTTGCCTTGCAGGCATAAGTCAATTATGTTAAAAAAAAGAATAATGAAGTTATTTAAATGTATCATTAAATTGGTACATGAAAATGTTAAGGTGATTGGTAGTATTTGGAAAAATGTCGCCATTATAGAATATGTGTCAAAAAACCTATATAGGGAGTGGTGTCGCGCAAGGCATGTCATATGAAAAGTTTTATATACGGTAAATTCATATGACTGTGGAGTGTTGCCTTGCAGGCATAAGTCAATTATGTTAAAAAAAAGAATAATGAAGTTATTTAAATGTATCATTAAATTGGTACATGAAAATGTTAAGGTTATTGGTAGTATTTGGAAAAAATGTCGCCATTATAGAATATGTGTCAAAAAACCTATATAGGGAGTGGTGTCGCGCAAGGCATGTCATATGAAAAGTTTTATATATGGTAAATTCATATGACTGTGGAGTGTTGCCTTGCAGGCATAAGTCAATTATGTTAAAAAAAAGAATAATGAAGTTATTTAAATGTATCATTAAATTGGTACATGAAAATGTTAAGGTGATTGGTAGTATTTGGAAAAATGTCGCCATTATAGAATATGTGTCAAAAAACCTATATAGGGAGTGGTGTCGCGCAAGGCATGTCATATGAAAAGTTTTATATATGGTAAATTCATATGACTGTGGAGTGTTGCCTTGCAGGCATAAGTCAATTATGTTAAAAAAAAGAATAATGAAGTTATTTAAATGTATCATTAAATTGGTACATGAAAATGTTAAGGTGATTGGTAGTATTTGGAAAAATGTCGCCATTATAGAATATGTGTCAAAAAACCTATATAGGGAGTGGTGTCGCGCAAGGCATGTCATATGAAAAGTTTTATATATGGTAAATTCATATGACTGTGGAGTGTTGCCTTGCAGGCATAAGTCAATTATGTTAAAAAAAAGAATAATGAAGTTATTTAAATGTATCATTAAATTGGTACATGAAAATGTTAAGGTGATTGGTAGTATTTGGAAAAAATGTCGCCATTATAGAATATGTGTCAAAAAACCTATATAGGGAGTGGTGTCGCGCAAGGCATGTCATATGAAAAGTTTTATATATGGTAAATTCATATGACTGTGGAGTGTTGCCTTGCAGGCATAAGTCAATTATGTTAAAAAAAAGAATAATGAAGTTATTTAAATGTATCATTAAATTGGTACATGAAAATGTTAAGGTGATTGGTAGTATTTGGAAAAATGTCGCCATTATAGAATATGTGTCAAAAAACCTATATAGGGAGTGGTGTCGCGCAAGGCATGTCATATGAAAAGTTTTATATATGGTAAATTCATATGACTGTGGAGTGTTGCCTTGCCGGCATAAGTCAATTATGTTAAAAAAAAGAATAATGAAGTTATTTAAATGTATCATTAAATTGGTACATGAAAATGTTAAGGTGATTGGTAGTATTTGGAAAAATGTCGCCATTATAGAATATGTGTCAAAAAACCTATATAGGGAGTGGTGTCGCGCAAGGCATGTCATATGAAAAGTTTTATATACGGTAAATTCATATGACTGTGGAGTGTTGCCTTGCAGGCATAAGTCAATTATGTTAAAAAAAAGAATAATGAAGTTATTTAAATGTATCATTAAATTGGTACATGAAAATGTTAAGGTGATTGGTAGTATTTGGAAAAAATGTCGCCATTATAGAATATGTGTCAAAAAACCTATATAGGGAGTGGTGTCGCGCAAGGCATGTCATATGAAAAGTTTTATATATGGTAAATTCATATGACTGTGGAGTGTTGCCTTGCAGGCATAAGTCAATTATGTTAAAAAAAAGAATAATGAAGTTATTTAAATGTATCATTAAATTGGTACATGAAAATGTTAAGGTGATTGGTAGTATTTGGAAAAATGTCGCCATTATAGAATATGTGTCAAAAAACCTATATAGGGAGTGGTGTCGCGCAAGGCATGTCATATGAAAAGTTTTATATACGGTAAATTCATATGACTGTGGAGTGTTGCCTTGCAGGCATAAGTCAATTATGTTAAAAAAAAGAATAATGAAGTTATTTAAATGTATCATTAAATTGGTACATGAAAATGTTAAGGTGATTGGTAGTATTTGGAAAAATGTCGCCATTATAGAATATGTGTCAAAAAACCTATATAGGGAGTGGTGTCGCGCAAGGCATGTCATATGAAAAGTTTTATATACGGTAAATTCATATGACTGTGGAGTGTTGCCTTGCCGGCATAAGTCAATTATGTTAAAAAAAAGAATAATGAAGTTATTTAAATGTATCATTAAATTGGTACATGAAAATGTTAAGGTTAATGGTAGTATTTGGAAAAAATGTCGCCATTATAGAATATGTGTCAAAAAACCTATATAGGGAGTGGTGTCGCTCAAGGCATGTCATATGAAAAGTTTTATATACGGTAAATTCATATGACTGTGGAGTGTTGCCTTGCCGGCATAAGTCAATTATGTTAAAAAAAGAATAATGAAGTTATTTAAATGTATCATTAAATTGGTACATGAAAATGTTAAGGTGATTGGTAGTATTTGGAAAAATGTCGCCATTATAGAATATGTGTCAAAAAACCTATATAGGGAGTGGTGTCGCGCAAGGCATGTCATATGAAAAGTTTTATATACGGTAAATTCATATGACTGTGGAGTGTTGCCTTGCAGGCATAAGTCAATTATGTTAAAAAAAAGAATAATGAAGTTATTTAAATGTATCATTAAATTGGTACATGAAAATGTTAAGGTGATTGGTAGTATTTGGAAAAATGTCGCCATTATAGAATATGTGTCAAAAAACCTATATAGGGAGTGGTGTCGCGCAAGGCATGTCATATGAAAAATTTTATATATGGTAAATTCATATGACTGTGGAGTGTTGCCTTGCAGGCATAAGTCAATTATGTTAAAAAAAAGAATAATGAAGTTATTTAAATGTATCATTAAATTGGTACATGAAAATGTTAAGGTGATTGGTAGTATTTGGAAAAATGTCGCCATTATAGAATATGTGTCAAAAAACCTATATAGGGAGTGGTGTCGCGCAAGGCATGTCATATGAAAAATTTTATATATGGTAAATTCATATGACTGTGGAGTGTTGCCTTGCCGGCATAAGTCAATTATGTTAAAAAAAAGAATAATGAAGTTATTTAAATGTATCATTAAATTGGTACATGAAAATGTTAAGGTTAATGGTAGTATTTGGAAAAAATGTCGCCATTATAGAATATGTGTCAAAAAACCTATATAGGGAGTGGTGTCGCGCAAGGCATGTCATATGAAAAGTTTTATATATGGTAAATTCATATGACTGTGGAGTGTTGCCTTGCAGGCATAAGTCAATTATGTTAAAAAAAGAATAATGAAGTTATTTAAATGTATCATTAAATTGGTACATGAAAATGTTAAGGTGATTGGTAGTATTTGGAAAAATGTCGCCATTATAGAATATGTGTCAAAAAACCTATATAGGGAGTGGTGTCGCGCAAGGCATGTCATATGAAAAGTTTTATATATGGTAAATTCATATGACTGTGGAGTGTTGCCTTGCAGGCATAAGTCAATTATGTTAAAAAAAAGAATAATGAAGTTATTTAAATGTATCATTAAATTGGTACATGAAAATGTTAAGGTGATTGGTAGTATTTGGAAAAATGTCGCCATTATAGAATATGTGTCAAAAAACCTATATAGGGAGTGGTGTCGCGCAAGGCATGTCATATGAAAAGTTTTATATACGGTAAATTCATATGACTGTGGAGTGTTGCCTTGCCGGCATAAGTCAATTATGTTAAAAAAAAGAATAATGAAGTTATTTAAATGTATCATTAAATTGGTACATGAAAATGTTAAGGTGATTGGTAGTATTTGGAAAAATGTCGCCATTATAGAATATGTGTCAAAAAACCTATATAGGGAGTGGTGTCGCGCAAGGCATGTCATATGAAAAGTTTTATATACGGTAAATTCATATGACTGTGGAGTGTTGCCTTGCAGGCATAAGTCAATTATGTTAAAAAAAAGAATAATGAAGTTATTTAAATGTATCATTAAATTGGTACATGAAAATGTTAAGGTGATTGGTAGTATTTGGAAAAAATGTCGCCATTATAGAATATGTGTCAAAAAACCTATATAGGGAGTGGTGTCGCGCAAGGCATGTCATATGAAAAGTTTTATATATGGTAAATTCATATGACTGTGGAGTGTTGCCTTGCCGGCATAAGTCAATTATGTTAAAAAAAAGAATAATGAAGTTATTTAAATGTATCATTAAATTGGTACATGAAAATGTTAAGGTGATTGGTAGTATTTGGAAAAATGTCGCCATTATAGAATATGTGTCAAAAAACCTATATAGGGAGTGGTGTCGCGCAAGGCATGTCATATGAAAAGTTTTATATATGGTAAATTCATATGACTGTGGAGTGTTGCCTTGCAGGCATAAGTCAATTATGTTAAAAAAAAGAATAATGAAGTTATTTAAATGTATCATTAAATTGGTACATGAAAATGTTAAGGTTAATGGTAGTATTTGGAAAAAATGTCGCCATTATAGAATATGTGTCAAAAAACCTATATAGGGAGTGGTGTCGCTCAAGGCATGTCATATGAAAAGTTTTATATATGGTAAATTCATATGACTGTGGAGTGTTGCCTTGCCGATCATTAAATTGGTACATGAAAATGTTAAGGTGATTGGTAGTATTTGGAAAAATGTCGCCATTATAGAATATGTGTCAAAAAACCTATATAGGGAGTGGTGTCGCGCAAGGCATGTCATATGAAAAGTTTTATATACGGTAAATTCATATGACTGTGGAGTGTTGCCTTGCAGGCATAAGTCAATTATGTTAAAAAAAAGAATAATGAAGTTATTTAAATGTATCATTAAATTGGTACATGAAAATGTTAAGGTGATTGGTAGTATTTGGAAAAATGTCGCCATTATAGAATATGTGTCAAAAAACCTATATAGGGAGTGGTGTCGCGCAAGGCATGTCATATGAAAAGTTTTATATACGGTAAATTCATATGACTGTGGAGTGTTGCCTTGCAGGCATAAGTCAATTATGTTAAAAAAAAAGAATAATGAAGTTATTTAAATGTATCATTAAATTGGTACATGAAAATGTTAAGGTGATTGGTAGTATTTGGAAAAATGTCGCCATTATAGAATATGTGTCAAAAAACCTATATAGGGAGTGGTGTCGCGCAAGGCATGTCATATGAAAAGTTTTATATATGGTAAATTCATATGACTGTGGAGTGTTGCCTTGCAGGCATAAGTCAATTATGTTAAAAAAAAGAATAATGAAGTTATTTAAATGTATCATTAAATTGGTACATGAAAATGTTAAGGTTAATGGTAGTATTTGGAAAAAATGTCGCCATTATAGAATATGTGTCAAAAAACCTATATAGGGAGTGGTGTCGCGCAAGGCATGTCATATGAAAAGTTTTATATATGGTAAATTCATATGACTGTGGAGTGTTGCCTTGCCGGCATAAGTCAATTATGTTAAAAAAAGAATAATGAAGTTATTTAAATGTATCATTAAATTGGTACATGAAAATGTTAAGGTGATTGGTAGTATTTGGAAAAAATGTCGCCATTATAGAATATGTGTCAAAAAACCTATATAGGGAGTGGTGTCGCTCAAGGCATGTCATATGAAAAGTTTTATATATGGTAAATTCATATGACTGTGGAGTGTTGCCTTGCAGGCATAAGTCAATTATGTTAAAAAAAAGAATAATGAAGTTATTTAAATGTATCATTAAATTGGTACATGAAAATGTTAAGGTGATTGGTAGTATTTGGAAAAAATGTCGCCATTATAGAATATGTGTCAAAAAACCTATATAGGGAGTGGTGTCGCGCAAGGCATGTCATATGAAAAGTTTTATATATGGTAAATTCATATGACTGTGGAGTGTTGCCTTGCAGGCATAAGTCAATTATGTTAAAAAAAAGAATAATGAAGTTATTTAAATGTATCATTAAATTGGTACATGAAAATGTTAAGGTGATTGGTAGTATTTGGAAAAAATGTCGCCATTATAGAATATGTGTCAAAAAACCTATATAGGGAGTGGTGTCGCGCAAGGCATGTCATATGAAAAGTTTTATATATGGTAAATTCATATGACTGTGGAGTGTTGCCTTGCCGGCATAAGTCAATTATGTTAAAAAAAAGAATAATGAAGTTATTTAAATGTATCATTAAATTGGTACATGAAAATGTTAAGGTGATTGGTAGTATTTGGAAAAATGTCGCCATTATAGAATATGTGTCAAAAAACCTATATAGGGAGTGGTGTCGCGCAAGGCATGTCATATGAAAAGTTTTATATATGGTAAATTCATATGACTGTGGAGTGTTGCCTTGCCGGCATAAGTCAATTATGTTAAAAAAAAAGAATAATGAAGTTATTTAAATGTATCATTAAATTGGTACATGAAAATGTTAAGGTGATTGGTAGTATTTGGAAAAATGTCGCCATTATAGAATATGTGTCAAAAAACCTATATAGGGAGTGGTGTCGCGCAAGGCATGTCATATGAAAAGTTTTATATACGGTAAATTCATATGACTGTGGAGTGTTGCCTTGCAGGCATAAGTCAATTATGTTAAAAAAAAGAATAATGAAGTTATTTAAATGTATCATTAAATTGGTACATGAAAATGTTAAGGTTAATGGTAGTATTTGGAAAAAATGTCGCCATTATAGAATATGTGTCAAAAAACCTATATAGGGAGTGGTGTCGCGCAAGGCATGTCATATGAAAAGTTTTATATATGGTAAATTCATATGACTGTGGAGTGTTGCCTTGCCGGCATAAGTCAATTATGTTAAAAAAAAGAATAATGAAGTTATTTAAATGTATCATTAAATTGGTACATGAAAATGTTAAGGTGATTGGTAGTATTTGGAAAAAATGTCGCCATTATAGAATATGTGTCAAAAAACCTATATAGGGAGTGGTGTCGCGCAAGGCATGTCATATGAAAAGTTTTATATATGGTAAATTCATATGACTGTGGAGTGTTGCCTTGCCGGCATAAGTCAATTATGTTAAAAAAAAGAATAATGAAGTTATTTAAATGTATCATTAAATTGGTACATGAAAATGTTAAGGTTAATGGTAGTATTTGGAAAAAATGTCGCCATTATAGAATATGTGTCAAAAACCTATATATTTTTTTTTTTTTTTTTTTTTATTAACCTAAGGGAGTGGTGTTCACGCAAGTGCATGTCATGAAAGTTTTATATATGGTAAATTCATATGACTGTGGAGTGTTGCCTTGCAGGCATAAGTCAATTATGTTAAAAAAAAGAATAATGAAGTTATTTAAATGTATCATTAAATTGGTACATGAAAATGTTAAGGTGATTGGTAGTATTTGGAAAAAATGTCGCCATTATAGAATATGTGTCAAAAAACCTATATAGGGAGTGGTGTCGCGCAAGGCATGTCATATGAAAAATTTTATATATGGTAAATTCATATGACTGTGGAGTGTTGCCTTGCCGGCATAAGTCAATTATGTTAAAAAAAAGAATAATGAAGTTATTTAAATGTATCATTAAATTGGTACATGAAAATGTTAAGGTGATTGGTAGTATTTGGAAAAATGTCGCCATTATAGAATATGTGTCAAAAAACCTATATAGGGAGTGGTGTCGCGCAAGGCATGTCATATGAAAAGTTTTATATATGGTAAATTCATATGACTGTGGAGTGTTGCCTTGCAGGCATAAGTCAATTATGTTAAAAAAAAGAATAATGAAGTTATTTAAATGTATCATTAAATTGGTACATGAAAATGTTAAGGTGATTGGTAGTATTTGGAAAAAATGTCGCCATTATAGAATATGTGTCAAAAAACCTATATAGGGAGTGGTGTCGCGCAAGGCATGTCATATGAAAAGTTTTATATATGGTAAATTCATATGACTGTGGAGTGTTGCCTTGCAGGCATAAGTCAATTATGTTAAAAAAAAGAATAATGAAGTTATTTAAATGTATCATTAAATTGGTACATGAAAATGTTAAGGTGATTGGTAGTATTTGGAAAAATGTCGCCATTATAGAATATGTGTCAAAAAACCTATATAGGGAGTGGTGTCGCGCAAGGCATGTCATATGAAAAGTTTTATATATGGTAAATTCATATGACTGTGGAGTGTTGCCTTGCCGGCATAAGTCAATTATGTTAAAAAAAAGAATAATGAAGTTATTTAAATGTATCATTAAATTGGTACATGAAAATGTTAAGGTGATTGGTAGTATTTGGAAAAATGTCGCCATTATAGAATATGTGTCAAAAAACCTATATAGGGAGTGGTGTCGCGCAAGGCATGTCATATGAAAAGTTTTATATATGGTAAATTCATATGACTGTGGAGTGTTGCCTTGCAGGCATAAGTCAATTATGTTAAAAAAAAGAATAATGAAGTTATTTAAATGTATCATTAAATTGGTACATGAAAATGTTAAGGTTAATGGTAGTATTTGGAAAAAATGTCGCCATTATAGAATATGTGTCAAAAAACCTATATAGGGAGTGGTGTCGCTCAAGGCATGTCATATGAAAAGTTTTATATATGGTAAATTCATATGACTGTGGAGTGTTGCCTTGCAGGCATAAGTCAATTATGTTAAAAAAAGAATAATGAAGTTATTTAAATGTATCATTAAATTGGTACATGAAAATGTTAAGGTGATTGGTAGTATTTGGAAAAAATGTCGCCATTATAGAATATGTGTCAAAAAACCTATATAGGGAGTGGTGTCGCTCAAGGCATGTCATATGAAAAGTTTTATATACGGTAAATTCATATGACTGTGGAGTGTTGCCTTGCAGGCATAAGTCAATTATGTTAAAAAAAAGAATAATGAAGTTATTTAAATGTATCATTAAATTGGTACATGAAAATGTTAAGGTGATTGGTAGTATTTGGAAAAATGTCGCCATTATAGAATATGTGTCAAAAAACCTATATAGGGAGTGGTGTCGCGCAAGGCATGTCATATGAAAAGTTTTATATACGGTAAATTCATATGACTGTGGAGTGTTGCCTTGCAGGCATAAGTCAATTATGTTAAAAAAAAGAATAATGAAGTTATTTAAATGTATCATTAAATTGGTACATGAAAATGTTAAGGTGATTGGTAGTATTTGGAAAAATGTCGCCATTATAGAATATGTGTCAAAAAACCTATATAGGGAGTGGTGTCGCGCAAGGCATGTCATATGAAAAGTTTTATATATGGTAAATTCATATGACTGTGGAGTGTTGCCTTGCAGGCATAAGTCAATTATGTTAAAAAAAAGAATAATGAAGTTATTTAAATGTATCATTAAATTGGTACATGAAAATGTTAAGGTGATTGGTAGTATTTGGAAAAATGTCGCCATTATAGAATATGTGTCAAAAAACCTATATAGGGAGTGGTGTCGCGCAAGGCATGTCATATGAAAAATTTTATATATGGTAAATTCATATGACTGTGGAGTGTTGCCTTGCCGGCATAAGTCAATTATGTTAAAAAAAAGAATAATGAAGTTATATAAATGTATCATTAAATTGGTACATGAAAATGTTAAGGTGATTGGTAGTATTTGGAAAAAATGTCGCCATTATAGAATATGTGTCAAAAAACCTATATAGGGAGTGGTGTCGCGCAAGGCATGTCATATGAAAAATTTTATATATGGTAAATTCATATGACTGTGGAGTGTTGCCTTGCCGGCATAAGTCAATTATGTTAAAAAAAAGAATAATGAAGTTATTTAAATGTATCATTAAATTGGTACATGAAAATGTTAAGGTTAATGGTAGTATTTGGAAAAAATGTCGCCATTATAGAATATGTGTCAAAAAACCTATATAGGGAGTGGTGTCGCTCAAGGCATGTCATATGAAAAGTTTTATATATGGTAAATTCATATGACTGTGGAGTGTTGCCTTGCAGGCATAAGTCAATTATGTTAAAAAAAAGAATAATGAAGTTATTTAAATGTATCATTAAATTGGTACATGAAAATGTTTAGGTGATTGGTAGTATTTGGAAAAATGTCGCCATTATAGAATATGTGTCAAAAAACCTATATAGGGAGTGGTGTCGCGCAAGGCATGTCATATGAAAAGTTTTATATACGGTAAATTCATATGACTGTGGAGTGTTGCCTTGCAGGCATAAGTCAATTATGTTAAAAAAAAGAATAATGAAGTTATTTAAATGTATCATTAAATTGGTACATGAAAATGTTAAGGTGATTGGTAGTATTTGGAAAAAATGTCGCCATTATAGAATATGTGTCAAAAAACCTATATAGGGAGTGGTGTCGCGCAAGGCATGTCATATGAAAAATTTTATATATGGTAAATTCATATGACTGTGGAGTGTTGCCTTGCCGGCATAAGTCAATTATGTTAAAAAAAAGAATAATGAAGTTATTTAAATGTATCATTAAATTGGTACATGAAAATGTTAAGGTTAATGGTAGTATTTGGAAAAAATGTCGCCATTATAGAATATGTGTCAAAAAACCTATATAGGGAGTGGTGTCGCGCAAGGCATGTCATATGAAAAGTTTTATATACGGTAAATTCATATGACTGTGGAGTGTTGCCTTGCAGGCATAAGTCAATTATGTTAAAAAAAAGAATAATGAAGTTATTTAAATGTATCATTAAATTGGTACATGAAAATGTTAAGGTGATTGGTAGTATTTGGAAAAAATGTCGCCATTATAGAATATGTGTCAAAAAACCTATATAGGGAGTGGTGTCGCGCAAGGCATGTCATATGAAAAGTTTTATATATGGTAAATTCATATGACTGTGGAGTGTTGCCTTGCCGGCATAAGTCAATTATGTTAAAAAAAAGAATAATGAAGTTATTTAAATGTATCATTAAATTGGTACATGAAAATGTTAAGGTGATTGGTAGTATTTGGAAAAATGTCGCCATTATAGAATATGTGTCAAAAAACCTATATAGGGAGTGGTGTCGCGCAAGGCATGTCATATGAAAAGTTTTATATACGGTAAATTCATATGACTGTGGAGTGTTGCCTTGCAGGCATAAGTCAATTATGTTAAAAAAAAGAATAATGAAGTTATTTAAATGTATCATTAAATTGGTACATGAAAATGTTAAGGTTAATGGTAGTATTTGGAAAAAATGTCGCCATTATAGAATATGTGTCAAAAAACCTATATAGGGAGTGGTGTCGCGCAAGGCATGTCATATGAAAAGTTTTATATATGGTAAATTCATATGACTGTGGAGTGTTGCCTTGCCGATCATTAAATTGGTACATGAAAATGTTAAGGTGATTGGTAGTATTTGGAAAAATGTCGCCATTATAGAATATGTGTCAAAAAACCTATATAGGGAGTGGTGTCGCGCAAGGCATGTCATATGAAAAGTTTTATATACGGTAAATTCATATGACTGTGGAGTGTTGCCTTGCCGGCATAAGTCAATTATGTTAAAAAAAAGAATAATGAAGTTATTTAAATGTATCATTAAATTGGTACATGAAAATGTTAAGGTTAATGGTAGTATTTGGAAAAAATGTCGCCATTATAGAATATGTGTCAAAAAACCTATATAGGGAGTGGTGTCGCTCAAGGCATGTCATATGAAAAGTTTTATATATGGTAAATTCATATGACTGTGGAGTGTTGCCTTGCCGGCATAAGTCAATTATGTTAAAAAAAAGAATAATGAAGTTATTTAAATGTATCATTAAATTGGTACATGAAAATGTTAAGGTGATTGGTAGTATTTGGAAAAATGTCGCCATTATAGAATATGTGTCAAAAAAACCTATATAGGGAGTGGTGTCGCTGCAAGGCATGTCATATGAAAAGTTTTATATACGGTAAATTCATATGACTGTGGAGTGTTGCCTTGCCGGCATAAGTCAATTATGTTAAAAAAAAAGAATAATGAAGTTATTTAAATGTATCATTAAATTGGTACATGAAAATGTTAAGGTGATTGGTAGTATTTGGAAAAAATGTCGCCATTATAGAATATGTGTCAAAAAACCTATATAGGGAGTGGTGTCGCGCAAGGCATGTCATATGAAAAGTTTTATATATGGTAAATTCATATGACTGTGGAGTGTTGCCTTGCCGGCATAAGTCAATTATGTTAAAAAAAGAATAATGAAGTTATTTAAATGTATCATTAAATTGGTACATGAAAATGTTAAGGTGATTGGTAGTATTTGGAAAAATGTCGCCATTATAGAATATGTGTCAAAAAACCTATATAGGGAGTGGTGTCGCGCAAGGCATGTCATATGAAAAGTTTTATATATGGTAAATTCATATGACTGTGGAGTGTTGCCTTGCACGGCATAAGTCAATTATGTTAAAAAAAAGAATAATGAAGTTATTTAAATGTATCATTAAATTGGTACATGAAAATGTTAAGGTGATTGGTAGTATTTGGAAAAATGTCGCCATTATAGAATATGTGTCAAAAAACCTATATAGGGAGTGGTGTCGCGCAAGGCATGTCATATGAAAAGTTTTATATACGGTAAATTCATATGACTGTGGAGTGTTGCCTTGCAGGCATAAGTCAATTATGTTAAAAAAAAGAATAATGAAGTCATTAAAATGTATCATTAAATTGGTACATGAAAATGTTAAGGTGAATGGTAGTATTTGGAAAAAATGTCGCCATTATAGAATATGTGTCAAAAAACCTATATAGGGAGTGGTGTCGCGCAAGGCATGTCATATGAAAAGTTTTATATATGGTAAATTCATATGACTGTGGAGTGTTGCCTTGCCGGCATAAGTCAATTATGTTAAAAAAAAAGAATAATGAAGTTATTTAAATGTATCATTAAATTGGTACATGAAAATGTTAAGGTGATTGGTAGTATTTGGAAAAATGTCGCCATTATAGAATATGTGTCAAAAAACCTATATAGGGAGTGGTGTCGCGCAAGGCATGTCATATGAAAAGTTTTATATACGGTAAATTCATATGACTGTGGAGTGTTGCCTTGCAGGCATAAGTCAATTATGTTAAAAAAAAGAATAATGAAGTTATTTAAATGTATCATTAAATTGGTACATGAAAATGTTAAGGTTAATGGTAGTATTTGGAAAAAATGTCGCCATTATAGAATATGTGTCAAAAAACCTATATAGGGAGTGGTGTCGCTCAAGGCATGTCATATGAAAAGTTTTATATATGGTAAATTCATATGACTGTGGAGTGTTGCCTTGCCGGCATAAGTCAATTATGTTAAAAAAAAGAATAATGAAGTTATTTAAATGTATCATTAAATTGGTACATGAAAATGTTAAGGTGATTGGTAGTATTTGGAAAAATGTCGCCATTATAGAATATGTGTCAAAAAACCTATATAGGGAGTGGTGTCGCTCAAGGCATGTCATATGAAAAGTTTTATATACGGTAAATTCATATGACTGTGGAGTGTTGCCTTGCCGGCATAAGTCAATTATGTTAAAAAAAAGAATAATGAAGTTATTTAAATGTATCATTAAATTGGTACATGAAAATGTTAAGGTGATTGGTAGTATTTGGAAAAATGTCGCCATTATAGAATATGTGTCAAAAAACCTATATAGGGAGTGGTGTCGCGCAAGGCATGTCATATGAAAAGTTTTATATACGGTAAATTCATATGACTGTGGAGTGTTGCCTTGCAGGCATAAGTCAATTATGTTAAAAAAAAGAATAATGAAGTTATTTAAATGTATCATTAAATTGGTACATGAAAATGTTAAGGTGATTGGTAGTATTTGGAAAAAATGTCGCCATTATAGAATATGTGTCAAAAAACCTATATAGGGAGTGGTGTCGCGCAAGGCATGTCATATGAAAAGTTTTATATATGGTAAATTCATATGACTGTGGAGTGTTGCCTTGCAGGCATAAGTCAATTATGTTAAAAAAAAGAATAATGAAGTTATTTAAATGTATCATTAAATTGGTACATGAAAATGTTAAGGTTAATGGTAGTATTTGGAAAAAATGTCGCCATTATAGAATATGTGTCAAAAAACCTATATAGGGAGTGGTGTCGCGCAAGGCATGTCATATGAAAAGTTTTATATATGGTAAATTCATATGACTGTGGAGTGTTGCCTTGCCGGCATAAGTCAATTATGTTAAAAAAAAGAATAATGAAGTTATTTAAATGTATCATTAAATTGGTACATGAAAATGTTAAGGTTAATGGTAGTATTTGGAAAAAATGTCGCCATTATAGAATATGTGTCAAAAAACCTATATAGGGAGTGGTGTCGCGCAAGGCATGTCATATGAAAAGTTTTATATATGGTAAATTCATATGACTGTGGAGTGTTGCCTTGCAGGCATAAGTCAATTATGTTAAAAAAAAGAATAATGAAGTTATTTAAATGTATCATTAAATTGGTACATGAAAATGTTAAGGTGATTGGTAGTATTTGGAAAAATGTCGCCATTATAGAATATGTGTCAAAAAACCTATATAGGGAGTGGTGTCGCGCAAGGCATGTCATATGAAAAGTTTTATATACGGTAAATTCATATGACTGTGGAGTGTTGCCTTGCCGGCATAAGTCAATTATGTTAAAAAAAAGAATAATGAAGTTATTTAAATGTATCATTAAATTGGTACATGAAAATGTTAAGGTGATTGGTAGTATTTGGAAAAAATGTCGCCATTATAGAATATGTGTCAAAAAACCTATATAGGGAGTGGTGTCGCGCAAGGCATGTCATATGAAAAGTTTTATATATGGTAAATTCATATGACTGTGGAGTGTTGCCTTGCCGGCATAAGTCAATTATGTTAAAAAAAAGAATAATGAAGTTATTTAAATGTATCATTAAATTGGTACATGAAAATGTTAAGGTGATTGGTAGTATTTGGAAAAAATGTCGCCATTATAGAATATGTGTCAAAAAACCTATATAGGGAGTGGTGTCGCGCAAGGCATGTCATATGAAAAGTTTTATATATGGTAAATTCATATGACTGTGGAGTGTTGCCTTGCCGGCATAAGTCAATTATGTTAAAAAAAAGAATAATGAAGTTATTTAAATGTATCATTAAATTGGTACATGAAAATGTTAAGGTGATTGGTAGTATTTGGAAAAAATGTCGCCATTATAGAATATGTGTCAAAAAACCTATATAGGGAGTGGTGTCGCGCAAGGCATGTCATATGAAAAGTTTTATATATGGTAAATTCATATGACTGTGGAGTGTTGCCTTGCCGGCATAAGTCAATTATGTTAAAAAAAAGAATAATGAAGTTATTTAAATGTATCATTAAATTGGTACATGAAAATGTTAAGGTTAATGGTAGTATTTGGAAAAAATGTCGCCATTATAGAATATGTGTCAAAAAACCTATATAGGGAGTGGTGTCGCTCAAGGCATGTCATATGAAAAGTTTTATATATGGTAAATTCATATGACTGTGGAGTGTTGCCTTGCCGGCATAAGTCAATTATGTTAAAAAAAAGAATAATGAAGTTATTTAAATGTATCATTAAATTGGTACATGAAAATGTTAAGGTGATTGGTAGTATTTGGAAAAATGTCGCCATTATAGAATATGTGTCAAAAAACCTATATAGGGAGTGGTGTCGCGCAAGGCATGTCATATGAAAAGTTTTATATACGGTAAATTCATATGACTGTGGAGTGTTGCCTTGCCGGCATAAGTCAATTATGTTAAAAAAAAGAATAATGAAGTTATTTAAATGTATCATTAAATTGGTACATGAAAATGTTAAGGTTATTGGTAGTATTTGGAAAAAATGTCGCCATTATAGAATATGTGTCAAAAAACCTATATAGGGAGTGGTGTCGCGCAAGGCATGTCATATGAAAAAGTTTTATATATGGTAAATTCATATGACTGTGGAGTGTTGCCTTGCCGGCATAAGTCAATTATGTTAAAAAAAAGAATAATGAAGTTATTTAAATGTATCATTAAATTGGTACATGAAAATGTTAAGGTGATTGGTAGTATTTGGAAAAAATGTCGCCATTATAGAATATGTGTCAAAAAACCTATATAGGGAGTGGTGTCGCGCAAGGCATGTCATATGAAAAGTTTTATATATGGTAAATTCATATGACTGTGGAGTGTTGCCTTGCCGGCATAAGTCAATTATGTTAAAAAAAAGAATAATGAAGTTATTTAAATGTATCATTAAATTGGTACATGAAAATGTTAAGGTTAATGGTAGTATTTGGAAAAAATGTCGCCATTATAGAATATGTGTCAAAAAACCTATATAGGGAGTGGTGTCGCTCAAGGCATGTCATATGAAAAGTTTTATATATGGTAAATTCATATGACTGTGGAGTGTTGCCTTGCAGGCATAAGTCAATTATGTTAAAAAAAAGAATAATGAAGTTATTTAAATGTATCATTAAATTGGTACATGAAAATGTTAAGGTGATTGGTAGTATTTGGAAAAATGTCGCCATTATAGAATATGTGTCAAAAAACCTATATAGGGAGTGGTGTCGCTGCAAGGCATGTCATATGAAAAGTTTTATATACGGTAAATTCATATGACTGTGGAGTGTTGCCTTGCAGGCATAAGTCAATTATGTTAAAAAAAAGAATAATGAAGTTATTTAAATGTATCATTAAATTGGTACATGAAAATGTTAAGGTGATTGGTAGTATTTGGAAAAATGTCGCCATTATAGAATATGTGTCAAAAAACCTATATAGGGAGTGGTGTCGCGCAAGGCATGTCATATGAAAAGTTTTATATACGGTAAATTCATATGACTGTGGAGTGTTGCCTTGCAGGCATAAGTCAATTATGTTAAAAAAAAGAATAATGAAGTTATTTAAATGTATCATTAAATTGGTACATGAAAATGTTAAGGTTAATGGTAGTATTTGGAAAAAATGTCGCCATTATAGAATATGTGTCAAAAAACCTATATAGGGAGTGGTGTCGCGCAAGGCATGTCATATGAAAAGTTTTATATACGGTAAATTCATATGACTGTGGAGTGTTGCCTTGCCGGCATAAGTCAATTATGTTAAAAAAAAGAATAATGAAGTTATTTAAATGTATCATTAAATTGGTACATGAAAATGTTAAGGTGATTGGTAGTATTTGGAAAAAATGTCGCCATTATAGAATATGTGTCAAAAAACCTATATAGGGAGTGGTGTCGCGCAAGGCATGTCATATGAAAAGTTTTATATATGGTAAATTCATATGACTGTGGAGTGTTGCCTTGCCGGCATAAGTCAATTATGTTAAAAAAAAGAATAATGAAGTTATTTAAATGTATCATTAAATTGGTACATGAAAATGTTAAGGTGATTGGTAGTATTTGGAAAAAATGTCGCCATTATAGAATATGTGTCAAAAAACCTATATAGGGAGTGGTGTCGCGCAAGGCATGTCATATGAAAAGTTTTATATATGGTAAATTCATATGACTGTGGAGTGTTGCCTTGCCGGCATAAGTCAATTATGTTAAAAAAAAGAATAATGAAGTTATTTAAATGTATCATTAAATTGGTACATGAAAATGTTAAGGTTAATGGTAGTATTTGGAAAAAATGTCGCCATTATAGAATATGTGTCAAAAAACCTATATAGGGAGTGGTGTCGCTCAAGGCATGTCATATGAAAAGTTTTATATATGGTAAATTCATATGACTGTGGAGTGTTGCCTTGCCGGCATAAGTCAATTATGTTAAAAAAAGAATAATGAAGTTATTTAAATGTATCATTAAATTGGTACATGAAAATGTTAAGGTGATTGGTAGTATTTGGAAAAATGTCGCCATTATAGAATATGTGTCAAAAAACCTATATAGGGAGTGGTGTCGCTCAAGGCATGTCATATGAAAAGTTTTATATATGGTAAATTCATATGACTGTGGAGTGTTGCCTTGCAGGCATAAGTCAATTATGTTAAAAAAAAGAATAATGAAGTTATTTAAATGTATCATTAAATTGGTACATGAAAATGTTAAGGTGATTGGTAGTATTTGGAAAAAATGTCGCCATTATAGAATATGTGTCAAAAAACCTATATAGGGAGTGGTGTCGCGCAAGGCATGTCATATGAAAAGTTTTATATACGGTAAATTCATATGACTGTGGAGTGTTGCCTTGCCGGCATAAGTCAATTATGTTAAAAAAAAAGAATAATGAAGTTATTTAAATGTATCATTAAATTGGTACATGAAAATGTTAAGGTTAATGGTAGTATTTGGAAAAAATGTCGCCATTATAGAATATGTGTCAAAAAACCTATATAGGGAGTGGTGTCGCTCAAGGCATGTCATATGAAAAGTTTTATATATGGTAAATTCATATGACTGTGGAGTGTTGCCTTGCCGGCATAAGTCAATTATGTTAAAAAAAAGAATAATGAAGTTATTTAAATGTATCATTAAATTGGTACATGAAAATGTTAAGGTGATTGGTAGTATTTGGAAAAAATGTCGCCATTATAGAATATGTGTCAAAAAACCTATATAGGGAGTGGTGTCGCGCAAGGCATGTCATATGAAAAGTTTTATATATGGTAAATTCATATGACTGTGGAGTGTTGCCTTGCCGGCATAAGTCAATTATGTTAAAAAAAAGAATAATGAAGTTATTTAAATGTATCATTAAATTGGTACATGAAAATGTTAAGGTGATTGGTAGTATTTGGAAAAATGTCGCCATTATAGAATATGTGTCAAAAAACCTATATAGGGAGTGGTGTCGCGCAAGGCATGTCATATGAAAAGTTTTATATACGGTAAATTCATATGACTGTGGAGTGTTGCCTTGCAGGCATAAGTCAATTATGTTAAAAAAAAGAATAATGAAGTTATTTAAATGTATCATTAAATTGGTACATGAAAATGTTAAGGTTAATGGTAGTATTTGGAAAAAATGTCGCCATTATAGAATATGTGTCAAAAAACCTATATAGGGAGTGGTGTCGCGCAAGGCATGTCATATGAAAAGTTTTATATATGGTAAATTCATATGACTGTGGAGTGTTGCCTTGCCGGCATAAGTCAATTATGTTAAAAAAAAGAATAATGAAGTTATTTAAATGTATCATTAAATTGGTACATGAAAATGTTAAGGTGATTGGTAGTATTTGGAAAAAATGTCGCCATTATAGAATATGTGTCAAAAAACCTATATAGGGAGTGGTGTCGCGCAAGGCATGTCATATGAAAAGTTTTATATATGGTAAATTCATATGACTGTGGAGTGTTGCCTTGCCGGCATAAGTCAATTATGTTAAAAAAAAGAATAATGAAGTTATTTAAATGTATCATTAAATTGGTACATGAAAATGTTAAGGTTAATGGTAGTATTTGGAAAAAATGTCGCCATTATAGAATATGTGTCAAAAAACCTATATAGGGAGTGGTGTCGCTCAAGGCATGTCATATGAAAAGTTTTATATATGGTAAATTCATATGACTGTGGAGTGTTGCCTTGCCGGCATAAGTCAATTATGTTAAAAAAAGAATAATGAAGTTATTTAAATGTATCATTAAATTGGTACATGAAAATGTTAAGGTGATTGGTAGTATTTGGAAAAAATGTCGCCATTATAGAATATGTGTCAAAAAACCTATATAGGGAGTGGTGTCGCGCAAGGCATGTCATATGAAAAGTTTTATATACGGTAAATTCATATGACTGTGGAGTGTTGCCTTGCAGGCATAAGTCAATTATGTTAAAAAAAAGAATAATGAAGTTATTTAAATGTATCATTAAATTGGTACATGAAAATGTTAAGGTGATTGGTAGTATTTGGAAAAAATGTCGCCATTATAGAATATGTGTCAAAAAACCTATATAGGGAGTGGTGTCGCGCAAGGCATGTCATATGAAAAATTTTATATATGGTAAATTCATATGACTGTGGAGTGTTGCCTTGCCGGCATAAGTCAATTATGTTAAAAAAAAGAATAATGAAGTTATTTAAATGTATCATTAAATTGGTACATGAAAATGTTAAGGTTAATGGTAGTATTTGGAAAAAATGTCGCCATTATAGAATATGTGTCAAAAAACCTATATAGGGAGTGGTGTCGCTCAAGGCATGTCATATGAAAAGTTTTATATATGGTAAATTCATATGACTGTGGAGTGTTGCCTTGCCGGCATAAGTCAATTATGTTAAAAAAAAGAATAATGAAGTTATTTAAATGTATCATTAAATTGGTACATGAAAATGTTAAGGTGATTGGTAGTATTTGGAAAAATGTCGCCATTATAGAATATGTGTCAAAAAACCTATATAGGGAGTGGTGTCGCGCAAGGCATGTCATATGAAAAGTTTTATATACGGTAAATTCATATGACTGTGGAGTGTTGCCTTGCCGGCATAAGTCAATTATGTTAAAAAAAAGAATAATGAAGTTATTTAAATGTATCATTAAATTGGTACATGAAAATGTTAAGGTGATTGGTAGTATTTGGAAAAATGTCGCCATTATAGAATATGTGTCAAAAAACCTATATAGGGAGTGGTGTCGCGCAAGGCATGTCATATGAAAAGTTTTATATATGGTAAATTCATATGACTGTGGAGTGTTGCCTTGCCGGCATAAGTCAATTATGTTAAAAAAAAGAATAATGAAGTTATTATAAATGTATCATTAAATTGGTACATGAAAATGTTAAGGTTAATGGTAGTATTTGGAAAAAATGTCGCCATTATAGAATATGTGTCAAAAAACCTATATAGGGAGTGGTGTCGCGCAAGGCATGTCATATGAAAAGTTTTATATACGGTAAATTCATATGACTGTGGAGTGTTGCCTTGCCGGCATAAGTCAATTATGTTAAAAAAAGAATAATGAAGTTATTTAAATGTATCATTAAATTGGTACATGAAAATGTTAAGGTGATTGGTAGTATTTGGAAAAAATGTCGCCATTATAGAATATGTGTCAAAAAACCTATATAGGGAGTGGTGTCGCGCAAGGCATGTCATATGAAAAGTTTTATATACGGTAAATTCATATGACTGTGGAGTGTTGCCTTGCCGGCATAAGTCAATTATGTTAAAAAAAAAGAATAATGAAGTTATTTAAATGTATCATTAAATTGGTACATGAAAATGTTAAGGTGAATGGTAGTATTTGGAAAAAATGTCGCCATTATAGAATATGTGTCAAAAAACCTATATAGGGAGTGGTGTCGCGCAAGGCATGTCATATGAAAAGTTTTATATACGGTAAATTCATATGACTGTGGAGTGTTGCCTTGCCGGCATAAGTCAATTATGTTAAAAAAAAGAATAATGAAGTTATTTAAATGTATCATTAAATTGGTACATGAAAATGTTAAGGTGATTGGTAGTATTTGGAAAAAATGTCGCCATTATAGAATATGTGTCAAAAAACCTATATAGGGAGTGGTGTCGCGCAAGGCATGTCATATGAAAAGTTTTATATACGGTAAATTCATATGACTGTGGAGTGTTGCCTTGCAGGCATAAGTCAATTATGTTAAAAAAAAGAATAATGAAGTTATTTAAATGTATCATTAAATTGGTACATGAAAATGTTAAGGTTAATGGTAGTATTTGGAAAAAATGTCGCCATTATAGAATATGTGTCAAAAAACCTATATAGGGAGTGGTGTCGCGCAAGGCATGTCATATGAAAAGTTTTATATATGGTAAATTCATATGACTGTGGAGTGTTGCCTTGCCGGCATAAGTCAATTATGTTAAAAAAAAGAATAATGAAGTTATTTAAATGTATCATTAAATTGGTACATGAAAATGTTAAGGTTAATGGTAGTATTTGGAAAAAATGTCGCCATTATAGAATATGTGTCAAAAAACCTATATAGGGAGTGGTGTCGCGCAAGGCATGTCATATGAAAAGTTTTATATATGGTAAATTCATATGACTGTGGAGTGTTGCCTTGCCGGCATAAGTCAATTATGTTAAAAAAAAGAATAATGAAGTTATTTAAATGTATCATTAAATTGGTACATGAAAATGTTAAGGTTAATGGTAGTATTTGGAAAAAATGTCGCCATTATAGAATATGTGTCAAAAAACCTATATAGGGAGTGGTGTCGCTCAAGGCATGTCATATGAAAAGTTTTATATATGGTAAATTCATATGACTGTGGAGTGTTGCCTTGCCGGCATAAGTCAATTATGTTAAAAAAAAGAATAATGAAGTTATTTAAATGTATCATTAAATTGGTACATGAAAATGTTAAGGTGATTGGTAGTATTTGGAAAAATGTCGCCATTATAGAATATGTGTCAAAAAACCTATATAGGGAGTGGTGTCGCGCAAGGCATGTCATATGAAAAGTTTTATATATGGTAAATTCATATGACTGTGGAGTGTTGCCTTGCCGGC
Organism: Drosophila ezoana; assembly: GCA_035045725.1. Lineage (NCBI taxonomy): Eukaryota > Metazoa > Arthropoda > Insecta > Diptera > Drosophilidae > Drosophila > Drosophila ezoana. The sequence goes on along the minus strand of JAWNOU010000055.1, from coordinate 58,189 downwards.
ATAAGTCAATTATGTTAAAAAAAAGAATAATGAAGTTATTTAAATGTATCATTAAATTGGTACATGAAAATGTTAAGGTGATTGGTAGTATTTGGAAAAAATGTCGCCATTATAGAATATGTGTCAAAAAACCTATATAGGGAGTGGTGTCGCGCAAGGCATGTCATATGAAAAGTTTTATATACGGTAAATTCATATGACTGTGGAGTGTTGCCTTGCCGGCATAAGTCAATTATGTTAAAAAAAAGAATAATGAAGTTATTTAAATGTATCATTAAATTGGTACATGAAAATGTTAAGGTGATTGGTAGTATTTGGAAAAAATGTCGCCATTATAGAATATGTGTCAAAAAACCTATATAGGGAGTGGTGTCGCTCAAGGCATGTCATATGAAAAGTTTTATATACGGTAAATTCATATGACTGTGGAGTGTTGCCTTGCCGGCATAAGTCAATTATGTTAAAAAAAGAATAATGAAGTTATTTAAATGTATCATTAAATTGGTACATGAAAATGTTAAGGTGATTGGTAGTATTTGGAAAAAATGTCGCCATTATAGAATATGTGTCAAAAAACCTATATAGGGAGTGGTGTCGCGCAAGGCATGTCATATGAAAAGTTTTATATATGGTAAATTCATATGACTGTGGAGTGTTGCCTTGCCGGCATAAGTCAATTATGTTAAAAAAAAGAATAATGAAGTTATTTAAATGTATCATTAAATTGGTACATGAAAATGTTAAGGTGATTGGTAGTATTTGGAAAAAATGTCGCCATTATAGAATATGTGTCAAAAAACCTATATAGGGAGTGGTGTCGCGCAAGGCATGTCATATGAAAAGTTTTATATACGGTAAATTCATATGACTGTGGAGTGTTGCCTTGCCGGCATAAGTCAATTATGTTAAAAAAAAGAATAATGAAGTCATTAAAATGTATCATTAAATTGGTACATGAAAATGTTAAGGTGAATGGTAGTATTTGGAAAAAATGTCGCCATTATAGAATATGTGTCAAAAAACCTATATAGGGAGTGGTGTCGCGCAAGGCATGTCATATGAAAAGTTTTATATATGGTAAATTCATATGACTGTGGAGTGTTGCCTTGCCGGCATAAGTCAATTATGTTAAAAAAAGAATAATGAAGTTATTTAAATGTATCATTAAATTGGTACATGAAAATGTTAAGGTTAATGGTAGTATTTGGAAAAAATGTCGCCATTATAGAATATGTGTCAAAAAACCTATATAGGGAGTGGTGTCGCGCAAGGCATGTCATATGAAAAGTTTTATATATGGTAAATTCATATGACTGTGGAGTGTTGCCTTGCCGGCATAAGTCAATTATGTCAAAAAAAAGAATAATGAAGTCATTAAAATGTATCATTAAATTGGTACATGAAAATGTTAAGGTGAATGGTAGTATTTGGAAAAAATGTCGCCATTATAGAATATGTGTCAAAAACCTATATAGGGAGTGGTGTCGCTCAAGGCATGTCATATGAAAAGTTTTATATATGGTAAATTCATATGACTGTGGAGTGTTGCCTTGCCGGCATAAGTCAATTATGTTAAAAAAAAGAATAATGAAGTTATTTAAATGTATCATTAAATTGGTACATGAAAATGTTAAGGTGATTGGTAGTATTTGGAAAAATGTCGCCATTATAGAATATGTGTCAAAAAACCTATATAGGGAGTGGTGTCGCGCAAGGCATGTCATATGAAAAATTTTATATATGGTAAATTCATATGACTGTGGAGTGTTGCCTTGCCGGCATAAGTCAATTATGTTAAAAAAAAGAATAATGAAGTTATTTAAATGTATCATTAAATTGGTACATGAAAATGTTAAGGTTAATGGTAGTATTTGGAAAAAATGTCGCCATTATAGAATATGTGTCAAAAAACCTATATAGGGAGTGGTGTCGCTCAAGGCATGTCATATGAAAAATTTTATATATGGTAAATTCATATGACTGTGGAGTGTTGCCTTGCCGGCATAAGTCAATTATGTTAAAAAAAAGAATAATGAAGTTATTTAAATGTATCATTAAATTGGTACATGAAAATGTTAAGGTGATTGGTAGTATTTGGAAAAAATGTCGCCATTATAGAATATGTGTCAAAAAACCTATATAGGGAGTGGTGTCGCGCAAGGCATGTCATATGAAAAATTTTATATATGGTAAATTCATATGACTGTGGAGTGTTATGATCATAAATTTTAATGTAAAAAAAGATAAGAGTAATGGTAGTATTTGGAAAAAATGTCGCCATTATAGAATATGTGTCAAAAAACCTATATAGGGAGTGGTGTCGCGCAAGGCATGTCATATGAAAAGTTTTATATACGGTAAATTCATATGACTGTGGAGTGTTGCCTTGCAGGCATAAGTCAATTATGTTAAAAAAAAAAGAATAATGAAGTTATTTAAATGTATCATTAAATTGGTACATGAAAATGTTAAGGTTAATGGTAGTATTTGGAAAAAATGTCGCCATTATAGAATATGTGTCAAAAAACCTATATAGGGAGTGGTGTCGCTCAAGGCATGTCATATGAAAAGTTTTATATACGGTAAATTCATATGACTGTGGAGTGTTGCCTTGCCGGCATAAGTCAATTATGTTAAAAAAAAAGAATAATGAAGTTATTTAAATGTATCATTAAATTGGTACATGAAAATGTTAAGGTTAATGGTAGTATTTGGAAAAAATGTCGCCATTATAGAATATGTGTCAAAAAACCTATATAGGGAGTGGTGTCGCTCAAGGCATGTCATATGAAAAGTTTTATATACGGTAAATTCATATGACTGTGGAGTGTTGCCTTGCAGGCATAAGTCAATTATGTTAAAAAAAAGAATAATGAAGTTATTTAAATGTATCATTAAATTGGTACATGAAAATGTTAAGGTGATTGGTAGTATTTGGAAAAAATGTCGCCATTATAGAATATGTGTCAAAAAACCTATATAGGGAGTGGTGTCGCGCAAGGCATGTCATATGAAAAGTTTTATATATGGTAAATTCATATGACTGTGGAGTGTTGCCTTGCCGGCATAAGTCAATTATGTTAAAAAAAAAGAATAATGAAGTTATTATAAATGTATCATTAAATTGGTACATGAAAATGTTAAGGTGATTGGTAGTATTTGGAAAAAATGTCGCCATTATAGAATATGTGTCAAAAAACCTATATAGGGAGTGGTGTCGCGCAAGGCATGTCATATGAAAAGTTTTATATACGGTAAATTCATATGACTGTGGAGTGTTGCCTTGCCGGCATAAGTCAATTATGTTAAAAAAAAGAATAATGAAGTTATTTAAATGTATCATTAAATTGGTACATGAAAATGTTAAGGTTAATGGTAGTATTTGGAAAAAATGTCGCCATTATAGAATATGTGTCAAAAAACCTATATAGGGAGTGGTGTCGCTCAAGGCATGTCATATGAAAAGTTTTATATACGGTAAATTCATATGACTGTGGAGTGTTGCCTTGCCGGCATAAGTCAATTATGTTAAAAAAAAGAATAATGAAGTTATTTAAATGTATCATTAAATTGGTACATGAAAATGTTAAGGTGATTGGTAGTATTTGGAAAAAATGTCGCCATTATAGAATATGTGTCAAAAAACCTATATAGGGAGTGGTGTCGCGCAAGGCATGTCATATGAAAAGTTTTATATATGGTAAATTCATATGACTGTGGAGTGTTGCCTTGCCGGCATAAGTCAATTATGTTAAAAAAAAGAATAATGAAGTTATTTAAATGTATCATTAAATTGGTACATGAAAATGTTAAGGTGATTGGTAGTATTTGGAAAAAATGTCGCCATTATAGAATATGTGTCAAAAAACCTATATAGGGAGTGGTGTCGCGCAAGGCATGTCATATGAAAAGTTTTATATACGGTAAATTCATATGACTGTGGAGTGTTGCCTTGCAGGCATAAGTCAATTATGTTAAAAAAAAGAATAATGAAGTTATTTAAATGTATCATTAAATTGGTACATGAAAATGTTAAGGTGATTGGTAGTATTTGGAAAAATGTCGCCATTATAGAATATGTGTCAAAAAACCTATATAGGGAGTGGTGTCGCGCAAGGCATGTCATATGAAAAATTTTATATATGGTAAATTCATATGACTGTGGAGTGTTGCCTTGCCGGCATAAGTCAATTATGTTAAAAAAAAGAATAATGAAGTTATTTAAATGTATCATTAAATTGGTACATGAAAATGTTAAGGTTAATGGTAGTATTTGGAAAAAATGTCGCCATTATAGAATATGTGTCAAAAAACCTATATAGGGAGTGGTGTCGCTCAAGGCATGTCATATGAAAAGTTTTATATATGGTAAATTCATATGACTGTGGAGTGTTGCCTTGCCGGCATAAGTCAATTATGTTAAAAAAAAGAATAATGAAGTTATTTAAATGTATCATTAAATTGGTACATGAAAATGTTAAGGTGATTGGTAGTATTTGGAAAAAATGTCGCCATTATAGAATATGTGTCAAAAAACCTATATAGGGAGTGGTGTCGCGCAAGGCATGTCATATGAAAAGTTTTATATACGGTAAATTCATATGACTGTGGAGTGTTGCCTTGCAGGCATAAGTCAATTATGTTAAAAAAAAGAATAATGAAGTTATTTAAATGTATCATTAAATTGGTACATGAAAATGTTAAGGTTAATGGTAGTATTTGGAAAAAATGTCGCCATTATAGAATATGTGTCAAAAAACCTATATAGGGAGTGGTGTCGCGCAAGGCATGTCATATGAAAAGTTTTATATACGGTAAATTCATATGACTGTGGAGTGTTGCCTTGCCGGCATAAGTCAATTATGTTAAAAAAAAGAATAATGAAGTTATTTAAATGTATCATTAAATTGGTACATGAAAATGTTAAGGTTAATGGTAGTATTTGGAAAAAATGTCGCCATTATAGAATATGTGTCAAAAAACCTATATAGGGAGTGGTGTCGCTCAAGGCATGTCATATGAAAAGTTTTATATATGGTAAATTCATATGACTGTGGAGTGTTGCCTTGCCGGCATAAGTCAATTATGTTAAAAAAAGAATAATGAAGTTATTTAAATGTATCATTAAATTGGTACATGAAAATGTTAAGGTGATTGGTAGTATTTGGAAAAAATGTCGCCATTATAGAATATGTGTCAAAAAACCTATATAGGGAGTGGTGTCGCGCAAGGCATGTCATATGAAAAGTTTTATATACGGTAAATTCATATGACTGTGGAGTGTTGCCTTGCCGGCATAAGTCAATTATGTTAAAAAAAAGAATAATGAAGTTATTTAAATGTATCATTAAATTGGTACATGAAAATGTTAAGGTTAATGGTAGTATTTGGAAAAAATGTCGCCATTATAGAATATGTGTCAAAAAACCTATATAGGGAGTGGTGTCGCTCAAGGCATGTCATATGAAAAGTTTTATATACGGTAAATTCATATGACTGTGGAGTGTTGCCTTGCCGGCATAAGTCAATTATGTTAAAAAAAAGAATAATGAAGTTATTTAAATGTATCATTAAATTGGTACATGAAAATGTTAAGGTGATTGGTAGTATTTGGAAAAATGTCGCCATTATAGAATATGTGTCAAAAAACCTATATAGGGAGTGGTGTCGCGCAAGGCATGTCATATGAAAAGTTTTATATACGGTAAATTCATATGACTGTGGAGTGTTGCCTTGCAGGCATAAGTCAATTATGTTAAAAAAAAGAATAATGAAGTTATTTAAATGTATCATTAAATTGGTACATGAAAATGTTAAGGTTAATGGTAGTATTTGGAAAAAATGTCGCCATTATAGAATATGTGTCAAAAAACCTATATAGGGAGTGGTGTCGCGCAAGGCATGTCATATGAAAAGTTTTATATACGGTAAATTCATATGACTGTGGAGTGTTGCCTTGCAGGCATAAGTCAATTATGTTAAAAAAAAGAATAATGAAGTTATTTAAATGTATCATTAAATTGGTACATGAAAATGTTAAGGTGATTGGTAGTATTTGGAAAAAATGTCGCCATTATAGAATATGTGTCAAAAAACCTATATAGGGAGTGGTGTCGCGCAAGGCATGTCATATGAAAAGTTTTATATACGGTAAATTCATATGACTGTGGAGTGTTGCCTTGCAGGCATAAGTCAATTATGTTAAAAAAAAGAATAATGAAGTTATTTAAATGTATCATTAAATTGGTACATGAAAATGTTAAGGTGATTGGTAGTATTTGGAAAAAATGTCGCCATTATAGAATATGTGTCAAAAAACCTATATAGGGAGTGGTGTCGCGCAAGGCATGTCATATGAAAAGTTTTATATATGGTAAATTCATATGACTGTGGAGTGTTGCCTTGCCGGCATAAGTCAATTATGTTAAAAAAAAGAATAATGAAGTTATTTAAATGTATCATTAAATTGGTACATGAAAATGTTAAGGTTAATGGTAGTATTTGGAAAAAATGTCGCCATTATAGAATATGTGTCAAAAAACCTATATAGGGAGTGGTGTCGCTCAAGGCATGTCATATGAAAAGTTTTATATATGGTAAATTCATATGACTGTGGAGTGTTGCCTTGCAGGCATAAGTCAATTATGTTAAAAAAAGAATAATGAAGTTATTTAAATGTATCATTAAATTGGTACATGAAAATGTTAAGGTGATTGGTAGTATTTGGAAAAATGTCGCCATTATAGAATATGTGTCAAAAAACCTATATAGGGAGTGGTGTCGCGCAAGGCATGTCATATGAAAAGTTTTATATACGGTAAATTCATATGACTGTGGAGTGTTGCCTTGCAGGCATAAGTCAATTATGTTAAAAAAAAGAATAATGAAGTTATTTAAATGTATCATTAAATTGGTACATGAAAATGTTAAGGTTAATGGTAGTATTTGGAAAAAATGTCGCCATTATAGAATATGTGTCAAAAAACCTATATAGGGAGTGGTGTCGCTCAAGGCATGTCATATGAAAAGTTTTATATATGGTAAATTCATATGACTGTGGAGTGTTGCCTTGCCGGCATAAGTCAATTATGTTAAAAAAAGAATAATGAAGTTATTTAAATGTATCATTAAATTGGTACATGAAAATGTTAAGGTGATTGGTAGTATTTGGAAAAAATGTCGCCATTATAGAATATGTGTCAAAAAACCTATATAGGGAGTGGTGTCGCGCAAGGCATGTCATATGAAAAGTTTTATATACGGTAAATTCATATGACTGTGGAGTGTTGCCTTGCCGGCATAAGTCAATTATGTTAAAAAAAAGAATAATGAAGTTATTTAAATGTATCATTAAATTGGTACATGAAAATGTTAAGGTTAATGGTAGTATTTGGAAAAAATGTCGCCATTATAGAATATGTGTCAAAAAACCTATATAGGGAGTGGTGTCGCGCAAGGCATGTCATATGAAAAGTTTTATATACGGTAAATTCATATGACTGTGGAGTGTTGCCTTGCAGGCATAAGTCAATTATGTTAAAAAAAAGAATAATGAAGTTATTTAAATGTATCATTAAATTGGTACATGAAAATGTTAAGGTTAATGGTAGTATTTGGAAAAAATGTCGCCATTATAGAATATGTGTCAAAAAACCTATATAGGGAGTGGTGTCGCGCAAGGCATGTCATATGAAAAATTTTATATATGGTAAATTCATATGACTGTGGAGTGTTGCCTTGCCGGCATAAGTCAATTATGTTAAAAAAAAGAATAATGAAGTTATTTAAATGTATCATTAAATTGGTACATGAAAATGTTAAGGTTAATGGTAGTATTTGGAAAAAATGTCGCCATTATAGAATATGTGTCAAAAAACCTATATAGGGAGTGGTGTCGCTCAAGGCATGTCATATGAAAAGTTTTATATATGGTAAATTCATATGACTGTGGAGTGTTGCCTTGCAGGCATAAGTCAATTATGTTAAAAAAAGAATAATGAAGTTATTTAAATGTATCATTAAATTGGTACATGAAAATGTTAAGGTGATTGGTAGTATTTGGAAAAATGTCGCCATTATAGAATATGTGTCAAAAAACCTATATAGGGAGTGGTGTCGCGCAAGGCATGTCATATGAAAAGTTTTATATACGGTAAATTCATATGACTGTGGAGTGTTGCCTTGCAGGCATAAGTCAATTATGTTAAAAAAAAGAATAATGAAGTTATTTAAATGTATCATTAAATTGGTACATGAAAATGTTAAGGTTAATGGTAGTATTTGGAAAAAATGTCGCCATTATAGAATATGTGTCAAAAAACCTATATAGGGAGTGGTGTCGCTCAAGGCATGTCATATGAAAAGTTTTATATATGGTAAATTCATATGACTGTGGAGTGTTGCCTTGCAGGCATAAGTCAATTATGTTAAAAAAAAGAATAATGAAGTTATTTAAATGTATCATTAAATTGGTACATGAAAATGTTAAGGTGATTGGTAGTATTTGGAAAAATGTCGCCATTATAGAATATGTGTCAAAAAACCTATATAGGGAGTGGTGTCGCGCAAGGCATGTCATATGAAAAGTTTTATATACGGTAAATTCATATGACTGTGGAGTGTTGCCTTGCAGGCATAAGTCAATTATGTTAAAAAAAAGAATAATGAAGTTATTTAAATGTATCATTAAATTGGTACATGAAAATGTTAAGGTTAATGGTAGTATTTGGAAAAAATGTCGCCATTATAGAATATGTGTCAAAAAACCTATATAGGGAGTGGTGTCGCGCAAGGCATGTCATATGAAAAGTTTTATATACGGTAAATTCATATGACTGTGGAGTGTTGCCTTGCCGGCATAAGTCAATTATGTTAAAAAAAGAATAATGAAGTTATTTAAATGTATCATTAAATTGGTACATGAAAATGTTAAGGTTAATGGTAGTATTTGGAAAAAATGTCGCCATTATAGAATATGTGTCAAAAAACCTATATAGGGAGTGGTGTCGCTCAAGGCATGTCATATGAAAAGTTTTATATACGGTAAATTCATATGACTGTGGAGTGTTGCCTTGCAGGCATAAGTCAATTATGTTAAAAAAAAGAATAATGAAGTTATTTAAATGTATCATTAAATTGGTACATGAAAATGTTAAGGTGATTGGTAGTATTTGGAAAAAATGTCGCCATTATAGAATATGTGTCAAAAAACCTATATAGGGAGTGGTGTCGCGCAAGGCATGTCATATGAAAAGTTTTATATACGGTAAATTCATATGACTGTGGAGTGTTGCCTTGCCGGCATAAGTCAATTATGTTAAAAAAAAGAATAATGAAGTTATTTAAATGTATCATTAAATTGGTACATGAAAATGTTAAGGTTAATGGTAGTATTTGGAAAAAATGTCGCCATTATAGAATATGTGTCAAAAAACCTATATAGGGAGTGGTGTCGCGCAAGGCATGTCATATGAAAAGTTTTATATATGGTAAATTCATATGACTGTGGAGTGTTGCCTTGCCGGCATAAGTCAATTATGTTAAAAAAAAGAATAATGAAGTTATTTAAATGTATCATTAAATTGGTACATGAAAATGTTAAGGTGATTGGTAGTATTTGGAAAAAATGTCGCCATTATAGAATATGTGTCAAAAAACCTATATAGGGAGTGGTGTCGCGCAAGGCATGTCATATGAAAAGTTTTATATATGGTAAATTCATATGACTGTGGAGTGTTGCCTTGCCGGCATAAGTCAATTATGTTAAAAAAAGAATAATGAAGTTATTTAAATGTATCATTAAATTGGTACATGAAAATGTTAAGGTGATTGGTAGTATTTGGAAAAATGTCGCCATTATAGAATATGTGTCAAAAAACCTATATAGGGAGTGGTGTCGCGCAAGGCATGTCATATGAAAAGTTTTATATATGGTAAATTCATATGACTGTGGAGTGTTGCCTTGCAGGCATAAGTCAATTATGTTAAAAAAAGAATAATGAAGTTATTTAAATGTATCATTAAATTGGTACATGAAAATGTTAAGGTGATTGGTAGTATTTGGAAAAATGTCGCCATTATAGAATATGTGTCAAAAAACCTATATAGGGAGTGGTGTCGCGCAAGGCATGTCATATGAAAAGTTTTATATACGGTAAATTCATATGACTGTGGAGTGTTGCCTTGCAGGCATAAGTCAATTATGTTAAAAAAAAGAATAATGAAGTTATTTAAATGTATCATTAAATTGGTACATGAAAATGTTAAGGTTAATGGTAGTATTTGGAAAAAATGTCGCCATTATAGAATATGTGTCAAAAAACCTATATAGGGAGTGGTGTCGCTCAAGGCATGTCATATGAAAAGTTTTATATATGGTAAATTCATATGACTGTGGAGTGTTGCCTTGCCGGCATAAGTCAATTATGTTAAAAAAAAGAATAATGAAGTTATTTAAATGTATCATTAAATTGGTACATGAAAATGTTAAGGTGATTGGTAGTATTTGGAAAAATGTCGCCATTATAGAATATGTGTCAAAAAACCTATATAGGGAGTGGTGTCGCGCAAGGCATGTCATATGAAAAGTTTTATATACGGTAAATTCATATGACTGTGGAGTGTTGCCTTGCAGGCATAAGTCAATTATGTTAAAAAAAAGAATAATGAAGTTATTTAAATGTATCATTAAATTGGTACATGAAAATGTTAAGGTTAATGGTAGTATTTGGAAAAAATGTCGCCATTATAGAATATGTGTCAAAAAACCTATATAGGGAGTGGTGTCGCTCAAGGCATGTCATATGAAAAGTTTTATATACGGTAAATTCATATGACTGTGGAGTGTTGCCTTGCCGGCATAAGTCAATTATGTTAAAAAAAAGAATAATGAAGTTATTTAAATGTATCATTAAATTGGTACATGAAAATGTTAAGGTTAATGGTAGTATTTGGAAAAAATGTCGCCATTATAGAATATGTGTCAAAAAACCTATATAGGGAGTGGTGTCGCGCAAGGCATGTCATATGAAAAGTTTTATATATGGTAAATTCATATGACTGTGGAGTGTTGCCTTGCCGGCATAAGTCAATTATGTTAAAAAAAGAATAATGAAGTAAAATAATGAAGTTATTTAAATGTATCATTAAATTGGTACATGAAAATGTTAAGGTGATTGGTAGTATTTGGAAAAATGTCGCCATTATAGAATATGTGTCAAAAAACCTATATAGGGAGTGGTGTCGCGCAAGGCATGTCATATGAAAAGTTTTATAAAATAGAATATTTTATATACGGTAAATTCATATGACTGTGAAGTGTTGCCTTGCCGGCATAAGTCAATTATGTTAAAAAAAAGAATAATGAAGTTATTTAAATGTATCATTAAATTGGTACATGAAAATGTTAAGGTGATTGGTAGTATTTGGAAAAAATGTCGCCATTATAGAATATGTGTCAAAAAACCTATATATGGAGTGGTGTCGCGCAAGGCATGTCATATGAAAAATTTTATATACGGTAAATTCATATGACTGTGAGGTGTTGCCTTGCCGGCATAAGTCAATTATGTTTAATAACAAAGAATAATGAAGTTATTTGTGTGTGTTTTTACATTAGTACATAAAAAAGATAAGGTGATTTCAAAGAATAATGAAATTATTTGGGTGTGTTATTACTGCAGTACATAAAAATGATAAGGTGGTTGGTAGCATTTGGAAAAAATGTCGGCATTATAGAATATGTGTCAAATATAATGAAGTTAATTCAATATATTGTTGTATTGGTCCATGAAAAAGATAATGGTGATGGTAGCTTTTGGAAAAAATGTCGGCATTATGGAATATGTGTCAAAAAACTGTAAAGAAGCTACTGGCCGAAGTACATATCTCAGTCTTACCAGGCCCACGCACAAGTATGACCGCCCGAGAATACAAAGATCAACATTTCACTTAGTTATTGCGACTGCATTCACTTTATTCACTAACTTCGCTCTACCCTACTTAACTTCCTAGACCAAGGCCCTGCCGCACTGTCTTGGAGCCCTTGCGCTCCGCTGTACACTTCACCGTTTTTGCTCGCACTCCTTTTCGGCACGTCTACTCACCCTGATCGTTATTCCAAAAGTGCCGGCTCGCTCACTAGCGAGCCATGCGCTTGCCTCGGCCGCTCAACTTCGCCGCGAGCTTTCGCAACTTCGCTTCGGAGCTTTCGCTCTTTGCCGCAGAATCGAAGCTGCGCTTTCGCAGGCGGTGTTGAGCAACCGATCAGCAACGCACGGTTGCAGCGGCGGCCGGCGGTTAAATTGAAACTATGAACGGCTACTTGCCCATAACTACGCACTTATTCTAATAATACACAGACTATGCGGTTAACGGCTCCTTGCCTTTTTACTTAATTATAGTGTCAGTGGCATCTTGCCTCTTATAAATCTATTAACTTATATTACTTCATTTGGTGCTTATAAACTATAAAAATTAACAAACAAAAGTGCCAATAGCTCCTTGCCATGGCCTTGACGATGCGAACGGCGGCTCCTTGCCGAGAGTTCAGAACTGTGGGGAGGCTAATCCTAGTAGCCGCCTCACACCCCCCTTACTTCGGGCAGGTGACGGTAACGTCGCCTCTGGCGTTCACCGTCACGCAGTACCTCTCTTTCCCATCGGACACGTGGAAGCTTGTGCGTCGGCATCGGAATCGGCGGATCCGTGCCTCTGTCGCGATGAGCTCCACCACGCTTGCCGATAACGGTGTTTCGCGGGGAAATACCTTCCTGATCGAGGGGGTGGAGTCGGGTACGTGCTGCCTGGCGGGACTCCTGATGACCTCCTTTGGCGTGGGGTTCCTCGGAGTGACCGTTGCCGGCGTGGGGCTCCTCGGGATGACCTTCGTCGGCGTGGGGTTCCTTGGAGTACCCTTCGGGTCGGCAAGGCGGGTGTCCATCTGGGCATCCAGGTCGGGTTCTTCCTCGAGTTCCGCTTCGAGGCTGGTATCCCACCCGTCGATACCGTCGAAGAGGTCTACGATGTTCTCCCACAACTCGCTCTCGGTGGCTGTCTCTGTATCGCTCGGGGAAGGAGCCTCGGTCGCAACACCCGACTTGGGTGATGGAGGCGGCGCTATCGCGTTTTCGTCCTCGGACCATGCTATCGGTTGCCGAGCAGGCACTCCCGCTCCTTGGCGCGTGAGGCCTTCTTTCGGCTCCTTCCCGGCTCCAGGCCCCGCGGCCGGAGACGTCACCGCCTCTAGAACCAGCTCCGCCTTGCCGCAGCGTATTGTAGCGCACATTGCACCCAAGAAGTCCATCCCCAGGATGACGTGGTCCAGCATTGCGGGCATAATAAGCATTAACATGCTGACCACCTTCCCCGCTAGGCCGACATCTATCCTCAATGCCTTCCCTACTTCGAGCGTGGACCCATCTGCCAGACGAATGCGCGCCTGTAAGTTCTCCACTCTCCCCCGAATCGCCCACTTGCGCACGGCAGTCTTCAGTCATGAAGCTGCGAGTGGCCCAGTATCGATAGAAGCAGGCATCGTCAGCCCGCATAAAAAACGCACTTAAAGCTCTTTTAAACTTTCGACCATCGTTCACTTTAGTTTTTGTCTGTCTTTGCCTTTGTTTCTTATTATTTTACTTTTCTTCGAATATGTGTCAAAAACCTGCATAGTGATGTCGGGCAAAGACTTTTATATGCTAAATTGTATGTAAGGTAAATTCATATGACTGTGAAGTGTTGCTTTGCCGGTATAAATTAATTATGTTTAATTACAAAGAATAATGCAGTTATTTGGATGTGTTCTTACATAAGTACATACAAAATATAAGGTGGTTGGTAGCTTTTGGAAAAAATGTCGGCATTATAGAATATGTGTCAAATATAATGAAGTTAATTCAATATATTGTTGTATTGGTCCATAAAAAAGATAATGTGGATGGTAGCTTTTGGAAAAAAAGTCGGCATTATGTCATATGAATAATTTTATATACGCTAAATTCATATGACTGTGAGCTGTTGCCTTGTGGGTATAAATCAATTATGCTAAATAGCAAAGAATAATGAAGTTATTTGAATTTATTGTTAAATTGGTACATAACATAGATAAGGTGGTTAGTAGCATTTGCATAGGTCAATTATGTTAAATTAAAAGAATAATGAAGTTAATTCAATATATTATTGTATTGGTCCATGGAAAAGTTAATGTGGATGGTATATTTGGAAAAAAAGTCGGCATTATAGAATATGTGTCAAAAACCTACATAGTGAGTGATGACGCGCAAAGACTTTTATATGCTAAAGTGTATGTAAGGTAAATTCATATGACCGTGAAGTGTTGCTTTGCCGGTATAAATTAATTATGTTTAATTACAAAGAATAATGCAGTTATTTGGGTGTGTTCTTACATAAGTACATACAAAATATAAGGTGGTTGGTAGCTTTTGGAAAAAATGTCGGCATTATAGAATATGTGTCAAATATAATGAAGTTAATTCAATATATTGTTGTATTGGTCCACAAAAAAATTAATGTGGAAGGTAGCTTTTGGAAAAAAAGTCGGCATTATGTCATATGAATAATTTTATATACGCTAAATTCAAATGACTGTGAGCTGTTGCCTTGTGGGTATAAATCAATTATGCTAAATAGCAAAGAATAATGAAGTTATTTGAATTTATTGTTAAATTGGTACATAACATAGATAAGGTGGTTAGAAGCATTTGCATAGGTCAATTATGTTAAATTAAAAAGAATAATGAAGTTAATTCAATATATTATTGTATTGGTCCATGACAAAGTTAATGTGGATGGTAAATTTGGAAAAAAAATCGGCATTATAGAAAACGGCAAAAAACCTACATAGTGAGTGATGACGCGCAAAGACTTTTATAGGCTAAAGTGTATGTAAGGTAAATTCATATGACCGTGAAGTGTTGCTTTGCCGGTATAAATTAATTATGTTTAATTACAAAGAATAATGCAGTTATTTGGGTGTGTTCTTACATAAGTACATACAAAATATAAGGTGGTTGGTAGCTTTTGGAAAAAATGTCGGCATTATAGAATATGTGTCAAATATAATGAAGTTAATTCAATATATTGTTGTATTGGTCCACAAAAAAATTAATGTGGAAGGTAGCTTTTGGAAAAAAAGTCGGCATTATGTCATATGAATAATTTTATATACGCTAAATTCAAATGACTGTGAGCTGTTGCCTTGTGGGTATAAATCAATTATGCTAAATAGCAAAGAATAATGAAGTTATTTGAATGTATTGTTAAATTGGTACATAAAATAGATAACGTGGTTGTAGCATTTGCATAGGTCAATTATGTTAAAATTAAAAGAATAATGAAGTTAATTCAATATATTATTGTATTGGTCCATGGAAAAGTTAATGTGGATGGTAACTTTTGGAAAAAAAGTCGGCATTATAGAATATGTGTCAAAAACCTGCATAGTGATGTCGGCCAAAGACTTTTATATGCAAAATTGTATGTAAGGTAAATTCATATGACTGTGAAGTGTTGCTTTGCCGGTATAAATTAATTATGTTTAATTACAAAGAATAATGCAGTTATTTGGGTGTGTTCTTACATAAGTACATACAAAATATAAGGTGGTTGGTAGCTTTTGAAAAAAATGTCGGTATTATGGAATATGTGTGAAAAAACCTATATAGGGAGTGATGTCGCGCAAGGCATGTCATATGAAAAATTTTATATACGGTAAATTCATATGACTGTGAGGTGTTGCCTTGCCGGCATAAATCAACTATGTTTAATAACAAATAATAATGAAGTTAGTACATAAAAAAGATAAGTCGACTACAAAGAATAATGAAATTATTTGGGTGTGTTATTACTGCAATACATAAAAAAGATAAGGTGGTTGGTAGCATTTGGAAAAAATGTCGGCAATGTAGAATATGTGTCATAGACTGTGAGGTGTTGCCTTGCCGGCATAGGTCAAATAAGTTTAATTAAAAAGAATAATGAAGTTAATTCAATGAATTATTGTATTGGTCCATGAAAAAGATAATGTGGATGGCAGCTTTTGGGAAAAATGTCAGCATTATAGAATATGTGTTAAAAAACCTATATATGGGGTGCTGTCGCGCAAGGCATTTCATATGAAAAATTTTATGAAATGATTCATATGACTGTGAGCTGTTGCCTTGCCGGTATAATTCAATTATGTTTATTAGCAAAGAATAATGAAGTTATTTGAATGTATTGTTTAGTTGGTACATAAAAAAGATAAGGTGGTTGGTAGCTTTTGGAAAAAATGTCGGCATTATAGAATATGTGTCAGAAAACCTATATAGGGAGTGGTGTCGCGCAAGGCATGTCATGAAAAATTTTATATACGGTAAATTCATATGACTGTGAGCTGTTGCCTTGCCGGTATAAATCAATTATGTTTAGTAGCAAAGAATATTGAAGTTGTTTGAATGTATTGTTTAGTTTGTACATAAAAAAGATTAGGTGGTTGGTAGCATTTGGGAAAAATGTCGGCATTATAGAATATGTGTCAAAAAACCTATATATGGGGTGGTGTCGCGCAAGGCATGTCATATGCAAAATTGTACATACGGGTAATTCATATGACAGTGAGCTGTTGCCTTGCCGGTATAAGTCAACTATGTTTAATTACAAAGAAAAATGAAATTATTTGGGTGTGTTATTACAGCAGTACAGAAAAAAGTATAAGGTGGTTGGTAGCATTTGGAAAAAATGTCGGCATTATAGAATATGTGTCAGAAAACCTCTATATAGAGTGGAGTCACGCAAGGCATGACATATGCAGTATTTTATATACGGTAAATTCACCTGACTAGGAGGAGCTGCTTTGCCGGTATAAATCAATAATGTTTAATTACAAAGAATAATGCAGTTATTTGGGTGTGTTATTACATAAATACATACAAAATAAAAGGTGGTTGGTAGCTTTTGGAAAAAATGTGGGCATTATAGAATAATTGTCAAATATAATGAAGTTAATTTAATATATTGTTGTATCGGTCCATAAAAAAGATAATGTGGATGGTAGCTTTTGGAAAAAAGTCGGCATTATGTCATATGAATAATTTTGTATACGCTAAATTCATATGACTGTGAGCTGTTGCCTTGTGGGTATAAATCAATTATGCTAAATAGCAAAGAATAATGAAGTTATTTGAATGTATTGTTAAATTGGTACATGAAAAAGATAAGGTGGTTAGTCGCATTTGCATAGGTCAATTATGTTAAATTTAAAAGAATAATGAAGTTAATTCAATATATTATTGTATTGGTCCATGGAAAAGTTAATGTGGATGGTAACTTGTGGAAAAAAAGTCGGCATTATAGAATATGTGTCAAAAACCTACATATTGAGTGATGTCGCGCAAAGACTTTTATATGCTAAATTGTATATAAGGTAAATTCATATGACTGTGAAGTGTTGCTTTGCCGGTATAAATTAATTATGTTTAATTACAAAGAATAGTGCAGTTATTTGGGTGTGTTCTTACATAAGTACATACAATATATAAGGTGGTTGGTAGCTTTTTTTGTGTTAAATGTAATGAAGATAATTCAATATATTGTTGTATTGGTCCATGAAAGAGATAATGGTGATGGTAGCTTTTGAAAAAAATTTCGGTATTATGGAATATGTGTGAAAAAACCTATATAGGGAGTGATGTCGCGCAAGCCATGTCATATGAAAAATTTTATATACGGTAAATTCACATGACTGTGAGCTGTTGCCTTGCCGGTATAAGTCAACTATGTTTAATTACAAGGAATAAAGAAGCTATTTGGGTGTGTAATTAAATTAGTGCATAATAAATATAAGGTGGTTGGTAGCATTTGGAAAAATGTCGGCATTATAGAATATGTGTCAAAAAACCTATATATGGAGTGGTGTCGCGCAAGGCATGACATATGCAATACGTTTTATACGGTATGGAGTGGTGTCGCGCAGGGCATGACATATGCAATATTTTATATACGGTAAATTCACATGACTGTGAGGTGTTGCCTTGCCGGTATAAATCAATTATGCTTAATAGCAAAGAATAATGAAGTTATTTGAATGTATTATTAAATTAGTATATAATAAAGATAAGGTGGTCGGTAGTAATCGGAAAAAATGTCGGCATTATTGAATATGTGTCAGAAAACCTCTATATGGAGTGGAGTCGCGCAAAGCATGTCATATTCAAAATTATACAAACGGAAAATTAATATGACTGTGAGGTGTGGCCTTGCCGGTATAAATCAACTATGTTTAATAACAAAGAATTATGAATTTATTTGTGTGTGTTTTTACATCAGTACATAGAAAAGATAAAGTGATTACAAAGAATAATGAAGTTATTTGGGTGTGTTATTACTGCAGTACATAAAAAAGATAAGGTGGTTGGTAGCATTTGGAAAAAATGTCTGCATTATAGAATATGTGTCAAGTATAATGAAGTTAATTCAATATATTTTTGAATTGGTTCATGAAAAAGATAATGGTGATGGTAGCTTTTGAAAAAAATGTCGGCATTATGGAATATGTGTCAAAAAACTGTAAAGAAGCTACTGGCCGAAGTACATATCTCAGTCTTACCAGGCCCACGCACAAGTATGACCGCCCGAGAATACAAAGATCAACATTTCACTTAGTTATTGCGACTGCATTCACTTTATTCACTAACTTCGCTCTACCCTACTTAACTTCCTAGACCAAGGCCCTGCCGCACTGTCTTGGAGCCCTTGCGCTCCGCTGTACACTTCACCGTTTTTGCTCGCACTCCTTTTCGGCACGTCTACTCACCCTGATCGTTATTCCAAAAGTGCCGGCTCGCTCACTAGCGAGCCATGCGCTTGCCTCGGTCGCTCAACTTCGCCGCGAGCTATCGCAACTTCGCTTCGGAGCTTTCGCTCTTTGCCGAATCGAAGCTGCGCTTTCGCAGGCGGTGTTGAGCAACCGATCAGCAACGCACGGCGGCCGGCGGTTAAATTGAAACTATGAACGGCTACTTGCCCATAACTACGCACTTATTCTAATAATACACAGACTATGCGGTTAACGGCTCCTTGCCTTTTTACTTAATTATAGTGTCAGTGGCATCTTGCCTCTTACAAATCTATTAACTTATATTACTTCATTTGGTGCTTATAAACTATAAAAATTAACAAACAAAAGTGCCAATAGCTCCTTGCCATGGCCTTGACGATGCGAACGGCGGCTCCTTGCCGAGAGTTCAGAACTGTGGGGGAGGCTAATCCTAGTAGCCGCCTCACACCCCCCCCCTTACTTCGGGCAGGTGACGGTAACGTCGCCTCTGGCGTTCACCGTCACGCAGTACCTCTCTTTCCCATCGGACACGTGGAAGCTTGTGCGTCGGCATCGGAATCGGCGGATCCGTGCCTCTGTCGCGATGAGCTCCACCACGCTTGCCGATAACGGTGTTTCGCGGGGAAATACCTTCCTGATCGAGGGGGTGGAGTCGGGTACGTGCTGCCTGGCGGGACTCCTGATGACCTCCTTTGGCGTGGGGTTCCTCGGAGTGACCGTTGCCGGCGTGGGGCTCCTCGGGATGACCTTCGTCGGCGTGGGGTTCCTTGGAGTACCCTTCGGGTCGGCAAGGCGGGTGTCCATCTGGGCATCCAGGTCGGGTTCTTCCTCGAGTTCCGCTTCGAGGCTGGTATCCCACCCGTCGATACCGTCGAAGAGGTCTACGATGTTCTCCCACAACTCGCTCTCGGTGGCTGTCTCTGTATCGCTCGGGGAAGGAGCCTCGGTCGCAACACCCGACTTGGGTGATGGAGGCGTCGCTATCGCGTTTTCGTCCTCGGACCATGCTATCGGTTGCCGAGCAGGCACTCCCGCTCCTTGGCGCGTGAGGCCTTCTTTCGGCTCCTTCCCGGCTCCAGGCCCCGCGGCCGGAGACGTCACCGCCTCTAGAACCAGCTCCGCCTTGCCGCAGCGTATTGTAGCGCACATTGCACCCAAGAAGTCCATCCCCAGGATGACGTGGTCCAGCATTGCGGGCATAATAAGCATTAACATGCTGACCACCTTCCCCGCTAGGCCGACATCTATCCTCAATGCCTTCCCTACTTCGAGCGTGGACCCATCTGCCAGACGAATGCGCGCCTGTAAGTTCTCCACTCTCCCCCGAATCGCCCACTTGCGCACGGCAGTCTTCAGTCATGAAGCTGCGAGTGGCCCAGTATCGATAGAAGCAGGCATCGTCAGCCCGCATAAAAAACGCACTTAAAGCTCTTTTAAACTTTCGACCATCGTTCACTTAAGTTTTTGTCTGTCTTTGCCTTTGTTTCTTATTATTTTACTTTTCTTCGATATTTTATAAAGAAGCTACTGGCCGGGGTACATATCTCAGTCTTACCAGGTCCAGCGAGTTACAAGACATTTATAAGTTCGCTGGGACAGAGGGCTTAAGGGGAGGGGGAATGAATGCCTCGACCAAAGTATACCTCGCACTACTGCTATCCTACCTATCCTGCGGGCCGCGGCCTCGAGCTACCTATTTTAGCAGGCCGGAGCCACGCAGCAACTACGCTATCGGGCCTTGGCCACGCAAAGCTACTGAAGAAGCTACTGCACTATCGGGCCTCGGCCGCGCGCCACCTACACTATCGGGCCTCGGCCATGCAAAGCTACGGAAGAAGCTACTGCACTATCGGGTCTCAGCCACGCGCCACCTGCACTATCCTCCACTAGGTTAGGGTGAACATCGGCTATTTCCGATGTTTAGCACAAGTATGACCGCCCGAGAATACAAAGATCAACATTTCACTTAATTATTGCGACTGCATTCACTTTATTCACTAATCTTCGTTATGTTCTACCCTACTTAACTTCCTAGACTAAGGCCCTGCCGCACTGTCTTGGAGGCCTAGCGCTCCGCTGCACACTTCACCGTTTTTGCTCGCACCCCCTTTTTCGGCACGTCTACTCACCCTGATCGTTATTCCAAAAAGTCCCGGCTCGCTCACTAGCAAGCCATGGGCTTGCCTCGGCCGCTCAACTTCGCCGCGAGCTTTCGCAACTTCGCTTCGGAGCTTTCGCTCTTCGCCGCCGAATCGAAGCTGCGCTCTCGCAGGCGGTGTTGAGCAACCGATCAGCAACGCACGGTTGCAGCGGCGGCCGGCGGTTAAATTCAAACTATGAACGGCTACTTGCCCAAACTATGAACTTATTCTAATAATACACAGACTATGCGGTTAACGGCTACTTGCCTTTTTATAGTGTCAGCGGCTTCTTGCCTCTTACAAATCTATTATCTTATATTACTACATTTGGTGCTTATAAACTATAAAAATTAACAAACAATACTGCCAATAGCTCCTTGCCATGGCCTTGGACTTGCGAACGGCGGCTCCTTGCCGTGAGTTCAGAACTGTGGGGAGGCTAATCCTAGTAGCCGCCTCACAAAACCTATATAGGGAGTGGTGTCGCGCAAGGCATGTCGTATGAATTATTTTATTCACGCGAAATTCACATGACTGTGAGCTGTTGCCTTGTGGGTGTAAATCAAAAAGCAAAGAATAATAAAGTTATTTGAATGTATTGTTATATTGGTACATAAAAAAGATAAGGTGGTTAGTAGCATTTGCATAGGTCAATTATGTTTAATTTAAAAGAATAATGAAGTTAATTCAATATATTATTGTATTGGTCCATGGAAAAGATAATGTGGATGGTAGCTTTTGGAAAAAAGTCGGCATTATGGAATATGTGTCAAAAAACATTCATAGTGAGTGATGTCGCGCAAAGCATATCATATGCTAAATTGTATATACGATAAATTCATATGACAGTGAGGTGTTGCCTTGACGATATAAATCAATTATGTTTAATTACAATACATAATGAAATTATTTGGGTGTGTTATTATATAAGTACATAAAAAATATAAGGTGGTTAGTAGATTTTGGACAAAATGTCGGCATTATAGAATATGTGTCAAATATAATGAAGTTAATTCAATATATTGATGTATTGGTCCATGAAAAAAAAAATGGTGATGGTAGCTTTTGGAAAAAATGTCGGTATTATGGAATATATGTCGAAAACCTACATAGGGAGTGGTGTCGCGAAAGGCATGTCATATGAAAAATTGTATATACGGTAGATATATATGAGTGTGAGGTTTTGTCTTACCGGTATAAATGAATTATGTTTAATAGCAAAGAATAATGAAGTTATTTGAATGTATTATTGAATTAGTATATAAGGAAGGTGGTCGGTAGTAATCGGAAAAAATGTCGGTTTTATAGAATATATGTCAGAAAACCTCTATATGGAGTGGTGTCGCGCAAAGCATGTCATATGCAAAATTTTACATACGGAAAATTAATATGACAGTGAGGTGTTGCCTTGTGGGTATAAATCAATTATTTTAAAAAGCAAAGAAAAATGAAGTTATTTGAATGTATTGTTAAATTGGTACATAAAAAAGATAAGGTTGTTAGTAGCATTTGCATAGGTCAATTATGTTTAATTTAAAAGAATAATGAAGTTAATTCAATATATTATTGTATTGGTCCATGGAAAAGTTAATGTGGATGGTAACTTGTGGAAAAAAGTCGGCATTATAGAATATGTGTCAAAAACCTACATAGTGAGTGATGTCGCGCAAAGACTTTTATATGCTAAATTGTATATAAGGTAAATTCATATGACTGTGAAGTGTTCCTATGCCGGTATAAATTAATTATGTTTAATTACAAAGAATAATGCAGTTATTTGGGTGTGTTCTTACATAAGTACATACAATATATAAGGTGGTTGGTAGCTTTTTTGTGTCAAATATAATGAAGATAATTCAATATATTGTTGTATTGGTCCATGAAAAAGATAATGGTGATGGTAGCTTTTGAAAAAAATGTCGGTATTATGGAATATGTGTGAAAAAACCTATATAGGGAGTGATGTCGCGCAAGCCATGTCATATGAAGACTTTTATATACGGTAAATTCACATGACTGTGAGCTGTTGCCTTGCCGGTATAAGTCAACTATGTTTAATTACAAAGAATAATGAAATTATTTGGGTGTGTTATTACAGCAGTACATAAAAAAGATAAGGTGGTTGGTAGCATTTGGAAAAATGTCGGCATTATAGAATATGTGTCAGAAAACCCCTATATGGAGTGGTGTCGGGCAAGGCATGACATTTGCAATACGTTTTATACGGTATGGAGTGGTGTCGCGCAGGGCATGACATATGCAATATTTTATATACGGTAAATTCTCATGACTGTGAGGTGTTGCCTTGCCGGTATAAATCAATTATGTTTAATTACAAGGAATAAAGAAGCTATTTGGGTGTGTAATTAAATTAGTGCATAATAAATATAAGGTGGTTGGTAGCTTTTGGAAAAAATGTCGGCATTATAGAATATGAGTCAAATATAATGAAGTTAATTCAATATAATGTTGAATTGGTACATGAAAAGGATAATGGTGATGGTAGCTTTTGGAAAAAATGTGGGCATTATGGAATATGTGTCAGAAAACCTAGATAGGGAGTAGTGTCGCGAAAGGCATGTCATATGAAAAATTGTATATACGGTAGATTTATATGAGTGTGAGGTTTTGCCTTGCCGGTATAAATCAATTATGTTTAATAGCAAAGAATAATGAAGTTATTTGAATGTATTATTAAATTAGTATATAATAAAGATAAGGTGGTCGGTAGTAATCGGAAAAAATGTCGGCATTATAGAATATGTGTCAGAAAACCTCTATATGGAGTGGTGTCGCGCAAAGCATGTCATATGCAAAATTTTACATACGGAAAATTAATATGACAGTGAGGTGTTGCCTTGCCGGTATAAATCAACTATGTTTAATAACAAAGAATTATGAAGTTATTTGTGTGTGTTTTTACATCAGTACATAGAAAAGATAAAGTGATTACAAAGAATAATGAAGTTATTTGGGTGTGTTATTACTGCAGTACATAAAAAAGATAAGGTGGTTGGTAGCATTTGGAAAAAATGTCTGCATTATAGAATATGTGTCAAGTATAATGAAGTTAATTCAATATATTTTTGAATTGGTTCATGAAAAAGATAATGGTGATGGTAGCTTTTGAAAAAAATGTCGGCATTATGGAATATGTGTCAAAAAACTGTAAAGAAGCTACTGGCCGAAGTACATATCTCAGTCTTACCAGGCCCAGCACAAGTATGACCGCCCGAGAATACAAAGATCAACATTTCACTTAGTTATTGCGACTGCATTCACTTTATTCACTAACTTCGCTCTACCCTACTTAACTTCCTAGACCAAGGCCCTGCCGCACTGTCTTGGAGCCCTAGCGCTCCGCTGTACACTTCACCGTTTTTGCTCGCACTCCTTTTCGGCACGTCTACTCACCCTGATCGTTATTCCAAAAGTGCCGGCTCGCTCACTAGCGAGCCATGCGCTTGCCTCGGCTGCTCAACTTCGCCGCGAGCTTTCGCAATTTCGCTTCGGAGCTTTCGCTCTTTGCCGCCGAATCGAAGCTGCGCTCTCGCAGGCGGTGTTGAGCAACCGATCAGCAAACGCACGGTTGCAGCGGCGGCCGGCGGTTAAATTCAAACTATGAACGGCTACTTGCCCAAACTATTCACTTATTCTAATAATATCGGAATCGGCGGATCCGTGCCTCTGTCGCGATGAGCTCCACTTATTTGTTAACTTATTCGTTACTTATTTGTTAATGCCCTATCCTCACAGTGCGGCTCACATTTTACTATGCCTACTCTGGTTACACTACTAGTATTAAACCAATCTACTTTAGTATGGACGTGTGTGGCTCACACCCTGCGCCTGCTCGTGGGCACCCTGTGCCTTGGGTCTTCCCCTCCGTCGTCAGTCGTCTCTCGGTAGAATGGTTTCAGCTGCGAGATGTTGGCCACTCTCTTCTTATGTTCGCCCGGTTTCACCAGTCGCACAATATTGGGGGATATGAATTTGATGACCCTATAGGGGCCGTCAAACTTAGGTGCCAACTTCGCTGCGAAACCCTCGGCGGCGTTGGATAGCGGGTGCTGTCTTAACAGGACCATCGAGTCCAACAATGGCCGCCACTCTCGTCTCCTCAAGTTATAGTGTCTATCCTGGTCCTTTGATGCGAGCTGGAGATTGCTGTGAACGATAAAAAAGATTTCTTTTAACCTATCCGCCTTTGTCCTAGGGTCGAACGCACTAGTTGCGGACCCCGGAGTTACCTGATCGTACAGAGCGGCGGGCAACCGCGGCTCCCTACGCTTGTATTGACCGCCATCGATATCTCGGGCAAGAGTTCGTCCCACGAACTCTGGTGGCCCTCGATATATTGCGCTATCATGGTCTTCACGGTTCTGTTGGTCCTCTCGGTAGGATTTTCTTGCGGACAGTAAGGGGCGGTGTACTGGATCTCTACACCCAAGGACTCCAGAAAAGCCTTGAAACCCCGGCTTGTGAATTGTACCCCGTTGTCGCACACGAACTTTTTGGGCACCCCGAATCGGCTCAAAATCCTCTCTCGGAACGCTGTTTGCAGGTGTGCCGCCATGGCTCTCCTGGGCGGGACCAGCT
Source organism: Drosophila ezoana (assembly GCA_035045725.1). NCBI lineage: Eukaryota > Metazoa > Arthropoda > Insecta > Diptera > Drosophilidae > Drosophila > Drosophila ezoana. The sequence goes on along the minus strand of JAWNOU010000055.1, from coordinate 32,617 downwards.
CCACCCATTTCGAGAAAGCGTCATGGAACACCAGTAACATGGTGTTGCTATGTTTCGACCGTGGAAGAGGCCCGACGAAATCCGCGCAAAGTACTGCCATCGGCTCTGCCACCTGCCTTGTCAGCATGCGTCCAGCCGGTTTGAGTTGCTCACTCTTGAACTTTTGGCAGGTTTCGCAACACTTCACGTACTTGGCGGCGTCACGAAACATACCCGGCCAGTAGTACCTTTGGGGTAGCCTCGACACTGTTTTCCTCACGCCTTGATGCCCGACCGTGGGGGCATCATGGCATTCCGCCAATACCCTCTGCCGTTGACCACTGGCCACACATAGCTTCCAGGGAATGTAGTCTTCGTCGTCCGTCCGGTGGCCTAAATGCCTATATAGCTGCCCATTTTCTTCTGCGTAGTCCGGGAACTTGGCTGGCTCCTCGGCGATCCTAGCACGCATACTCGCGACCCATTTGCAGGGTGGCTCAGCCACCACTGCTTGTTGACAGGTCTCTAGAGGATGTCTTGATAGTGCGTCGGCCACGACGTTGAGCTTCCCTCGTCGGTAGTGAACGTCGAATTGGAATTGTTGCAGTTCCAATGCCCATCGCGCGATCCTTCCTGAGGGGCTCTCGATCGAATTAAGCCACTTTAGGGCCAAATGGTCCGTTATCACGTCTAACCGGTACCCTTCTAGGTAGCAACGCAGCTTCCGTATCGACCAAACGATTGCCAGGCACTCTTTCTCGGTGGCGGAGTAGTTCACTTCGGTCTTCAGCAACTTTCTACTCGCGTACGCTATGACCCGCTCCTGCCCTTCTATCGTCTGCGTCAGCACTCCGCCGAGGCCGTACTCGCTCGCGTCAGTCTGTAGGACGAATCTGGCGGAAAAGTCTGGACAAGCCAACACAGGGGTAGTCGTCAAGCTGTCCTTCAATTGACGCAATGCCTCCTCCTGTTCTTGATCCCATGCCCATTTCCGCCCCTTCTTTAAGAGCGCTGTTAGCGGCTGTACCTGAGTCGCGAAGTTGGGAACGAAGCGCCTGTACCATGACGCCATCCCGAGACACTGCCGCAACTCCTTACAATTTGTCGGGGCCCTCAGGTTACGTATCGCCTCCACCTTCTCTGGATCGGTACGTATTCCTTCCCCACAAATGACATGTCCTAGGTAGACCAACCTCTCCCGGAAGAAACTGCACTTCTTCCTATTCAGCCTGAGATTAGCCGCCCATAACCGACGGAACACTTTCCTCAAGTTCTCTACATGTTGTTCCTTCGTCGCCCCTATTACCACGATGTCGTCTAGGTAGGCGAACGCATGAGGCTCCATTTCCGGCCCTATGACCGTGTCTAAGGCTCGCTGGAAGGCCGCACACGCCGAGTGTAAGCCAAATGGCATCAAAAGACCTCTCCCGGGGACTGTGAACGCTGTACATTCCCGACTATCGGCTGCCATCGGTATCTGCCAGTACCCGTGCTTCAGATCCAGGGTGGAAATGAACCGGGCGTGACGCAACCGCTCAAGGATGTGATTAATCCTGGGAACAGGATAAGCATCTGGGACGGAATGCGCGTTGAGTTGTCGATAGTCGATACACATGCGCCACTCGCCAGTCTTTTTCTTGACCAAGACGATTGGAGCGCTGTGTGGACTACGCGATGGCTCGATGGCACCTGCCTGGATCAGCTCGTCCACCTGTTCATCAATCACCCTTTGCATGGCCCGATTCTTCGGGTAATATCTCTGCTTTAATGGCTCTTCCCCCTCTTCGCCCCCCCCCCCAGCCGTTCCTTCCGCCCCCTGTTTCCGGACCCATCCCCGCTCCCTCCTCCCTCTCTGCTGGGGGCCCTTCGCCCCCTCAGCTCTTGATCCCTCCTTTGGCCCCTTCTGATTCCCTGTGCCCGTGTGGATTCGAGCCATTGCTCCTAATCCCTCCGTTCTTTGGCACACTTCCGCCGTGCCGCCTGCATGACCAGCGTAGATCTGCCTTTGCAGGTCTACGCGCCGCCTTTTGGGCTCCTCAAGCTCTCGGTCCAACCCCGAGTAAGACTCATCTTTCACTTCCTTCTTCTTCTCCTTTTCCGACAGTTGCCGAGCCGGCACTCCCGTTCCCTGACGCGCGAGGCCTTCTTTCGACTTATCTCTACTCTGTTGCCGAGCAGGTGCTCCCTTTTCATGCTTCTCTTTCTCCTTCCCCCCCCCCGCCCCCCCGCCACCACGCCCCCTCCCCGCCCCCCCCCCCCCTCCCCCCTTCCCCCTGCCCCCCCCGCCCCCCTCCCCCCCCCCCCGCCCCCCCCCCGCGGGCCCCCGGCCGCCCCCCCACTCCCCCCCGCCCCCCCCCCCCCCACCCGATGTATCTTTCTAGCCCCCGTGTGTCGGCATCGACCCGACCCTGACCTGGGCGACGCCGTTGCCCGTTTCCCGCCGCCGTGCGGCGACAACAATCCTGGCTACTTCTGCCCCGGTGCCCACATACCCAACAAAACAAAACGGATGCATTGGGGCATTCCCTGGCAAAGTGCCCCTCCTGTGCGCACCTGCGGCATGCTCGTCGCGGATCGTACCCGGTTCCGGCCTCTTGGTTCATCATTTGGTGGGCCACTTCCGCAGGGGCCGTTGCCGGCGGGGCGGAGACTTGTCTATCCACAACGATCGCTCCGGATCCGATGGGAATAGACCGGAATGGGTTAAGGTGTCCCCCAGGGGGCTGTACCGTCCTTCCCCACTCCGCGCTACTTGAGCTCGTGGCCACCTGACTCCCTGCCCTGCTTCCGGAGTATTCCGCTCGCTGCCTCATCACCGTCTCGTACTCCACAGCGAGTTGAGTCAGCTGGGACAAGGTGGAGAAATCTTGCCGCCGTACGTAAAGCCTGTATTCGGGGGCGGCATTCTCATATATCCGGTGCAACTCTTGCGCCGGCTCATATCTGGCATGATGCATCAAGGCCCTCAACTCTATTAGGTATTCCTTAAATTCTTCCCCCACACGCTGCCGGCGGGATCGGATCTCGTCCTCCAGCCTCTCGAAGTAGCGTGGTGGTAGAAAGAATTCTAAGAAACCCCTCCTAAACACCGACCATGGCACATCCCTCAGTCCACTGCTTAAAAACCAACGAGCAGCCCGGTCGCAGAATACCTCGCTCATGGCCCGAGGCAATCGATCGAGGGTTATGCCGTACGTAATGGCGCGCTCCTCTAGGTCCTCTAGGAACCCAAGGGGGTCGGAGCGACCATCATACCTCATGCCCCACTTTCGGACTTGTTCCGGAACGTTTGCGAGAGGCTTGGCCTCCGACTGAGAATATGGCCGGGGAATATAAGGGCCACTATTCGAGTCGTACGGGGTTCGCCCTAGCTCCGCGTCGGCCGCTGTCGCCCGGCGAGCTCCGCTGCTTTTAATCTCGTGAGTTTCCCCTGCACCCGTGACGGCTAAACTAGGGATCGGGACCTGCAGACGCTCGTACAGCTGCGAGCTCCTCAGGTCTGGTTCCGATTTTTGGCGCGGCCGTCCGCCAACGTCGGGTAGAGTGCCCCAGGGAGACGGCACCAATGTTTTGGCGGTCTGAGATTCTAGCTCGGCAAGCCGAGCCCAAATTTCGGGTGTATGGCCGCCATCCTGCACAAAAGTGGATAGCCGCTTACGCAGCTCTTCCACGCGCCCCTCCTTTTCCAGCCCGAATTCGTGGGCGATCGCCACCAGTTCTTCTTTGCGTCGCTGTTGGATCCAGCGCACGCCTACACCCGCATTTTGGCACTCAGCTGTCTCCATTCTGAGTTTTTACTACTCACTCTAGGCTCAACTTCAACTCTTGTAGACTCTCGCTCGAGTTTCGTGTTCGGTGTCTGGGCAATTCTCGTTCCGTAGGTTTATTTCTTTCACTTTTGTCTTTGTCTCTCTTGTTTTTCTTTTTTTTTTTATTTATATATATTCCTTCTATTTTTTCCTTGCAATTCCTTTGTTTTTTTTTTGTTTTTACGTCTATTTCATAAACTCGAACCAAAAAAAAATAATAAAAAACGCACTTAAAGGTCTTTTAAACTTTCGACCATCGTTCACTTTAGTTTTTGTCCGTCTTTGCCTTTGTTTCTTATTATTTTACTTTTCTTAGATATTTGTCCTTATTATTTCTTTTATATATTTCTTGCATTTACCTCGCAAAAACAAAAAAATATAAAAAAAATTAATTCACTGGATGTTCTTTTAATTTTTTGTCTTTGTTCTCTATATTTTTTTTTTTGTTTCACTTATATTATTTTATTATTATTATTTATTACTTTGTTCACTGCCTTTTATTATTATTATTTATTACTTCTTTCACTGCCTTTTATTTACACACCTGTCGTCATCGCCTTCGCCGATGTATGAGAATTCATTATTATTATTTATTACTTTGTTCCTGCCTTTTATTATTATTATTTATTACTTCTTTCACTGCCTTTTATTTAGCACACCCGTCGTCATCGCCTTCGCCGACTGTACTGACGAATTCAGTTTTCACCGCGCTTGAACTGAATTCGTCCCACTGTACAATCGCGACGCCTTAACAGCCCTTCGACGCCGACGTCGACTGCGACGCGCGTTTGTGCACACGTGTGCAAGCATGATCTCGACGTCGCCGGTAGGCGCGCGCGCGCTGTACTTTTCGACCGGCCGTTATCTCTCCTTTTTTTTTTGTTGCTGAGCTCGACTTCTGTGCACATTTTTGGTTGCCTAAAACTTGCAGGTGTTCATCTTGTCGCCTAACATAGGGTATGAAATGCACTCGTCAGGGTATACTCGACTACCTTATACCCTAGACTCGAATTTGACCCATATACTATGTCTTCCCCTTTCTTGCTCTCTACTGGGGTACATAAATCCTAGGGTATGCCCGACTCAAAATACCCTGTAAACATTTTTTTATTTTTTTTGAAAACACCTATTTGGGCATACTTGCGGGGCTTTAATCCACAACGATGCCACGCCCCTAAACGCCTCTAGGTCCCTGCTCGGGCGCCACTTGTAAAGAAGCTACTGGCCGGGGTACATATCTCAGTCTTACCAGGTCCAGCGAGTTACAAGACATTTATAAGTTCGCCGGGACAGAGGGCTTAAGGGGAGGGGGAATGAATGCCTCGACCAAAGTATACCACGCACTACTGCTATCCTACCTACCCTGCGGGGCCGCGGCCTCGTGCTACCTATTTTAGCAGGCCGGAGCCACGCAGCAACTACGCTATCGGGCCTTGGCCACGCCGAGCTACTGAAGAAGCTACTGCACTATCGGGCCTTGGCCACTCGCCAACTACACTATAGGGCCTTGGCCACGCAAAGCTACTGAAGAAGCTACTGCACTATCGGGCCTCAGCCACGCGCCACCTGCACTATCCTCCACTAGGTTAGGGTGAACATCGGCTATTTCCGATGTTTAGCACAAGTATGACCGCCCGAGAATACAAAGATCAACATTTCACTTAATTATTGCGACTGCATTCACTTTATTCACTAATCTTCGTTATGTTCTACCCTACTAAACTTCCTAGACTAAGGCCCTGCCGCACTGTCTTGGAGCCCTAGCGCTCCGCTGCACACTTCACCGTTTTTGCTCGCACTCCTTTTCGGCACGTCTACTCACCCTGACACCTCGTTATTCCAAAAAGTCCCGGCTCGCTCGCTAGCGAGCCATGGGCTTGCCTTCGCAACTTCGCTTCGGAGCTTTCGCTCTTCGCCGCCGAATCGAAGCTGCGCTCTCGCAGGCGGTGTTGAGCAACCGATCAGCAACGCACGGTTGCAGCGGCGGCCGGCGGTTAAATTCAAACTATGAACGGCTACTTGCCCAAACTATGCACTTATTCTAATAATACACAGACTATGCGGTTAACGGCTCCTTGCCTTTTTACTTAATTATAGTGTCAGCGGCTTCTTGCCTCTTACAAATCTATTATCTTATATTACTACATTTGGTGCTTATAAACTATAAAAATTAACAAACAATACTGCCAATAGCTCCTTGCCATGGCCTTGGCGATGCGAACGGCGGCTCCTTGCCGTGAGTTCAGAACTGTGGGGAGGCTAATCCTAGTAGCCGCCTCACAAAACCTATATAGGGAGTGGTGTCGCGCAAGGCATGTCATATGAATAATTTTATTCACGCTAAATTCACATGACTGTGAGCTGTTGCCTTGTGGGTATAAATCAAAAGCAAAGAATAATAAAGTTATTTGAATGTATTGTTAAATTGGTAAATAAAAAAGATAAGGTGGTTAGTAGCATTTGCATAGGTCAATTATGTTTAATTTAAAAGAATAATGAAGTTAATTCAATATATTATTGTATTGGTCCATGGAAAAGATAATGTGGATGGTAGCTTTTGGAAAAAAAGTCGGCATTATGGAATATGTGTCAAAAAACATACATAGTGAGTGATGTCGCGCAAAGCATATCATATGCTAAATTGTATATACGATAAATTCATATGACAGTGAGGTGTTGCCTTGACGGTATAAATCAATTATGTTTAATTACAAAGAATAATGAAGCTATTTGGGTGTAATTAAATTAGTGCATAATAAATATAAGGTGGTTGGTAGCTTTTGGAAAAAATGTCGGCATTATAGAATATGTGTCAAATATAATGAAGTTAATTCAATATATTGCTGTATAGGTCCATGAAAAAGATAATGTGGATGGAAGCTTTTGGAAAAAATGTCGGCATTATGGAATATGTGTCAGAAAACCTATATAGGGAGTGGTGTCGCGCAAGGCATGCCATATGAAAAATTGTATATACGGTAGATTTATATGAGTGGGAGGTTCTATAAGAATGGGAGGTTATAAGCAAAGAATAATGAAGTTATTTGAATGTATTATTAAATTAGCACATAATTAAGATAAGGTGGTTGGTAGCATTTGCATAGGTCAATTATGTTTAATTTAAAAGAATAATGAAGTTAATTCAATATATTATTGTATTGGTCCATGGAAAAGATAATGTGGATGGTAGCTTTTGGAAAAAAAGTCGGCATTATGGAATATGTGTCAAAAAACCTATATATGGGGTGGTGTCGCGCAAGGCATGACAATTCAAACCTATAAGGGAGTGGTGTCGCGCAATTGGGGGAAGAATTGAGACCCTTAGGGGCCGTCAAACTTAGGTGCCAACTTCGCTGCGAAACCCTCGGCGGCGTTGGTAGCTGGTGCGTCTTAACAGGACCACGAGTCTAACAATGGCCGCCACCCGCTCTCAAGTTAGTGCTGTCCTGTCCTTTATGCGCGCTGGAGATTGCTGTGACGAAAAAGATTTCTTTTAACCTACCGCCTTTGTCCTAGGGTCGAACGCCTAGTTGCGGACCCCGGAGTTACCTATCGTACAGAGCGGCGGGCAACCCTGCATCAGGAAAGCGGGACTGAATCCGGTCGAATCCGACACGCTTGTATTGACCGCCAGCGATCTCGGGCAAGATCTCCCACGAACTCTGGTGGCCCTCGTAATTGCGCTATCATGGTCTTCACGGTTCTGTTGGTCCTCCGGTAGGATTCTTGCGGACAGTAAGGGGCGGTTACTGGATCTCTACACCCAAGGACTCCAGAAAAACCCCGGCTTGTGAATTGTACCCCGTTGTCGACACGAACTTTTTGGGCACCCCAATCGGCTCAAAATCCTCTCTCGGAACGCTGTTTGAGGTGTCCGCCATGGCTCTCCTAGCGGGACCATAAATGGTGTTGCCATGTTTCGACCGTGGAAGGGGCCCGACGAATCCGCGCAAAGTACTGCCATCGGCTCTGCCACCGCCTTGTCAGCATGCGTCCAGCCGGTGAGTTGCTCACTCTTGAACTTTTGGCAGGTTTCGCAACACTTCACGACTTGGCGGCTCCGGAACAACCCGGCCAGAACCTTTGGGCAACCTCGACACTGTTTTTTTCACGACTTATGCCCGCCCGTGGGGGCATCCTGGCATTCCGCCAATACCCTCTGCCGTTGACCACTGGCCACACATAGCTTCCAGGGACTGTAGTCTTCGTCGTCCGCCCGGTGGCCTAAATGCCTATATAGCTGCCCATTTTCTTCTGCGTAGTCCGGGAACTGGGCTGGCTCCTCGGCATTGCAGGTGGCTCAGCCACCACTGCTTGTTGACAGGTCTCTAGAGGATGCTTGATAGTGCGTCGGCCACGACGTTGAGCTTCCCTCCCGGTAGTGAACGTCGAATTGGAATTGTTGCAGTTCCAAGCCCATCGCGCGATCTTTCTGAGGGAACTCCGACTTGATCCATGCTCATTTCCGCCCCTTCTTAGAGCGCTGTAAGCGGCTCTACCTGAGTCGCAGTGGGAACGAGCGCCTTCACCAGACGCCATCCCGAGACACTGCCGCAACTCCTTACAATTTGTCGGGGCCCTCAGGTTACGTATCCCTCCACCTTCTCTGATCGTACTATTCCTTCCCCCACATAACACTATGACATGGTAGACCAACTCTCCCGGAAAAAACTCCACCTCCATCAGCCTGAGATTAGCCGCCCATAACCGACGAAACACTTCCTCAAGTTCTCTACATGTTGTTCCTTCGTCGCCCCTATTACCACGATGTCGTCTAGGTAGGCGACGCATGAGGCTCCATTTCCGGCCCTATGACCGTGTCTAAGGCGCGCTGGAAGGACGCACAGCCGAGTGCAAGCCAAATGGCAACAAAAGACCTCTCCCTCTTTTTTTGAAAACACCTATTTGGGCACACTTGCGGGGCTAACCGCAAGAGCCACGCCCCAAAACGCCTCTAAGTCCCTGCTCGGGCGCCACTTGTAAAGCAGCACGGCCGGGGACATATCTCAGTCTTACAAGGTACAGCGAGTTACAAGACACTATAAGTTCGCTGGGACAGAGGGCTTAAGGGGAGGGGGAATGAATGCCTCGACCAAGTAACCTCGCACTCTGCTATCCTACATACCCAGCGGGGCCGCGGCCTCGTGCACCTTTTTAGCAGGCCGGAGCCACGCAGCAACTACGCTATCGGGCCTTGGCCACGCCGAGCTACTGAAGAAGCTACTGCACTATCGGGCCTTGGCCACTCGCCAACTAGACTATCGGGCCTTGGCCACGCAAAGCTACTGAAGAAGCCACTGCACTATCGGGCCTCGGCCGCGCCCCACCTACACTATCGGGCCTCGGCCGCCCCACCTACACTATCGGCCTCGGCCACCAAACTACTTATTCACTCATCACTTATCACAACTTCGTTATGTTCTACCCTACTTAACTTCCTAGACTAAGGCCCTGCCGCACTGTCTTCACCGTTTTTGCTCGCACTCCTTTTCGGCACTCTACTCACCCTGATCGTTATTCCAAAAAGTCCCGGCTCGCTACGAGCCATGGGCTTGCCTCGGCCGCTCAACTTCGCCGCGAACTTTCGCAACTTCGCTTCGGAGCTTTCGCTCTTCGCCGCCGAATCGAAGCTGCGCTCTCGCAGGCGGTGTTGAGCAACCGATCAGCAACGCACGTTCACGGCGGCCGGCGGTAATTGAAACTATGAACGGCTAATTGTCCAAACTACGCACTTACTGATAATACACAGACTACGGTTAACGGCTCCTTGCCTTTTTACTTAATTATAGTGTCAGCGGCTTCTTGCCTCTACAAATCTATTATCTTATATTACTACATTTGGTCTTATAAACTATAAAAATAACAAACAAACTGCCAATAGCTCCTTGCCATGCCTTGGCGAGCGAACGCGGCTCCTTGCCGTGATTCAGAACGTGGGGAGGCATCCTAAGCAATAAAAACATTCAATACTGTGAGCTGTTCCTTTGGGTAAAATCAAAACAAAGAATAAAAATTATGAAGTATTGTTAAATTGTAAATAAAAAAGAAAGGTGGTAAGTAGCATTTCATAGGTCATTATGTTTAATTTAAGGAATAATGAAGTTAATTCAATATATTATTACTGTCCATGGAAAAATAATTGGATGGTAGCTTTTGGAAAAAAAGTCGGCATTATGGAATATGTGTCAAAAAACCTATATATGGGTGGTGTCGCGCAAGGCATGTTATTTGCAAAATTGTACATACGGGTAATTTATATGACATTGAGCTGTTGCCTTGCCGGTATAAGTGAACTATGTTTAATTACACAGATTAATGGAATTATTTGTGTGTGTTATTACAGCAGTACATAAAAAAGATAAGGTGGTTGGTAGCATTTGGAAAAAATGTCGGCATTATAGAATATGTGTCAAATATAATGAAGTAAATTCAATATATTTTTGTATTGGTCCATAAAAAGGTAATTATGATGGTAGCTTTTGAAGAAAATGTCGGCATTATGGAATATGTGTCAAAAAACCTATATAGGGAGTGGTGTCGCGCAATATTGGGGGATATGAATTTGATGACCCTATAGGGGCCGTCAAACTTAGGTGCCAACTTCGCTGCGAAACCCTCGGCGGCGTTGGATAGCTGGTGCTGTCTTAACAGGACCATCGAGTCTAACAATGGCCGCCACTCTCGTCTCCTCAAGTTATAGTGTCTGTCCTGGTCCTTTGATGCGCGCTGGAGATTGCTGTGAACGATATAAAAGATTTCTTTTAACCTATCCGCCTTTGTCCTAGGGTCGAACGCACTAGTTGCGGACCCCGGAGTTACCTGATCGTACAGAGCGGCGGGCAACCGCGGCTCCCTACCCTGCATCAGGAAAGCGGGACTGAATCCGGTCGAATCCGACACGCTTGTATTGACCGCCAGCGATATCTCGGGCAAGAGTTCGTCCCACGAACTCTGGTGGCCCTCGATATATTGCGCTATCATGGTCTTCACGGTTCTGTGTCCTCTCGGTAGGATTTTCTTGCGGACAGTAAGGGGCGGTGTACTGGATCTCTACACCCAAGGACTCCAGAAAAACCCCGGCTTGTGAATTGTACCCCGTTGTCGCACAAACTTTTTGGGCACCCCGAATCGGCTCAAAATCCTCTCTCGGAACGCTGTTTGCAGGTGTGCCGCCGTGGCTCTCCTGAGCGGGACCAGTACATGGTGTTGCCATGTTTCGACCGTGGAAGGGGCTCGACGAAATCCGCGCAAAGTACTGCCATCGGCTCTGCCACCTGCCTTGTCAGCATGCGTCCAGCCGGTTTGAGTTGCTCACTCTTGAACTTTTCAGGTTTTCAAGGTTTCGCAACACTTCACGTACTTGGCGGCGTCACGGAACATACCCGGCCAGTAGTACCTTTGGGCTAGCCTCGACACTGTTTTCCTCACGCCTTGATGCCCGGCCGTGGGGGCATCATGGCATTCCGCCAATACCCTCTGCCGTTGACCACTGGCCACACATAGCTTCCAGGGAATGTAGTCTTCGTCGTCCGCCCGGTGGCCTAAATGCCTATATAGCTGCCCATTTTCTTCTGCGTAGTTCGGGAACTTGGCTGGCTCCTCGGCGATCCTAGCACGCATACTCGCGTCCCATTTTTTATTTATTTATTTATTTATTTAAGGTCGACAAAACGAGTGTCTTCCTCATTATTCCGTAGATTATACATACAATAGATAATAGAATTATATGCTAAAAGCCTAGTTAGATAACATAGTTCTCTAAATAGCAACACCGACCGATGGAGGTGTTTTAGTTGCCAGTCCGGCCAGCTGTGCCCCTTTTCACAGCTAAATTTGTCAGAGATGCTATTAGAGCCTACATCTAATCAGAAGGGTGTAAGTAGGAAAAAAGTGTTCTTAAGTAAAATTAAAAATAATCTTAGTTTGCTATATTAATTAATAAAATACAATAAATAGGAAAAAAGAAAGTAAGAAGAGTAATGTTAATAAAGTAAAGAAATGGAGGCAAGATATATAGAGTGTTAAGTAGATAAGACAGAGAGAAAAGTAATGGGAAATCACCGACCCGGTGGGGGAAATTTATAGCCTGTCCGGCAAGCTATGCCCTTTGCAGGGTGGCTCAGCCACTACTGCTTGTTGACAGGTCTCTAGAGGATGCCTTGATAATGCGTCGGCCACGACGTTAAGCTTCCCTCGTCGGTAGTGAACGTCGAATTGGAATTGTTGCAGCTCCAATGCCCATCGCGCGATCCTTCCTGAGGGGCTCTCGATCGAATTAAGCCACTTTAGGGCCAAATGGTCCGTTATCACGTCTAACCGGTACCCTTCTAGGTAGCAACGTAGCGTCCGTATCGACCAAACGATTGCCTGGCACTCTTTCTCGGTGGCGGAGTAGTTCACTTCGGCCTTCAGCAACTTTCTACTCGCGTACGCTATGACCCGCTCCTGCCCTTCTATCGCCGAGGCCGTACTCGCTCGCGTCAGTCTGTAGGACGAATCTGGCGGAAAAGTCTGGACAAGCCAACACAGGGGTAGTCGTCAAGCTGTCCTTCAATTGACGCAATGCCTCCTCCTGTTCTTGATCCCATGCCCATTTCCACCCCTTCTTTAAGAGCGCTGTTAGCGGCTGTACCTGAGTCGCGAAGTTGGCAACGAAGCGCCTGTACCATGACGCCATCCCGAGACACTGCCGCAACTCCTTACAATTTGTCGGGGCCCTCAGGTTACGTATCGCCTCCACCTTCTCTGGATCGGTACGTATTCCTTCCCCTCAAATGACATGTCCTAGGTAGACCAACCTCTCCCGGAAGAAACTCGGAACACTTTCCTCAAGTTCTCTACATGTTGTTCCTTCGTCGCCCCTATTACCACGATGTCGTCTAGGTAGGCGAACGCATGAGGCTCCATTTCCGGCCCTACGACCGTGTCTAAGGCTCGCTGGAAGGCCGCACACGCTGAGTGTAAGCCAAATGGCATCAAAAGACCTCTCCCGGGGATTGTGAACGCTGTACATTCCCGACTATCAGCTGCCATCGGTATCTGCCAGTACCCGTTCTTCAAATCCAGGATGGAAACGAACCGGGCGTGACGCAACCGCTCAAGGATGTGATTAATCCTGGGAACAGGATAAGCATCTGGGACGGAATGCGCGTTGGATCAGCTCGTCCACCTGTTCATCAATCACCCTTTGCATGGCCGGATTCTTCGGGTAATATCTCTGCTTTAATGGCTTATCATTCTTAAGCCTGATCCTGTGCTCCGCGATGTGCGAGACTCCCTGCAGCCCCTCGAAGAGTGTCAGTTCCGACTCCAGGAACTCCTTAAGTTCCGGATCCAAATCCGCTGGCCACTCTGCCTTTTCGACGCTGGGCTCGCCCCGCGTCTCGCCGCGTACAGGCGCCACCCCGACTCCAAATTGAGCTCCTTGATCACTCGACTCTGGCAGCCGCTCCTGATTCCCTGTGCCCGTGTGGATTCGAGCCATTGCTCCTAATCCATCCGTTCTTTGGCACACTTCCGCCGTGCCGCCTGCATGACCAGCGTAGATCTGCCTTTGCAGGTCGTGAGGCGCGTGAGGCCTTCTTTCGGCTCCTCCCCGGCTCCAGGCCCCGCGGCCGGAGACGTCACCGCCTCTAGAACCAGCTCCGCCTTGCCGCAGCGTATTGTAGTGCCCATTGCACCCAAGAAGTCCAACCCCAGGATGACGAGGTCCAGCATTGCGGGCATAATAAGCATTAACATGCTGACCACCTTCCCCGCTAGGCCGACATCTATCCACAATGCCTTCCCTACTTCGAGCGTGGACCCATCTGCCAGACGAATGCACGCCTGTACGTTCTCCACTCTCCCCAGTAGCAGGCATCGTCCGCCCGCCAATCTCCACCGTGGCGACGATCCGGACATCCGGGTCCCGTGTGTGTCGGCGTCGTCCCGACCCTGACCTGGGCGACGCCGTTGCCCGTTTCCCGCCTCCGTGCGGCGACAACAATCCTGGCTACTTCTGCCCCGGTGCCCACATACCCAACAAAATAAAACGGATGCATTGGGGCATTCCCTGGCAAAGTGCCCCTCCTGTGCGCACCTGCGGCATGCTCGTCGCGGATCGTACCCGGTTGGCATGATGCATCAAGGCCCTCAACTCTATTAGGTATTCCTTAAATTCTTCCCCCACACGCTGCCGCCGGGATCGGATCTCGTCCTCCAGCCTCTCGAAGTAGCGTGGTGGTAGAAAGAATTTTAAGAAACCTCTTCTAAACACCGACCATGGCACATCCCTCAGTCCACTGCTTAAAAACCAACGAGCAGCCCGGTCGCGGAATACCTCGCTCATGGCCCGAGGCAATCGATCGAGGGTTATGCCGTACGTAATGCCGCGCTCCTCTAGGTCCTCTAGGAACCCAAGGGGATCGGAGCGACCATCATACCTCATGCCCCACTTTCGGACTTGTTCCGGAACGTTTGCGAGAGGCTTGGCCTCCGACTGAGAATATGGCCGGGGAATATAAGGGCCACTATTCGAGTCGTACGGGGTTCGCCCTAGCTCCGCGTCGGCCGCTTTCGCCCGGCGAGCTCCGCTGCTTTTAATCTCGTGAGTTTCCCCTGCACCCGTGACGGCTAAACTAGGGATCGGGACCTGCAGACGCTCGTCCCCCCTTCCCACCACCCCCCCCTACTCATGTCTCCATTCTGAGTTTTTACTACTCACTCTATGTTCAACTTCATCTCTTGTAGACTCTCGATCGAGTTTCGTGTTCGGTGTCTGGGCAATTCTCGTTCCGTAGGTTTATTTCTTTCACTTTTGTCTTTGTCTCTCTTGTTTTTTTTTTTTTTAGTTATATATATTCCTTCTATATTTTTCTTGCAATTCCTTTGCTTTTTTTTTTTTGGTTTTTACGTCTATTTCATAAACTCGAACCAAAAAAAAATAATAAAAAATCGCACTTAAAGCTCTTTTAAATTTTCGACCATCGTTCACTTTAGTTTTTGTCCGTTTTTGCCTTTGTTTCTTATTATTTTACTTTTCTTAGATATCTCTCCTTATTATTTCTTTTATATATTTCTTGCATTTACCTCGCAAAAACAAAAAAATATAAAAAAAAATTAATTCACTGGATGTTCCTTTAATTTTTATACCCTGAACCCATTGAAAATGGGTAAAAAGGGTATATTGTATTTGTGCAAAGTGCAAATGTATGTAACAGGCAGAAGGAAGCATCTCCGACCCCATAAAGTATATATATTCTTGATCAGCATCAATAGCCGAGTCGATCTAGCCATGTCCGTCTGTCTGTCCGTCCGTCCGTCCGTCCGTATGTATGAACGCAAGGATCTCAGAACCTATAAGAGCTAGAGACTTGAAATTTAAATGTAGGTGCTCCTAGTGCCCGCGCAGATCGAGTTTGTTTCCGATAAACGATAACTTGCCCCGTTTCCAAGTAATCGATAAAAATGTATATCGAAATCCTGCTTTTTAAGCAATTTTGGTAAATAATAAGAGCTAGAGTCACCAAACTTGACATGTAACTTCTGGAAAAGTATATATATCAAGTATCTTTCATTTTATACCTATCGCCACCTCCCCGCTACTCCCTATCTATTAGCGCGAGCTGCATTTGGTGTTGGAATATGAGGGTTCAGGGTATCCCCTAGTCGGGAGCTCCCGACTAGAACCTCTTACTTGTATGTCTTTGTTCTCCATTTTTTTTTTTTTTGTTCACTTATATTATTTTATTATTATTATTTATTACTTTGTTCACTGCCTTTTATTATTATTATTTATTACTTCTTTCACTGCCTTTTATTTAGCACACCCGTCGTCATCGCCTTCGCCGACTGTACTGACGATTTCAGTTTTCACCGCGCGTGAACTGAATTCGTCCCACTGTACAATCGCGACGCCTTAACGGCCCTTCGACGCCGACGTCTACTGCGATGCGCGTTTGCGCACACGTTTGCAAGCATGGTCTCGACGTCGCCCGTCTGTCGCGCGCGCGCTGTACTTTTCGACCGGCCGTTATCTCTCCTTGTTTTTTTCGTTGCTGAGCTCGACTTCTGTGCACATTTATGGTTGCCTAAAACTTGCAGGTGTTCACCTTGTCGCCTAACATAGGGTATGAAATGCACTCGTCAGGGTATACTCGACTACCTTATACCCTAGACTCGCATTTGACCCATATACTATGTCTTTCCCTTTCTTGCTCTCTACTGAGGTACATAAATCCTAGGGTATGCCCGACTCAAAATACCCCGTAAACATTTTTTTTTTTTTTGAAAACACCTATTTAGGCATACTTGCGGGGCTTTAATCCACAACGATGCCACGCCCCTAAACGTCTCTAGGTCCCTGCTCGGGCGCCACTTGTAAAGAAGCTACTGGCCGGGGTACATATCTCAGTCTTACCAGGTCCAGCGAGTTACAAGTCATTTATAAGTTCGCCGGGACAGAGGGCTTAAGGGGAGGGGGAATGAATGCCTCGACCAAAGTATACCACGCACTACTGCTTTCCAACCTACCCTGCGGGGCCGCGGCCTCGTGCTATCTATTTTAGCAGGCCGGAGCCACGCACCAACTACGCTATAGGGCCTTGGCCACGCCGAGCTACTGAAGAAGCTACTACACTATCGGGCCTTGGCCACTCGCCAACTACACTATCGGGCCTTGGCCACGCAAAGCTACTGAAGAAGCCACTGCACTATCGGGCCTCGGCCGTGCGCCACCTACACTATCGGGCCTCGGCCACGCAAAGCTACGGAAGAAGCTACTGCACTATCGGGTCTCAGCCACGCGCCACCTGCACTATCCTCCACTAGGTTAGGGTGAACATCGGCTATTTCCCATGTTTAGCACAAGTATGACCGCCCGAGAATACAAAGATCAACATTTCACTTAATTATTGCGACTGCATTCACTTAATTCACTAATCTTCGTTATGTTCTACCCTACTAAACTTCCTAGACTAAGGCCCTGCCGCACTGTCTTGGAGCCCTAGCGCTCCGCTGCACACTTCACCGTTTTTGCTCGCACTCCTTTTCGGCACGTCTACTCACTCTGATCGTTATTCCAAAAAGTCCCGGCTCGCTCGCTAGCGCATGGCTTGCCTCGCCGCGAGCGTCCGCAACTTTGCTTCGGAGCTTTAGCTCTTCGCCGCCGAATCGAAGCTGCGCTCTCGCAGGCGGTGTTGAGCAACCGATCAGCAACGCACGGTTGCATCGGCGGCCGGCGGTTAAATTCAAACTATGAACGGCTACCTGCCCACACTATGCACTTATTCTAATAATACACAGACTATGCGGTTAACGGCTCATTGCCTTTTTACTTAATTATAGTGTCAGCGGCTTCTTGCCTCTTACAAATCTATTATCTTATATTACTACATTTGGTGCTTATAAACTATAAAAATTAACAAACAATACTGCCAATAGCTTCTTGCCATGGCCTTGGCGATGCGAACGGCGGCTCCTTGCCGTGAGTTCAGAACTGTGGGGAGGCTAATCCTAGTAGCCGCCTCACAAAACCTATATAGGGAGTGGTGTCGCGCAAGGCATGTCATATGAATAATTTTATACACGCTAAATTCATATGACTGTGAGCTGTTGCTTTGTGGGTATAAATCAATTATTTTAAAAAGCAAAGAATAATAAAGTTCATTGAATGTATTGTTAAATTGGTACATAAAAAAGATAAGGTGGTTAGTAGCATTTGCATAGGTCAATTATGTTTAATTTAAAAGAATAATGAAGTTTATTCAAAATATTATTGTATTGGTCCATGGAAAATATAATGTGGATGGTAGCTTTTGGAAAAAAGTCGGCATTATGAAATATGTGTCAAAAAACATACATAGTGAGTGATGTCGCGCAAAGCATATTATATGCTAAATTGTATATACGATAAATTCATATGACAGTGACCTTACTGTTGCCTTGACGGTATAAATCAATTATGTTTAATTACAAAAAATAATGAAGCTATTTGGGTGTGTAATTAAATTAGTGCATAATAAATATAAGGTGGTTGGTAGCTTTTGGAAAAAATGTCGGCATTATAGAATATGAATCAAATATATCGAAGTTAATTCAATATATTGCTGTATAGGTCCATGAAAAAGATAATGTGGGTGGTAGCTTTTGGAAAAAATGTCGTCATTATGGAATATGTGTCAGAAAACCTATATAGGGAGTGGTGTCGCGCAAGGCATGCCATATGAAAAATTGTATATACGGTAGATTTATATGAGTGGGAGGTTGTGCGTTGCCGGTATAAATCAATTATGTTTAATATTTATTTATTTATTTAAGGTCGACAAAACGAGTGTCTACCTCATTATTCCGTAGATTATACATACAATAGATAGTGAAATTATACGCTAAAAGCCTAGTTAGATAACATAGTTCTCTAAATAGCATCACCGACCGATGGAGGTGTTTTAGTTGCCAGTCCGGCCAGCTGTGCCCCTTTTCACAGCTAAATTTGTCAGTGACGCTATTAGAGCCTACATCTAAGCAGAAGGGTGTAAGTAGGAAAAAAGTGTTCTTAAGTAAAATTAAAAATAATCTTAGTGTGCTATATTAATTAATAAAATACAATAAATAGGAAAAAAGAAAGTAAGAAGAATAATGTTAATAAACTAAAGAAATGGAGGCTAGATATATAGAGTGTTAAGTAGATAGGACAGAGAGAAAAGTAATGGGAAATCACCGACCCGGTGGGGGAAATTTACAGCCTGTCCGGCAAGCTATGCCCCTGCTCATAGCTGGGAATGGTCAGTGACTTCCCGAAGGTATCCTGAAAGCAACGATTTAATTAGGGGTAGAGAAAGTTCGGTAGAGAAAACGTGATGCAAACTATTATAATTTTTACATAGCACGCGAAAAGGATTGTGCATAGCGTAGTCTGTTGTGCACGTAGACAGGAATAAGGGGCGGTAATTTCTGGTTGGTCTAGACGGAACAGAGAATTGAAGACGCCCTAGCAGAAAAGGAGAATCTATATCGCCAATAATCAACTTATGTAGAAGGACAACACCGAGAATTGTCCTACGGTTGGTTAACGACGGAAGGTTAAGAAGAAGCAGCCTGCTGGAGTAGGATGGCAACCGAAGATTAGGGTCCCAATTTAAACCTCGTAAGGCAAAAAGCAGAAATTGCTTCTGAACAGATTCAATACGATCCTGGCTATTGTTATACTGCGGAGACCAGATGCAAGAGCAGTATTCAAGGATAGGGCGAACAAGAGAGATGTACAGAAGTTTCGTTATAAAAGGATCGTTAAACTCCTTAGACCATCGTTTAATGAATCCAAGTACACCTCTTGCCTCATTAACGATGGTATCTATGTGAAGATTGAAACAGAGTTTAGAATCAAATAGAACGCCTAGATCCTTAACTGTTAGTATACGTTGTAAAGGGGTATTGTCGATTGTATAACTGACAAGATAAGGTGTAGTACGATTAAATGTCATAAACATACACTTTGAACAATTCAGATGCAATTGATTGGCCGAACACCAAAGTTGCATAGCGTTCAAATCGTCTTGTAGACGAGAATGATGTAGGGGATTAGTGTATGATAGAATAAGTTTCACATCATCCGCATACATGAGTACACGGGCATGTGATATAACAGAGGGGAGATCATTTATAAAAAGAGTAAAGAGTAAAGGTCCAAGATGACTACCTTGTGGAACACCAGAAGTAACGTGAACTTGTTTAGAGGTAGTCAGCGTCAGCATTACTCTTTGGGTCCTACCTTTTAAATAAGAATTAATCCAAAGCAAAAGAGACGGAGGGAAACCTATTCGGTCAAGTTTAAAAAGTAAAATGTCATGGTGCACAGAGTCAAACGCTTTACTAAAGTCAGTATATGTGACATCAGTTTGCATTTTCGAAAGAAAAGCATCGTTTACCAAGGAAGTAAACTCAAGCAGATTGGTCGTAGTTGACCGATTCTTTACGAATCCATGTTGAACAGGGGAAACAACTGATTTGCAGAAATGCTGCAAATTCGAAGTGATTATTTTTTCAAATAATTTAGGAATAGCGGACAGTTTTGCAATGCCCCTGTAATTTTGTATATCAGACTTTCCACCTTTCTTGTGGAGAGGAATGATATAAGATTCTTTCCAAAGAGATGGAAAGACAGAAGATTCAAGAGATAGATTAAAAAGCTTTTGCAATGGGTAAAGAAGGGAAGAACTACACTCCTTGAGTAGACAACTAGGAATATTATCAGGCCCAGGAGAGTAAGAAAATTTTAAAGAGTTTATAGCGAAAAGGAGAGAGGAGTGTGAAATAATAGGAGGAGGTATAGAACTAGAGGAAGCAATAGTATACGGGTAAGAATTATTATTAGGACAGACTGAGGAGTAAGTTGATTGGAAAAAATTAGCAAAGAGGTTAGCAGAATCAGAGTCATTACTAGCTTTATCCATCCCGAAAGAAAAAGAAGTTGGCAAACTTGAAGATTTACGCTTCAAGTTTACAAAATTGTAAAACTGTCTCGGATTTTGGGCAAATTGCCTTTTACAGCGAGTTAGATAATTCTCATAGCATTGAGAATTCAAAAGAAAGAAGTTCGACTTGGCTATGGAACATTTAGCCAAGTCTGTACACGAACCAGACTTTTTAAACTTTTTAAAATATTTAGATTTTAAGTTTTTAATATGTGACAATCTGGGAGTAAACCAGGGTGGTTTTGAAGAAGTAGTCGAAGGAATTGACTTGGGAATACTCATATCTAGAAGGGAGTTTAGGGTGCTATAAAAAAAGTAATAGCAGTATTTATATCAACCGAGTCATATAAGGAAGACCAATCGGTTGCATAAATAAGCTGATTCAGCAATGAATAATTTCCTTTGCGAAAGCAGCGGCGGGGCTTATTGGCTGATGAGCACGAAATGAGACGATTACAATTGAACATTGTAATCTCTAAAGTAGGATGATATACATCCTCAGGAAGAGATAAAGGAGGGGACCTAGACACATTAGAAATAAGGTAGTCGTTAACAAATACAAGGTCAAGTGTTCTATTCAAATGATTAGAAATTGAATTGATTTGAAACAACGAAAGATCAAGCATGCAGTCTATAAAATCATGCTGTGCTGAGGGCACTAGATAATTTTCAGCAGTGAATAATGACCAAGAGATGTTCGGCAAATTAAAATCACCCAACACCATAAATAGGTCATTATCACGCACGTGTGAAGAAACTTCTTTAATAC
Source organism: Drosophila ezoana (assembly GCA_035045725.1). Taxonomy (NCBI): domain Eukaryota; kingdom Metazoa; phylum Arthropoda; class Insecta; order Diptera; family Drosophilidae; genus Drosophila; species Drosophila ezoana. The sequence continues at coordinate 11,609 of JAWNOU010000055.1, read as the reverse complement.
AAGTAATATGTTTCATATAAACTTGAATATCAGAAGAAGGAGGGACATAAGAGCATGTAATATAGATATTCCGTGTAGGAAAAGACACCTTAACTGAGACAATCTCAGCGTCAGTAGGCGTACTAAAACAGAAAAGTTCTGACTGGAGAGTGGCTTTAACGGCAATTAACACCCTACCACCTCGAGTCGGCCGATCATTTCTATGCAAAATAAAACTATTCGAAAATACCTCAAAATCGGATATGGTTGAATTTAACCATGTTTCTGAAAAAGCTATTATATCCGAGTCGAAGGAAGTACTGGCCATGAAAAGATTTTTAAGCTTTGAAATAAGACCTCTGACATTCTGATAATGAATGCAGATTTGGTCAGAAGATAAAGTTAGTTTTTTGGGGCAGAAATGGTACCCTGTATTGAAGGGACTGGAAGGGTGACAGGCTGGTTACGCTTTTTTGGCTTGAACTCGTGAACAATCATGTGTGGAGGCCAAAATTTGGGATCACAAATGATTGGGAACATATCATGTGAAACATTTATTTTGAATGATGATATTTCACGAGGGGTGGAGAAATTAAATTTGGTTATTGACACGCTAGCAGAAGATTTGCTAGCAATATAGGCTGCCAATGACTCAGAAGTGGTGTCCGATGAAAGTCGAGACACAAAAACTTGCCTACGAGGGGCAACAACCGTTAAAGTAGGTAGGCTGCAGGTAATACAGGAGTTGAAGGAGCTAAAGAGGCACCATGATTGTGTTTAACAATCTGGCAAGATTACGCGTAGGTCTACCTTTGCGGCCAGGAGCTGACGGGGCTGAGGCAGTTTGGATAACTGGGACAGTATCAGGTACGGGCTCTACTGAAACTACTATAGGGGATGAAATGGGGGTATTTGGGCAATCGCTTGGAGAAGGCGATAAAGACAACATTGGAGATAAATCCAAGTTGCTAGGTAGGGACAAGAAAGGCGTAGGTGTCTGAACAGACGTAGAGGGCAATTGCAAAAGTTGAGGCTCCAACCGGCGATTGGTTGGACACTCGAATTTATAATTGGCAAGCAACTCAAAACTCGAGTCAAAATTACTCGACAGCTGCTTAGCCACGTTATTCAATTTTAAAAATTGATTTCTCACAGAATTATACATCCTGGAGAAATCAATTTGCTTTTCGATGCAAACTGGGCACGACCAACGCAAGCCACCGCAGCCCTTCTTGGCAACTACAGCGATCTTGTCGCAATCACGCCCAGTGAGACCTGCACACAGCCAGCAATTAACAAATTGCGGCTGTGCAGAATCATCAGCCTGCTTGAACGTGCAAGGTTTCTTACAGCACGACATAATTGCTACAAGAGTATGCAAGTTGTGAGAGCGCAGAGCAAAACGAAAACGGTGCACAAAAATAGATCAAGTAAACACTCAAAAAACAATTATCGTACACAAACAAATTGTTTGGAGCGAGAAGCAATAGCAAAAATTTGCGAGAGCGCGATGCACAAGCAGAAATATGCAGCAGCGAACACACGCACAAACAAGTGTATGCACGGGGGAGCACCAAAGCAAAAGAATCAAAAACAGGCAATAACAACAAACACGGAACTGACGCCGCGTTTTATAAATGCAATAATTAACAGACTTACGCTGCACAACAGATAACACTTTGCACAATTTATGAAAGCTTTTTAAATAATGCACCAAAAATGCAAAATTTAGAAATAAAAAGCAGGATTAAAGCGCAAAAATATATAAAAATCTTGGAGCACAAGTAAAACACGTCAATCACTCTCAACTGAGAACTCTCTCTCTGAAGCAAAGAATAATGAAATTATTTAAATGTATTATTAAATTAGCACATAATAAAGATAAAGTGGTTGGTAGTTAACGTAAGAAATGTCGGCATTATAGAAAATGTGTCAGAAAACCTATATATGGAGTGGTGTCACGCAAAGCATGTCATATGCAAAATTTTACTTACGGAATATTAATATGACTGTAAGGTGTTGCCTTGCCGGTATAAATCAACTATGTTTAATAACAAAGAATAATGAAGTTATTTGTGTGTGTTTTTACATTAGTACATAAAAAAGATGTGATTTCAAAGAATAATGAAATTATTTGGGTGTGTTATTACATCAGTACATAAAAAAGATACGGTAAGATGGTAGCATTTGGAAAAAATTTCGGCAATGTAGAATATGTGTAATAGGCAAAATTTTACATACGGCAAATATATATGACTGTGAGGTGTTGCCTTGCCTTGGTCAAATATGTTTAATTAAAAAGAATAATGAAGTTAATTCAATAAATTATTGTATTGGTCCATGAAAAAGATAATGTGGATGGTAGCTTTTGGAAAAAATGTCGGCATTATGGAATGTGTGTCAAAAAAACCTATATATGGGGTGGTGTCGCGCAAGGCATGTCATTTGCAAAATTATACATACGGGTAATTTATATGACTGTGAGCTGTTGCCTTGTGGGTATAAATCAATTATTTTAAAAAGCAAAGAATAATGAAGTTATTTGAATGTATTGTTAAATTGGTACAAAATAAGATAAGGTGGTTAGTAGCATTTGCATAGGTCAATTATGTTTAATTTAAAAGAAAAATGAAGTTAAATCAATATATTATTGTATTGGTCCATGGAAAAGATAATGTGGATGGTAGCTTTTGGAAAAAAAGTCGGCATTATGGAATATGTGTCAAAAAACCTATATATGGGGTGGTGTCGCGCAAGGCTTGTTATATGCAAAATTGTACATACGGGTAATTTATATGACATTGAGCTGTTGCCTTGCCTTTATAAGTGAACTATGTTTAACTACACAGATTAATGGAATTATTTGTGTGTGTTATTAAAGCAGTACATAAAAAAGATGAGGTGGTTGGCAGCATTTGGAAAAAATGTCGGCAATGTAGAATATGTGTCATAGGCAAAAATGTACACACGGCAAATATATATAACTGTGAGGTGTTGCCTGGCCGGCATAGGTCAAATATGTTTAATTAAAAAGAATGATGAAGTTAATTCAATAAATTATTGTATTGGTCCTTGAAAAAGATAAGGTGGTTAGTGGCATTTGGGAAAAATGTCAGCATTATAGAATATGTGTCAAAAAACCTATATATGGGGTGGTGTCGCGCAAGGCCTTCCATATTTAAAAATTGTATATACGGTAGATTTATATGAGTGGGATGTTGTGCCTTGCGGCCGTCCGCCAACGTCGGGTAGAGTGCCCCAGGGAGACGGAACCAATGTTTTGGCGGTCTGAGATTCTAGCTCGGCAAGCCGAGCCCAAATTTCGGGTGTATGGCCGCCATCCTGCACAAAAGTGGATAGCCGCTTATGCAGCTCTTCCACGCGCCCCTCCTTTTCCAGCCCGAATTCCTGGGCGATCGCCACCAGTTCTTCTTTGCGTCGCTGTTGGATCCAGCGCACGCCTACACCCGCATTTTGGCACTCAGCTGTCTCCATTCTGAATTTTTACTACTCACTCTATGTTCAACTTCATCTCTTGTAGACTCTCGATCGAGTTTCGTGTTCGGTGTCTGGGCAATTCTCGTTCCGTAGGTTTATTTCTTTCACTTTTGTCTTTGTCTCTCTTGTTTTTTTTTTTTTTATTTATATATATTCCTTCTATATTTTCCTTGCAATTCCTTTGCTTTTTTTTTTTTTTGGTTTTTACGTCTATTTCATAAACTCGAACCAAAAAAAATAATAAAAATCGCACTCAAAGCTCATTTAAATTTTCGACCATCGTTCACTTTAGTTTTTGTCCGTTTTTGCCTTTGTTTCTTATTATTTTACTTTTCTTAGATATTTCTCCTTATTATTTCTTTTATATATTTCTTGCATTTACCTCGCAAAAACAAAATAATATAAAAAAAATTAATTCACTGGATGTTCCTTTAATTTTTCACTTATATTATTTTATTATTATTATTTATTACTTTGTTCACTGCCTTTTATTATTATTATTTATTACTTCTTTCACTGCCTTTTATTTAGCACACCCGTCGTCATCGCCTTCGCCGACTGTACTGACGATTTCAGTTTTCACCGCGCGTGAACTTAATTCGTCCCACTGTACAATCGCGACGCCTTAACGGCCCTTCGACGCCGACGTCTACTGCGATGCGAGTTTGTGCACACGTTTGCAAGCATGGTCTCGACGTCGCCCGTCTGTCGCGCGCGCGCTGTACTTTTCGACCGGCCGTTATCTCTCCTTATTTTTTTCGTTGCTGAGCTCGACTTCTGTGCACATTTATGGTTGCCTAAAACTTGCAGGTGTTCATCTTGTCGCCTAACATAGGGTATGAAATGCACTCGTCAGGGTATACTCGACTACCTTATACCCTAGACTCGCATTTGACCCATATACTATGTCTTCCCCTTTCTTGCTCTCTACTGGGGTACATAAATCCTAGGGTATGCCCGACTCAAAATACCCTGTAAACATTTTTTTTTTTTTGAAAACACCTATTTAGGCATACTTGCGGGGCTTTAATCCACAACGATGCCACGCCACTTGTAAAGAAGCTACTGGCCGGGGTACATATCTCAGTCTTACCAAGTCCAGCGAGTTACAAGTCATTTATAAGTTCGCCGGGACAGAGGGCTTAAGGGGAAGGGGAATGAATGCCTCGACCAAAGTATACCACGCACTACTGCTTTCCAACCTAACCTGCGGGGCCGCGGCCTCGTGCTATCTATTTTAGCAGGCCGGAGCCACGCACCAACTACGCTATAGGGCCTTGGCCACGCCAAGCTACTGAAGAAGCTACTGCACTATCGGGCCTTGGCCACTCGCCAACTACACTATCGGGCCTTGGCCACGCAAAGCTACTGAAGAAGCCACTGCACTATCGGGCCTCGGCCGCGCGCCACCTACACTATCGGGCCTCGGCCACGCAAAGCTACGGAAGAAGCTACTGCACTATCGGGTCTCAGCCACGCGCCACCTGCACTATCCTCCACTAGGTTAGGGTGAACATCGGCTATTTCCCATGTTTAGCACAAGTATGACCGCCCGAGAATACAAAGATCAACATTTCACTTAATTATTGCGACTGCATTCACTTTATTCCAAAAAGTCCCGGCTCGCTCGCTAGCGAGCCATGGGCTTGCCTCGCCGCGAGCTTTCGCAACTTCGCTTCGGAGCTTTAGCTCTTCGCCGCCGAATCGAAGCTGCGCTCTCGCAGGCGGTGTTGAGCAACCGATCAGCAACGCACGGTTGCATCGGCGGCCGGCGGTTAAATTCAAACTATGAACGGCTACCTGCCCAAACTATGCACTTATTCTAATAATACACAGACTATGCGGTTAACGGCTCATTGCCTTTTTACTTAATTATAGTGTCAGCGGCTTCTTGCCTCTTACAAATCTATTATCTTATATTACTACATTTGGTGCTTATAAACTATAAAAAATTAACAAACAATACTGCCAATAGCTCCTTGCCATGGCCTTGGCGATGCGAACGGCGGCTCCTTGCCGTGAGTTCAGAACTGTGGGGAGGCTAATCCTAGTAGCCGCCTCACAAAACCTATATAGGGAGTGGTGTCGCGCAAGGCATGTCATATGAATAATTTTATACACGCTAAATTCATATGACTGTGAGCTGTTGCCTTGTGGGTATAAATCAATTATTTTAAAAAGCAAAGAATAATAAAGTTATTTGAATGTATTGTTAAATTGGTACATAAAAAAGATAAGGTGGTTAGTAGCATTTGCATAGGTCAATTATGTTTAATTTAAAAGAATAATGAAGTTAATTCAAAATATTATTGTATTGGTCCATGGAAAAGATAATGTGGATGGTAGCTTTTGGAAAAAAGTCGGCATTATGAAATATGTGTCAAAAAACATACATAGTGAGTGATGTCGCGCAAAGCATATCATATGCTAAATTGTATATACGATAAATTCATATGACAGTGAGCTGTTGCCTTGACGGTATAAATCAATTATGTTTAATTACAAAGAATAATGAAGCTATTTGGGTGTGTAATTAAATTAGTGCATAATAAATATAAGGTGGTTGGTAGCTTTTGGAAAAAATGTCGGCATTATAGAATATGAGTCAAATATAATGAAGTTAATTCAATATATTGCTGTATAGGTCCATGAAAAAGATAATGTGGATGGTAGCTTTTGGAAAAAATGTCGGCATTATGGAATATGTGTCAGAAAACCTATATAGGAAGTGGTGTCGCGCAAGGCATGCCATATGAAAAATTGTATATACGGTAGATTTATATGAGTGGGAGGTTGTGGGTTGCCGGTATAAATGAATTATGTTTAATAGCAAAGAATAATGAAATTATTTGAATGTATTATTAAATTAGCACATAATAAAGATAAGGTGGTTGGTAGTAAACGTAAGAAATGTCGGCATTATAGAATATGTGTCAGAAAACCTATATATGGAGTGGTGTCGCGCAAAGCATGTCATATGCAAAATTTTACTTACGGAAAATTAATATGACTGTGAGGTGTTGCCTTGCTGGTATAAATCAACTATGTTTAATAACAAAGAATAATGAAGTTATTTGTGTGTGTTTTTACATTAGTACATAAAAAAGATAAGGTGATTTCAAAGAATAATGAAATTATTTGGGTGTGTTATTACTGCAGTACATAAAAAAGATAAGGTAAGATGGTAGCATTTGGAAAAAATGTCGGCAATGTAGAATATGTGTAATAGGCAAAATTTTACATACGGCAAATATATATGACTGTGAGGTGTTGCCTTGCCGCCATAGGTCAAATATGTTTAATTAAAAAGAATAATGAAGTTAATTCAATAAATTATTGTATTGGTCCATGAAAAAGATAATGTGGATGGTAGCTTTTGGAAAAAATGTCGGCATTATGGAATATGTGTCAAAAAACCTATATATGGGGTGGTGTCGCGCAAGGCATGTCATTTGCAAAATTATACATACGGGTAATTTATATGACTGTGAGCTGTTGCCTTGTGGGTATAAATCAATTATTTTAAAAAGCAAAGAATAATGAAGTTATTTGAATGTATTGTTAAATTGGTACAAAAAAAGATAAGGTGGTTAGTAGCATTTGCATAGGTCAATTATGTTTAATTTAAAAGAAAAATGAAGTTAAATTAATATATTATTGTATTGGTCCATGGAAAAGATAATGTGGATGGTAGCTTTTGGAAAAAAAGTCGGCATTATGGAATATGTGTCAGAAAACCTATATATGGGGTGGTGTCGCGCAAGGCATGTCATATGCAAAATTGTACATACGGGTAATTTATATGACATTGAGCTGTTGCCTTGCCGGTATAAGTGAACTATGTTTAATTACACAGAATAATGGAATTATTTGTGTGTGTTATTACAGCAGTACATAAAAAAGATAAGGTGGTTGGCAGCATTTGGAAAAAATTTCGGCAATGTAGAATATGTGTAATAGGCAAAATTTTACATACGGCAAATATATATGACTGTGAGGTGTTGCCTTGCCGGCATAGGTCAAATATGTTTAATTAAAAAAAATAATGAAGTTAATTCAATAAATTATTGTATTGGTCCATGAAAAATATAATGTGGATAGTAGCTTTTGGAAAAAATGTCGGCATTATGGAATATGTGTCAAAAAACCTATATAGGGGGTGGTGTCGCGCAAGGCATGTCATATGAAAAATTTTATATACGGTAAATTCATATGACTGTGAGCTGTTGCCTTGTGGGTATAAATCAATTATTTTAAAAAGCAAAGAATAATGAAGTTATTTGAATGTATTGTTAAATTGGTACATAAAAAAGATAAGGTGGTTAGTAGCATTTGCATAGGTCAATTATGTTTAATTTAAAAGAATAATGAAGTTAATTCAATATATTTTTGTATTGGTCCATAAAAAGGTAATGGTAATAAAGAAAATGTCGACATTATGGAATATGTGTCAAAAAACCTATATAGGGAGTGGTGTCGCGCAAGGCATGTCATATGAATAATTTTATGTATGCTAAGTTCGCACAACACAACACAGTCGCACAATATTGGGGGATACGAATTTTATGACCCTATAGGGGCCGTCGAACTTAGGTGCCAACTTCGCTCCGAAACCCTCGGCGGCGTTGGATAGCTGGTGCTGTCTTAACAGGACCATCGAGTCCAACAATGGCCGCCACTCTCGTCTCCTCAAGTTATAGTGTCTGTCCTGGTCCTTTGATGCGCGCTGGAGATTGCTGTGAACGATATAAAAGATTTCTTTTAACCTATCCGCCTTTGTCCTAGGGTCGAACGCACTAGTTGCGGACCCCGGAGTTACCTGATCGTACAGAGCGGCGGGCAACCGCGGCTCCCTACCCTGCATCAGGAAAGCGGGACTGAATCCGGTCAAATCCGACACGCTTGTATTGACCGCCAGCGATATCTCGGGCAAGAGTTTGTCCCACGAACTCTGGTGGCCCTCGATATATTGCGCTATCATGGTCTTCACGGTTCTGTTGGTCCTCTCGGTAGGATTTTCTTGCGGACAGTAAGGGGCGGTGTACTGGATCTCTACACCCAAGGACTCCAGAAAAGTTGAAACCCCGGCTTGTGAATTGTACCCCGTTGTCGCACACGAACTTTTTGGGCACCCCGAATCGGCTCAAAATGCTCTCTCGGAACGCTGTTTGCAGGTGTGCCGCCGTGGCTCTCCTGAGCGGGACCAGCTCCACCCATTTCGAGAAAGCGTCATGGAACACCAGTAACATGGTGTTGCCATGTTTCGACCGTGGAAGGAGCACGACGAAATCCGCGCAAAATACTGCCATCGGCTCTGCCACCTGCCTTGTCAGCATGCGTCCAGCCGGTTTGAGTTGCTCACGCTTGAACTTTTGGCAGGTTTCGCAACACTTCACGTACTTGGCGGCGTCACGGAACATACCCGGCCAGTAGTACCTCTGGGGTAGCCTCGACACTGTTTTCCTCACGCCTTGATGACCGACCGTGGGGCCTCCCCTCCCGCATACTCCACCCATTTCGGTGGCCAGCCACCACTGCTTTCCACAGACTCCGCACCTACTCCCTCTCTTGACATGAATTCCCCCCCTCCACCTTCCGGTTTTCCATTACCCTTTACGCCAAAACCCTTCCCCTCCACCCGCCCTTTCGTACGACCCCCGTCCCACCATTCCCGCACGCTTCTTCGTGGGTGCCTCCCCCAGCCTTTCTCCTCTCCCCATCCCCTCCTCCTCCCCCGCCGAGGCCTACTCCTCCCTCTGTACGACGAATCTGGCGGAAAGTCTGGACACGCCACCACAGGGGTAGTCGCATTCCTCCATCACCCACCCTCCTTTCTCTCCCCCCCCCTTTCCCCCCTTTTTTAAACCTTGTTACGGCTTACCTATCCAAGTTGGGAACGAACGCCTGTACCATGACGCCATCCCGAGACACTGCCGCAACTCCTTACAATTTGTCGGGGCCATCAGGTTACGTATCGCCCCCACCTTCTCTGGATCGGTACGTATTCCTTCCCCACAAATGACATGTCCTAGGTAGACCAACCTCTCCCGGAAGAAACTCCACTTCTTCCTATTCAGCCTGGGATTAGCCGCCCATAACCGACGGAACACTTTCCTCAAGTTCTCTACATGTTGTTCCTTAGTCGCCCCTATTTTCACGATGTCGTCTAGGTAGGCGAACGCATGAGGCTCCATTTCCGGCCCTATGACCGTGTCTAACGCTCGCTGGAAGGCCGCACACGCCGAGTGTAAGCCAAATGGCATCAAAAGAGCTCTCCCGGGGACTGTGAACGCTGTACATTCCCGACTATCGGCTGCCATCGGTATCTGCCAGTACCCGTGCTTCAAATCCAGGGTGGAAATGAACCGGGCGTGACGCAACCGCTCAAGGATGTGATTAATCCTGGGAACAGGATAGGCGTCTGGGACGGAATGCGCGTTGAGTTGTCGATAGTCGATACACATGCGCCACTCGCCAGTCTTTTTCTTGACCAAGACGATTGGGGCTCTGTGTGGACTACGCGATGGCTCGATGGTACCTGCCTGGATCAGCTCGTCCACCTGTTCATCAATCACCCTTTGCATGGCCGGATTCTTCGGGTAATATCTCTGCTTTAATGGCTTATCATCCTTAAGCCTGATCCTGTGCTCCGCGATGTGCGAGACTCCCTGCAGCCCCTCATAGAGTGTCAGTTCCGACTCCAGGAACTCCCTAAGTTCCGGATCCAAATCCGCTGGCCACTCTGCCTCTTTGACGCTGGGCTCGCCCTGCGTCTCACCTCCCCCAGGCACCACTCCGACTACAAATAGAGCTCCTCGATCGCTCGACTCTGGCAGCCGCTCCTGATTTCCTGTTCCCGTGTGGATTCGAGCCATTGCTCCTAATCCCTCCGTTCTCTGGCACACTTCCGCCGTGCCGCCTGCATGACCAGTGTAGATCTGCCTTTGCAGGTCTATGCGCCGCCTCTTGGGGTCCTCAAGCTCTCGGTCCAACCCCCAGTAAGACTCATCTTTTGCTTCCTTCTTCTTGTCCTTTTTCGACAGTTGCCGAGCAGGCACTCCCGTTCCCCTGACGCGCGAGGCCTTCTGTCGACTTTTCGTTACTCTGTTGCCGAGCAGGTGCTCCCTTTTCGTGACCTGGGAGGCCTTCCTTCGGTTCCTTCTTCGACTCTTCTGCTATCGGTTGCCGAGCAGGCACTCCCGCTCCTTGGCGCGTGAGGCCTTCTTTCGGCTCCTCCCCGGCTCCAGGCCCCGCGGCCGGAGACGTCACCGCCTCTAGAACCAGCTCCACCTTGCCGCAGCGTATTGTAGTGCCCATTGCACCCAAGAAGTCCATCCCCAGGATGACGTGGTCCAGCATTGCGGGCATAATAAGCATTAACATGCTGACCACCTTCCCCGCTAGGCCGACATCTATCCTCAATGCCTTCCCTACTTCGAGCGTGGACCCATCTGCCAGACGAATGCGCGCCTGTACGTTCTCCACTCTTCCCCGAATCGCCCACTTGCGCACGCAGTCTTCGCTCATGAAGCTGCGAGTGGCCCCAGTATCGATAGTAGCAGGCATCGTCCGCCCGCCAATCTCCACCGTGGCGACGATCCGGCCACCCTCCACCTTAAGCGGGTGTACTATTTCCGAGTCCCGTGTGTGTCGGCATCGACCCGACCCTGACCTGGGCGACGCCGTTGCCCGTTTCTCGCCTCCGTGCGGCGACAACAATCCTGGCTACTTCTGCCCCGGTGCCCACATACCCAACAAAATAAAACGGATGCATTGGGGCATTCCCTGGCAAAGTGCCCCTCCTGTGCGCACCTGCGGCATGCTCGTCGCGGATCGTACCCCGGCCTCTTGGTTCATCATTTGGTGGGCCACTTCCGCAGGGGCCGTTTCCGGCGGCTCGGAGACTTGTCTATCCACAACGATCGCTCCGGATCCGATGGGAATAGACCGGAATGGGTTAAGGTGTCCCTTAGGGGGCTGTACCGTCCTTCCCCACTCCGCGCTACTTGAGCTCGTGGCCACCTGACTCCCTGCCCTGCATCCGGAGTATTCCGCTCGCTGCCTCATCACCATCTCGTACTCCACAGTGAGTTGAGTCAGCTGGGACAAGGTGGAGAAATCTTGCCGCCGCA
>JAWNOU010000054.1:0-80000 GCA_035045725.1 Drosophila ezoana | reverse complement strand
CGCAAGGATCTCAGAACCTATAAGAGCTAGAGACTTGAAATTTTAGATGTAGGTGCTCCTATTACCCGCGCAGATCGAGTTTGTTTCCGATAAACGATAACTTGCCCCGTTTCCAAGTAATCGATAAAAATGTATATCGAAATCCCGTTTTTTAAGCAATTTTTGTAAATAATAATAGCTAGTCATCAAACTTGACATGTAGCTTCTAGAATAGTATATATATATCGATTATCTTTCATTTTATACCTATCGCCAACTCCCCGCTACTCTCTATCTATAAGCGCGCGCTGCATTTGGTGTTGGAATAATAGGGTTCAGGGTATCCCCTAGTCGGGAGCACCCGACTAGAACCTCTTACTTGTTCTTTTATGAATTAGATACTAAAGTTGGTCTGCTATGATTTTACTTGAAATTTCGACTTCGTTATTTTGTGGATTTGTTATGCAGTGTATGTTTTTAGTTTGACTTGGCCCACAAACCCGTCTAATATTTGATCAGATTTTTTATATCATTCTATTGTCGATGTTAATGTGTTAGCAGCATCTATTATCCAGAGTTTCACGTCTTTTTTGAAAAGCGCGCTGGCTCGTCTGTAATTAATTTATTATCTGTAGTAAGGTTACGCATTAAAATTCTCCACATCTTTTTTATGGATTCGTAATTTATTAAGTTTTGTGTTCCACCAAAGGAACTTTGTGATTAAGTTTGTGGGGTGACGTTTGTGGAATGGTGTAATGTGCACTATGTACAATAATTTTAGTTATGTTGACTGCTTCTTTTTTTATGTTTGAACTAACTTTAAATTTGGGATTTGGGAATAAAGAAATTAAAATAAAAAATGATCACTATCACAGAGTTATTGAAGTTGTCCATACGGCGATGGGTGCAATTTGGTAGGAGCAAAATGTTTAATCGATGTGAGTAAATGTGTCGTGGGTAAAATAATATGTGTGTGGGTGACTTGCCGGTTAATATCATGTATTATGATTGATCAATAAATTTAGACAAAATATTTCCACTTCTATTGTTTTGGGGTGAGCCTCAGATTTGGTGCCAACTATTAAAATCACCTGTGATTATGGCTAGATTATTTTGATGGTTAACTGTGTTATTAAGGTCTGTACCACGCCTTTGTTGACTGTAGGTTATACATTTCCGCAACTTGTTTTCCAAAAAACACAATGATATACTCAAACATTATCTTTTGTGGTTCGTTTTACAGTAGTGTTGTTAAAGCCCGTTCTGGACTAGCCCAGAGAACCGATGAGCCAGTCACCACGGCCTAAAGGGAAAGGTGCCGAATTCGTTACAGATATATTGAAAAATATAAACGTATTTCTTACAACAATTTTCAAAACAGCATTTCTGGATTTCAGGATTTGGATTTCTGCTTTATTCCGCTTCCCTTTTTTGAAGCACACCAGGAACATAATACCGGCCACCCCAGCGCAGACACAAAGTCAGCGGAATTTTGGTTTAATTCTGACCTCAACTTCTCAATATGACGTAGGTTTTCTCCGCTTAATTTGTGTAGAAATGGCAGCCTCAGAAGTGCCTGATGTTCTATGATGTCGAGTGACGGCGATGCAGCTAAGCCGGGACTCTTTTTAGGGGCACAGTTGAAATTTACTTGATGCCGTTTATGTGGCCGACGCGATCGAATGCCACGAGGTACGTGGCGACAATGTTGTTGTCAGGTCCATTGTCGACGGTAACCTTAACAGGGCTGACGTTGATAACTATGAAACCCTTGTCCACTATGGTAAGTAGGCTCAGGTGGTTCGGTTAGCATGTAATTATTGGGCGCATGTTTTGCTGAACCGTTGCACGAGTTGACTGCGAAAGTTCTACTATCGCACTCCGAATGTTTATGTTTGTAATTTTACGACGGCGTGTACGACTGCGAACGTAACTTTCTTCTTAAAAACATATCTTTTAATTGACAACCACCTGCCCATGTCACCATATGAGGTCCTATGAAGAGACCTTAGTGTCTCGGAACATAAAGCTGCTTCATTGCCGCAGCAAATTGATTTAAAAAATGATCAGACACCCTTGTTTTACAGTCCCAAAACTTTGTCGAGGGAACAGTGATATTAATCCCTATTTTTCGAAATATGACGATGCCGGGTCTTTTTACCATTTCGAAAGAAGTTTGGTTTCAACGGGAAACGTGCCTCTTCCTATCTGGTTACTAACACAGCTCAAGGGTTTCTCAGTAGCGTCGATCGCGTAACTCGAGGAACGTTCTCGTACCCGCGTCGGACAGTGGTGCGTCTTCCGATGGGTTGACGTTCTGTATGGTCGTACCACTTGTTTTCGTTATGGGGACCATTTTTGAACGTTCTTCCGTCTTAATATGAAAAGGAAACAAGTAAGAGGTTCTAGTCGGGAACTCCCGACTAGGGGATACCCTGAAACCTCTTATTCCAACACCAAATGCAACTCAAATAAATAACCAAATTTGAACCACCCCCAATTAAAGCCAATTTGAACTACCCCCCAATTAAAACCACAGTTTTAATGCAATTGTCTTTTTGAGAATGTACGAATATTCTAGCACAATAAGCTCTACTGTTGAAAATTTCATTAAGATCATTTAGGAAACTCAGAAGATATTAAAGAAAACGTATTTTGGCTGGCCAAGTTTTTACGGCAGCTAGTGAAAATTGTTAGAATTTCTGTGTGCATGTGCACACACACATTAACACGCTTCTTGCTGAGTTCTATGAACTGCATTGAAATTGCGATTGTTTTGTTTTCTGCGCTGCTATTTTCATCCGTTTTTTTCTTATTAAGACTCAATTGTTGTTATGGCTGTCGAGTAGAAGCGGTGGCAAGCAATGTGGTCTTTTACGGGCTCGAGTCTTTTTGAGGGAATTATTTTAATTTAAAAAATTTTTTTTTTATGACTCGTAAAGCAAACGAGCGCGTGGCGCGTGCTGCATTTGGTGTTGGTAGAAAAGGGTTCAGCATCTTACTTGTTTTCTATTAAACTCGTCCCTTTGGACCTCCAACGCAGTGACCACTGCCGTTGCTATAATATCCTGCAACTGTGCCGTGTCCTTAATTAGTTTATTTTGAGAATTATAAGTCTGAGATCTTTCTGCCACCTTTCAAAATATTATTTGCAAGCAAACGATAAGTATGAAACTATTTTGTTGGTTGGTTGGGAGGTGGGATGCAGTACATTGCATCGGGATTCGCGCGAAAAAGGAAAATGTTTCACAACACAAACTTAATTTTCGACACACAGAGAAATATGATAACGCAGACTGCTGTTAATAACATTTGACTCATAATAATGTAGCATGGTAGACAACACCAGTTTTGGTAAAGATATCTTGAATAACGAAAAACGTTTTAATAAATGCTCCTTTTCAAATAATATTCAATTAAATTAACTGTATTATTATTTAGTTATTGCAATTCGACTCATGGAGCTTAAATATAATTATTCTACTAAGAATACTCTTTTCACAGGGTTTAGCATTAAAATAAAAATGCCATTTAGAGAGAACGCAGCACAGCGAAATGCTTTAAAAGTTAAGGTGTCTAGAATTGTAACTGATGCCACGACTAAGGATGCCCTTCAAATTTCTGTCGATGTTATAAATAAGGGCCTGGAATCGCAAGAGTATTTAATAAGCATTTCTAACTGCCCACTGTCAGAAAAAATATCCGCTATATCAACTGTAAAGCAAATGCTTCTTCCTTATATATCTGGAACAATAACTTTTTTATTGCCTTTTATAATGGGATCAAAGAAAAATTTCAAATTTAATTGCGAATGTAAGTACAATACACGGTATTAAAAGTGGATTTAATCTGTATTTGGTCTTAAGAGAAAAAAGTTAGTGGTATTTATTATTTATTTTGGACATAAATATTCCACCCATTTCTTGCCCATGGAAAACTTAAATATACCGCAACTATCTTAATCTTCATTTTGTAAGCTTTACAGTCTTTTGAAAATGCTTTTAATTTCTATTAAATAACGAGCACAAACGCTTTCCGTCCATATTAGTCCCATGGTGAAAAAAAAAGTTCATGAAAAGAA
Source organism: Drosophila ezoana (assembly GCA_035045725.1). Lineage (NCBI taxonomy): Eukaryota > Metazoa > Arthropoda > Insecta > Diptera > Drosophilidae > Drosophila > Drosophila ezoana. Next base: position 75,940 of record JAWNOU010000054.1, on the reverse strand, counting down.
ACCTTAAGCTTCGCTCAAAAATCCGGGACCCCATTTTACACCCAGGAGTTGCTAAAAATATCAACCCACTTTCCAAGCTAAAAAACATTGTGCACACAGATTAACGACACAATCGCTGTTAAAAAACCTTTAAGCAACATTATCAAAATAAGAATGAAAGCATTCGCAGACCTTACGACCCTTTGGGCAAACGGTGAACGGAAATATGCAAAACTATATTCAAACCCAATGGGCGGTGCCGAGTGTGATCAACTGCAAGTAAGTCGGAAGTGGTCGACTCGGAACTAAACCTTGGTTTACCAACAGCCCAAGCACGAGCGCTAGGGTAAGCTGTTAATGTTTTGAAACAACACCGATTTACTCATTTTCAATGGGTTTAGAGTAAAAGGCAAGAAAAAAAAAATATATATTTATTCCCATAGAAGCAAACAAACGTGTTTTTTCTTGTGCGCTTCGCTTTGTTTGTGATTTCAATTAAAACGATGGATGATAATATTACCACCATTGATTATCAAGCTTGACCAGTTCAAAAACGTTGTAAAATCATTAGATGTGGAAGCTGATGCAATCGATAAAAATCGATATCAACACGCTGTTTTTTGAGCACATTTTGTAAATATTAACAGCTAGAGTCACTAACTTTGATATGTTTATTCTAGAGTAGTATATATACATATATCAAGTATCTTTCAGTTTATACCTATCGGCACCTACCCGCTACCACCGAAAAGCTATTAATCAAGTTAATAACCCAACCTGTATTGCCAACCAATTTAAGCAACAATTTAAATGCAATTGACTTTTTGAGAATACACGAATATTTTATGGTACAATAAGATATTCATTAGAAAAGTTCGAACACTGCCAAGGGAACTTTTTTTTTTTTATTTATCTTTATTACTTAAAACGAGCGCGTAGCGCTTGCTGCATTTTGTGTTGGAATAAGAGGGTTAAGGGTATTCCCAGGTCGGGAACTCCCGACTAGTTCATCTTCAGTTGTTCCACTTCTTACAATGGTGAAAATTAAGGAAGCGGTACTTGATGGCCCCCCGATTTGAAAGCTATGGGAAATGCGAAATTTTACTCCATCTTGTTATCAGATGAAAACGCAGCCTGATACACTGCACATTTTATGGGAAACAACAAAAGTGTGGATTATTTTAGGACCGTTCAAAAATTAATGATTCAAAAAAAAAGTTTCCCCGGTAGGACTCGAACTCGCGACAGACCGCACCACTTGCCACTGCCTCTACTCAACAGTTACACTAATAATTGAGTAGTATTGAGAAAAAACGAAGTTAAATATCAGCACAGAAAACAATCGCAATTGCAATGCTGTTGATAGAATTCGAAGCAGACGCCCATGAATGTGTGTGTGTACATGCAAACAGAAATTCTCGGAATTTGCGCTAGCTGCCCCATCCAATTGCGCAGTTAAAAACATAACTTTTGGGTTTCTTTTAACCGATCTTTATGAAATTTTCTTCAGTATATCTTATTGTACCATAGAATCTTTGTGTGTTCTTAAAAAGTAAATTGCATTTTAATTGTGGATTAAATTGGTGGGCAATACAAGTTGGGTTATTAACTTGATCTATAGCTCTGCGATTGTAGCGGGAAGGTGGCGATAGGTATATTTATTTATTTATTAATGGTGGACAAAACGAGTGTCTTCCTCGTTATTCAATAGATTATACATACACAATGCAAATTAAATTCTAAAATCCTAATTATAGAACACAATCTAATAGCTTTACCGATCGATAGAGGTGTTTTATTTGCCAGTCTGGCCAGATGTGCCCCTTTTCACAGCTAATGTTGTTAGTAACGCTATTAGAGCCTACATCTAAGAAGCAGGGTGTAAGTAGGAAAAAAGTGTTTTTAAGTAAAATTTAAAATAATCTTAATTTGCTATATTATTTAAGAAATGAAAGATACTTGATATATATACTATTCTAGAATAATAATATCAAGTTTGGTGACTCTAGCTCATAATATTTGCCCAATTTGCTCAAAAAACAGAATGCCGATATCGACTTTTATCGATTGCTTGGATGCTTTCAAGTCTCTAGTTCTTATAGTTTCTAAGATCCTTGCATTCATAAATACGGACGGACAAATGGACGGACTGACAGACATGTCTAGATCGACTTGGCTATTGATGCTGATAAAGAATAAATTTATATACTTTATGGGTTTGGAGTTGCTTCCTTCTGCCTGTTACATACATACAGAAAACAATTCGATCGCAATTGTAATACTGCTAATATAATTCAAAGAAGACGGGCACGAATGTGTGTGTGTACATGTACACAAAAATTCTTGCAATTTGCGCCAGCTGCCGTGAACTCGAGGCCATCAAAAGACATTTTCTATAAAAATGTTTGTGTTTCTTAACCGATCTTGATGAAATTTTCTACATCTTATTGTATAATACTATAGAATATACGTGTATTATCAAAAGGCAATTGTATTAAAATTGTGGCTTTTAAATAGATTGATTGATGATTTATATTTATGAGGTAGTAGCAGGGAGGGGGTGGTAGCTATAAAATGAAAGACACTTGATATATAAATTAAGATTAAAATAAGAAGTCCTCGCGGATTTTCGTTATAGGACTTTATTTCGATTATTTGATTATTTAAGTAACACAAAATTAATTAATTAATTATGATTTACAAAACACTAGACCGATTCGCCGTAGTGAGTGAGTTAATTTATGCGCGAGGTCGCTGGGCCGATGTGCCTCAGTGAAAGCCGATTTAAAAACTGAATTTACAAAAGATTGATCAAAATTACCTAAGCTATTGGGTGCTTTTCACAACGGCCGCTAGAATGCTTAGCTTGCGCCTCGTGCGCTGCCGTCGTTCAAGAACATCCGGCCCAGAGCTATGTCAGCATCTGTGGCAGGTGTTATATTGCATTTTGCTGACCCCTGTTAACTCGTAAGAACATCCGGCCCAGTGCTATATCAGCATCTGGAGCTGGTGTCGTTGGCCTCTGTTAACTGCTCCCCTTTTAAGTTAAGGCCGCCCTCGGCCGCTCCTTTCACGGCGATCACCTTCCTAATCTCCTTGGCCTTGATGCCATGTTTTTGGTGAACCGACGGTAGGTGACTCCGATGCAAATTATGGTGCAACATACAGCACCCAACAAGAAGACTATTACCACGCTGTCGACGCTTCCAATTTCGTCTTTGACTTCCTTGGTGATCTCCAGGTTACGTTCATTCAAGCGATGAAGGTAAGTGAGACTCAGCACGTCTTGGTGGCCGGTGACGTTCAGAAGGGGAGATGCCGCGATGCCGGGGAACTTACTCTGGACGTTGTTGCGATTCAAGTACTTAGTTTCGTTGATCAGAGCCCAATTATTGAACGTGATTAGATTCGTTCCGTGAACCCAAGTCTCAGTACCGTTGTCAGTGCAAACTTTATTGTTGATCAGAATTCCGTCATCGACCCATGTGATCGGGTCTAAGTGACTCGGCTGCATTTGGCAGTTTACCAAGCCACCAGCATGCAGCTCTCTGGCACAAGAGCTGGTCGGTGAAAGTTGACAAAAGGTTCCTCCCGGCGTGGAAATGCAATTCTTAAGGGCAAGCACTTGATCTCCGCACTCAGCTATAATGTTGTCGTCAATTTGTAGCACGGCATTCTCATGCGCAACTGGATACATCATCACCTTTCTACAAGCTATTTTGATTTTTGGGAACTGAACTGAACTGCAGGGCATTAACAGATTGTAATACTTTCACGGACGCAACGGAGATAAGGTGAGCTATTGAAGTACCTGTGGGTTCATCGATCCAAACAGATTTCAAATCTGCGTAATCTAATATATTTGGGCTTATGATATTAATTTTTGCAAGGGTTACAGCGAGCATCAAATTCTGCATTTCCATCAGCAACATTCTATTCCGAGCTAAAAGAGTTTTGTATAAATGCCCGGAATCTATCTGATTCTTTTTTGCAGCTTTTAGTAATGTGTTGACACTTGTAGTGAGTTGATTGATTTGTTCCTGAACTTTTGTGATGATAGCTACCTGTCTGTTGTTAGAGTTCACCAACTGTAGCTCGGTGAATTTGATCTTCTCGAAGACATTGGTGTTCCCGCAACTACTTTGTGGGCTGTGCCCATGAAATTTAAACTTCTTGCCACCCTGTGGTGCACGCCAAAAGCTTCTAACAGATCTTTGAGGTGGGACGCATCTACGCTTAGAAGTTTTCTCATGTGTGACTGCGGAAACATTTCACATAGCTCAATTGTTTCGTTTACCATTTTCTCAAACTCAGAGATGTTTGCTGTGTGCCTGACGAAATTGAATTCCTCCCAGACCAGAACTTGGCCCTCAACAATGGGAATATACTTGGCGTGTGAGTAATTAGTCACACGCGCTGCCGCACTTGCAAAAAATAGAAATAGGAGAAACCCGAACCTGCGGAAGACAGACAAAACGGATCAAACTATTACTACTAAAGGAAATGCCGTAAATATTAAAACTTAAAGGTGAAGCCTAGTGGCTCAAATGTTGAAACTTATAGTTAAATTCAAGATGCATAGAATCGATGTTTTATTTCAGCTCTCGCTACTCTACTTAAGGTTGTCCTTGTGGACCACCCTCCCTCCAATAAGAACGGTCGCGCCAAGGTCTGCCTCTACGATCCGTTCTTCACATAAGGGCGTGAGTTTATTGCCAAGCCTGCGGTTTCTTTTTACTAGGACTTTTTCGCCTACTTCAAAGACTCTTTTCTGTCGCTGGTCGTTCAGCCTAGCCCGGAGCGCATCTTGAGCGCTCCTTAACTTTGCTGATATTTCCCCTTCAGGTTCGCCTGAGGGCACATGGAGGGCATCAACAGGTCTCTGGTTGATAACCGAATGTATTGTCTTGTTATACCCAATCGTGGCTACCAATATGACTTCGACTGAGTCACTGATGTTTCTCTCCAGCTTGAGGCAACGTACAAGCTCGGCTAGAGTGCTATGGAAGCGCTCGACTTGGCCATTGGAGGTGCTATGCCCCAGGAGTCTCAGGGATCGGAGTTTCTCCCAGCTCCTGTCTTTTCGGGTGCCTATCGTATTTGACTGCTGAGCAGATTCTACAACTTTCCGCAATTTCCTTAGCCAACTTCGCCATTTTAGGGAAATAGTATTCTGATAATACTTGCTTAACATTTTCTTGAGCTGCTCTGTGCGCTCTATTATGTTCGGCAACGAGAATTTCCCTCCTGTCGTCAACGTTGAAGACATCTGCAACTCGGTTTTTGCAGTGCCAGAACATTGTGCCTTGAAACATGCGAACTAAGCCATCCTGCACCTGTGCTAGTGTGTGCAGGTTGCAATAGAGGGCATTAACTGCATTTGGATTAATCAAGTCAAGGAGTTCATCTAGAAGGGCTGTGCGATCAGTGAAGCTAACTTCATGACGCTTCTTGTCCCCGAAAAGAATGAAGTTGCGTTTAGTGGGGATGCGTGCCTCTTCAATGACAATTTGATTTTGGAAACAATTGAGTTGCGTTTCGGTTGACTCAATTGTATAGGTCAAGGACAGCTCGCTGTGGACTGTGGCTGCGCAGGAATCAGTATTCAGCTCGTCAAGAGCGTTGAGCTGTTGTCGCGATAGCGCATCAGCAACTAAATTCTCCTTGCCTGGCTTATAAAATATTCGCGCATTCGTTTCCTCAATGCGCGCCTTCCATCTTTTAATTTTGGCGTTCGGGTTTGAATCAGAAACGGCAAAAGTTAACGGTTGGTGGTCCGTGAAAATGTTAATGTCTTTTACCCCATATAGGTAGTGACGTAGCTTGCTAAGGGCCCAAACTATAGCCAAAAGTTCCCGCTCGTTGGTGGCGTAGTTCACCTCCGCGGGTTTCAATGTTCTGGAAATCATTGAGATGGGGCGACCCTCTTGAGAAAGCACTGCCCCTATGCCGTAAGCTGAAGCGACTGTCGTTAGACCAAACGGCTTCTTAAAGTCAGGGTATCTGAGCATGACGTTTTCTGAAGACAAAATGTTGCGTAGCTTTTGGAATGCGTGACGCTGAAGCTCAGAGAATTCTACCGGGATGTTTCGCGATCTATGTTTACTTACTGACCCATTCTCGCCCTTTAGAAGATCAGAAATGGGTTTTGCTATTGAGGCAAAGTCTTTGATGAAACACCTATAGTAACTGGCCAGTCCTAAAAATGATCTGATTTCGAATATATTCTTTGCTTCCGGGAACTCTTGAATCGCTTTGACTTTTTCAGGGTCCGTTGTAGCTCCATTACTGGTTACCACGAAACCAAGAAAACCTACGCTTTTCTTAAAAAAACGCGATTTTTCTTTGGAGATTCTCATATTTGCCTCGTACAGGCTCTTTAAGACCCACTCTACATGTTGGACATGAGAACTTTCGTCTTTTTTGAAGACGATGACATCGTCAACGTAGACATAGCAAGATTTGCCAATTAGCTCACGCAGAACGTCGTCAACAGTTCTTTGGAAGATGCTGGCCGCATTCTTCAACCCAAAGGGAGGTCCACAAAATTCGTACTTCCCCCCGTTAACTGCAAAGGCTGTTTTTTCACGGTCACGCTCTGCTAGCGTGATCTGGTGATAGGCGGATTTTAGGTCCAATGTCGAAAAGTATTTAGCTTTGCCAAGATTCCCCAAAATCATTGGAATGTTAGGCATAGGGTATCTGTCTGCGATGGTTTTCTCGTTAAGTTGTTACCAAACTCGTCCGTCCCCTTCTTGTCCACCACCCAAATGGGGTTGTTGTAGGGGGAAACAGTTTTTTTTATGATACCGTTCTTTAGAAGGTTTTGAATCTCTTTATTAACGAATTCCGCTGCTCCCATGGGATAGGGGTACAGTCGGACATAAACTGGTTGTTCATCAGTGGTCCTGATAGTGGCCACCACTGATGTGTTATAGGGAAGTGCTTCTTCCGGATCCGCGAAGGCCTTATGTTTGCTTTTTAGCATCTTTAAGAATGCATCTTTTACAGCATCGGGCGCGTCGGCGCAGTCAACATTGGTAAAGTTAACATCCGCGCACCTGTGGAATTCGATTTGTTCAGTTTCTGCAGCACATTTGAGTTGGCCAGAAGAAAGACAAAGCGACACTCCTGCTTGCGTGAGCAAATCAAGCCCCACAATTCCATAAAATGTGGACAGGTCTGGGAGTAAGAAAAATGTGGCAGTTTTGCCGAACAGAGATATGAGGCACTTATGAGTGATCTTCGTGGTGCCGTGTATAGAATGGGTAGAGAAGGAAGAATTTACTGGGCACACACCTTTTAGATTTTTATGTGGCCTTATATAATTCTTGGAAGCGCCCGTGTCGATGAGAAATCTCATTTGGATCCCTGCTACTCTCCTACTGATGTAGGGCAGCAGGGAGCTTCCCCTAAAAAATTGAGAGTGTCTGAGTCATAACCGCTACCATTGTCGTCGGCAATTTGCCGTTCTGCTGCCGCTGCAGAGCTAGCATACGAACCTGAATCTTGATCAGGCTCGTCAGCTGTGTGATTGACTCTCTGCCTCCTCTGTCCGCTTAAGCGCCCAGACGTGGCCGTTCTTTTGTAGGCTTGAGGAGCGCTAGAGTTAATGTAGGCTGGTGTGTGCGATGGTTGTAGAATTTTTGACACAGATGGATCGACGTCCATTGGTTCCTGTGACCCGCCACCTTTGTTCCACCTGCCACTCTGTTGCTCAAATTGACTTTGTTGCTGTTTCTGTTCTTAGTGAAGTGAGGATTTTTGGAACCGCTGGGTTGCGGATCCCCCTGCTGTTGACCCCTATCTTGCTGACGGACCTGCGGCCTCGGGATCACTTTTCGTTCCCTATCTTCTTGCCCTTTAGCGAAGCTAGCGGCAAAGGCGTACCTCTCATGGTTTGCCTCTACCTCTTGCGCTAGAGCTAGGGCCGACGGTAAGTCCTTAGGCTTTGCCGCGAACAGGACATCCATCAGGCTACGCTTTAGGCCTGAGACAAAAACACGCAATGGCTAGTACATTTTATATGCCGCTATCGCAGCTTGGCTCAAATGCCTGGACCGGCGGTGTTTCTATACTACTGGCAGATATTCTGCCTGCCAATTCTTGTATCTGAGCGTTTAAGGAAGCCTGAAATTTGGCAGCACTACCCCTGAAGAGCTCATAAAGGAGGACTTTAGGAGACATGGACATAATGTCCTTCGCATCCACAACCCCCGCCCTCGTAAGAGCAGACACCTGGAAAATGGAGAAGCGGTTGAGGAACTTATCCCAAATAACTTCTTCTTCATCGATCTGGCTCGTGGGTCTAATAATAAGGAAGCCCTAAAAATTAGACAAATAGGGCGACAAAGAGTCTTGGTGGAGATACCCAAGAAATATATGGATGCCATTCTCTGCCACAGATGCCAAGGATTCGGACACACAAACACACAAACTACTGCATGAGACCCTATATATGTGGAAAGTGTGCTCATAATCACCCAACAGCTCAATGCAAGGAAACCTTGGTTGAGAAACTCTGTTGTATTAACTGCGGTGGAAATCACGAGGCTTGGCATAAGGGTTGCAATGTCTTCAAGGCTAGATCGCAAGAAAGAAGGCCAAAAGTATTCACAATGATAGGATTAACAAGTAAGAGGTTCTAGTCGGGAGCTCCCGACTAGGGGATACCCTGAACCCTCATATTCCAACACCAAATGCAGCGCGCGCTTATAGATAGAGAGTAGCGGGGAGGTGGCGATAGGTATAAATTGAAAGATAATCGATATATATATATACTTTTCTAGAAGCTACATGTCAAGTTTGGTGACTCTAGCTCTTATTATTTACCAAAATTGCTTAAAAAACAGGATTTCGATATACATTTTTATCGATTACTTGGAAACGGGGCAAGCAATCGATTATCGGAAACAAACTCGATCTGCGTAGGAACTGCGTCTAGTAAGCGGGTGCCTCTTGCGTCAGCTCTAAAGCAACCCCAGCATCTGTTTTTGGCGTTAAAGTCGCCTCCCATAAGGAACATTCTTCCTAGGCTGCTGAAAATTTGCTGGAACTCCGATGTTGACCACAACAGTTGCGGCGGGAGATATATAGCAGCGACCGTTAACTCACCCCTGCTAGTTGCAATCTGGATGCTGGCCATTTGCAACTTTTTCGCCCTTACTGGTTCATTTTGGGAAAATTCAATCTCATGCTTAATAAGCACCGCAGTTCCTCCTCTTGCTCTGTCGCTGGGATGATCCGCTTTGTGAATTTTGTAGCCTGGAATAAAGATGGAAATACCGGGCTGTAGCCAGGTCTCTGTAATAAGCATCATATCAATGTTGTGAGCTGCCAGAAAGTGCTTTAGCTCCTCCACATGCCCTGAGATACTACGGGCATTCCACAGTCCGAGGCTTAGTGAGCTGCGCGTCATTTTTTGGCATTCAAAAGACTCAGGCACATTTGTTTAAGGAACTGATTCGTCTCCTGAAGTTCCTTGAACATAGCTTGAAGTGTGTCGACTTTTGCCGTAAGAGCCTCTATTGCCGCTTCCAGCCTCGAACTATTTTGAGGAGGTTGGTGTAAGCCATGTTTCTCTCGAAGTGTTTCTGGATATTTGGGGACCGAGTTCATATGTGTCGAATTCTCTTCATTGGAATATTGTAATCCAGTACGCAAAGTATCTGCATACGAAAACTTTCCACGTACTACAGCTGCTGGAATAGCTTGCTGGCGATCTTTTTTGCTGGCATTAATTTTTATACCCTGAACCCATTAAAAATGGGTAAAAGGGGTATTTTGTTTTTGTGCAAAATGCAAATGTATGTAACAGGCAGAAGGAAGCATCTCCGACCCCATAAAGTATATATATTCTTGATCAGCATCAATAGCCGAGTCGATCTAGCCATGTCCGTCTGTCTGTCCGTCCGTCTGTCCGTCCGTCCGTCCGTCCGTCCGTCCGTCCGTCCGTCCGTATGTATGAACGCAAGGATCTCAGAACCTATAAGAGCTAGAGACTTGAAATTTTAGATGTAGGTGCTCCTAGTTCCTACGCAGATCGAGTTTGTTTCCGATAATCGATAGCTGGCCCCGTTTCCAAGTAATGTATATCGAAATCCTGTTTTTTAAGCAATTTTGGTAAATAATAAGAGCTAGAGTCACCAAACTTGACATGTAGCTTCAGGATATCCCCTAGTCGGGAGCTCCCGCCTAGAACCTCTTACTTGTTAGTGTTAATTTTTAATGCGGTATTGAGACTGGGGCATGTTCCAAGCCAATGGCAAAAGGCGAGGATATATATGATCCATAAGGCTGGAAAGAGTCCCTCATCCCTAGACTCGTACAGGCCCATTAGCTTGTTGCCTACGATTGGAAATCTCTTCGAACGTTGTTTGCTGACGAGACTGCTATCTATGGATAGAATTAAAGAAAAAATTCCCGCCTTTCAGTTCGGGTTCCGAAAATCTCATGGCACACCGGAACAGCTAAATGGGGTGGTGAATTTTATCCTCGAGGGTTTCGAAGCTAAGGAATACGTAGTGGCAGCGTACTTAGATATAAAACAAGCCTTCGACAGAGTCTGGCATGATGGACTACTCTGCAAAATCAAACACTTGATGCCACCTCAACTTTATTTGATTGTGCAAAGCTACTTGACAAACCGGTCCTTCTCCGTAGTTCTCGATGGAGTTGAGTCCAACATGAAGGCCATCAGAGCTGGCGTTCCTCAAGGGAGTGTGTTGGGGCCCACGCTCTACACCCTATTTACCTATGATATGCCCACTGGTTCTACAATCGAAGATCCGCACGACTTAACCATCGCCACTTTTGCAGATGACACAGCCATTTTATCAAGAAATGAATGTGTTTACGAAGCTACTGACGTCCTGCAGCAAAACCTGCACAAATTTGAAATGTGGGCTAAGCGTTGGAATATTGGCATCAATTTAAATAAATGCGCCAATGTAACCTATGCGCTCCGCAGGGTTATATGTCTAGGAGTTTTCTTGCACGGTCAATTGGTGACGCACCACAATAGCTACAAATACTTAGGGGTGCACTTAGACAGACGCTTGAATTTCAGCAAACACATCACAAGTGTTTCAGGAACCCTGAAGAACAGATTGGGGAAACTAAGATGGCTTCTGAATAGTAGAAATGCGTTATCTTTAAAAAATAAAGTAAGCATCTACAAAACCTGCATAGCTCCCGCGTGGCGTTACGGCATTCAGGTATACGGTATTGCTGCAAAATCCCATCTTAACAAAATCAGGGTGTTTCAAGCAAAAACGCTCCGCTATCTGTCTGGTGCCCCCTGGTATATGCGAAATTCCGACTTGGAAAATGACCTAGGAGTGCCCAAAGTCGGGGACGTCATAAATACACAGGCTGCAAGTTATATAGCGCGACTGCGAAACCATCCAAATCGTCTGGCTAAGCGCCTTCGAAGAAGGCGTAGAATTGGAGGAGTCCGAAAGCGGAGGAGATTGCGAAGGTCGCTTCCAATCGATCTCCCAGATCGATTTATATAGTCACCATAGAGAATTTGTATATTAAATAGTAGAATAAGTAGTTTTGTAAATATTCATTCAAATTTAATTTTAGTTGTTACTCATAATAACAGGAAAATTAAAAAAAAATAAACATATAATAAAAAAAAGGTATACTACTGGCAGATATTCTTCCTGCCAATTCTTGTATACGAGCGTTTAAGGAAGCCCTCAGTTCTGCATCTCTTTGCTTCAATACTGCGCTCTGTGCTTCTAAAGCGGTGGCCACTGCGGCCTGCACCAAAGCCCTAATCTGCTCAGGCTCCATTCCTATTTTACACCTGTGGTCAGCGATTTTTGCGGGAAGGCCTTCCTATCTAAGGTGGTGGAGTCGTCTGACTCAGATCCCCTCACAGAGCGGTCTCTGTACCTGAGAAACGAGCTGTTCATGGACTATACTGTCAACAATATTAACAACACAATTTCAAGGGCAAATCAACAACAGTAACAGACGTTATGAATAATCAAGCAACAAGCTACCTATTTAAGCTACGCAACCACCCTAACGTCCTGGCAAGGAACCTGCTAAGGAGGCGAAGAAGAAGGAGGCTTAAAAAGTCATATCCAATAGACCTGGCCAAACGCCGCCTTTAATGAAGCTAAAAAACATGTACATAAACACACACTATGTAAATATTTAATCTAAGCTATCATTTATCAAAACACACGCTGATAAAAGTTGCTAAACAAGAGTAACAGAAGATTAGCCGTAAATAAAAGAATTTAAATCACAAAAAAAAAAAAAAAAAAAAAAAAAAAAACAACAGTAAATTAAATGAATGCTGACAGAGGAGAGTTTATTGAAAATTGCTGAATTGAAATTAATTAATTAAGTATGATTTATAAAACACTAGACCGATTCGGCATAGTGAGTGAGTTAATTTATGCGCGTGGTCGCTGGGCCGATGTGCCTCAGTGAAAGCCGATTTAAAAAGCTGGTGTTACGTTGGTATTGCATTTTGCTGACCCCTGTTAACACGTAAGAACATCCGGCCCAGTGTTATATCAGCATCTGACGCTGGTGCCGTTGGCCTCTGTTAACTTATACATACTATTCTAGAAGCTGCATGTCAAATTTGGTGACTCTAGCTCTTTATTTACAAAAATTGTTCAAAAATCAGGATTACGATATCGATTTTTTTCGATTACTAGGAAACGGGTCAAGTTATCCAATATCGAAAACTCGATCTTCTCGGGCACTTGGTGAACCTTCAGCTTAAATTTCAAGTCTCTAGCTCTTATAGGTACTGAGATCCTTGCGTACCATACATACGGACAGACAGACGGAGATGCTTCCTTCTGCCTGTTATATACATTTGCACAAAAGCATTATTCCCCATTTCAACCATTTTCAATGGGTTCAGGTTATAACAAATACTAACAAATATGCTTGTTGAGTAGCCATTGTCTTCTAGCATCTGTTTTAAGACCGAGAATTAAGAATAATTTGGCTTTTAACAACAACACTTTAAAATGCACTGATTAACCGAAACCGAAAACCGAAAAAATATTGACTTATCCAAGTTATTTGGTTGTGGCTTAGAACAATTTGTAAACTTTGCCTAGATCAACAACGAACGAAAAAGTGTGTTAGATAAAAGAAATTGCATTTTATAGCAGTTGCGACAAGCGCAAGAGTACTTGCCAACCTTGTTAACAACGAACAGCTGTTTTCATAAATGATGTGTACGACGAGTCTAACATACTCTCCCTTACCTTTTCACGGACTCCTTAAGGGGCAGCAGACAAAATTTGTTTATGGGTCTTCTAATGATTCCCGATGAGATCCTCAGATCACCTACGTAAGATACTCCATCCTCGTCAGGAAAAAAGTTTTAATACCCGACCCAACGGCCAACGCATGGAAGGCAGGTTTTTTATCCACAAAGCTTTTGCTCAAGAACACCATTTAGTCCGCTGTTGCAGCAAGGTGGGGATTTCCTCACGCCACCGAGCCCAGAACACCCGTTGTAGCTGTGCTACACGCTGCGGTTGTAGATTAGTTTTGTTAAATCGGGCTTGATGATGACCACTAAAACAGTAGATGAACAGGAATAAGGACACATAGATCTGCTGGGTTCTCCGAAAACGAGAATAATGGGTGTAAACTTACAATAGATGTTATTTACAAAAATGAGTGCGAGGCCAATCATTGTTGTCCAACCAAAGCTGGCTGTGTTTACCACAAGCTTAACAGCACTCAAAAATTAAGCAGTCGATAGGTCCTTGACTAGCTCTAAGTGCATTGCCTTCGATTGCCTTATTCGACTCCAGTAACGATGAACGCTCGAACGGCTTCCAGACGCTCGTTTGGAAGACTTGCCATCACAGGCTCGACGAAACTCGGACCCGCTCTGAAGCACCTCACACATCTACTGACTGCTTTGGAGACTGTTCTCAATCCACCACTCGGCCAATATTGAAAATTTATTTTGGCCAGAAGTACGCGGGGACCATTATGTAGGTTCCTTTCATGAGCTGAGGTGATTGATAATGGAAAGTAACGAAGAGAGTATCCCGAATCAGTCGTCGCAGAGCCATCAAACACAACACGCAAGTTGGTGCTGCTGTTGGATGTGGCAGGAAATATTTGCAGCCTTTCAATGGACTAAGTCGCGGCTTGTAAATAAAATCCATAAACTCCTTGATAAAGGGGCAGAAAGCAGAAAATTCGAATGCCAACCCAATATTCATTCTAAACTGCGAAAAAGACGCAATGTCAGGCCATGGGTCTCTTCTAGCAGCTCTGCACTCCGCTATGAAGGCAATCGCACTGAATATTCGCCAGAAAGCAGGCGGGATAAATTATTAGCTGCTCACAATCCAAAAGATTAACCCGTTGTGGTTTGTTAAACGCAGTATCAGCCAATTTTATGTTTGGATGGATTTTCCAATCTTATATATTTATGACGAAGTTTGGCTGACTATCCGTAACTGTCGGAGCCATAAGAGCATCAAAGTTGGTTGAATGAACAGAAGGTTGTGACTTCATATTAAGCGGTAGTATTAGTGACGCTTGTGTCTGCGAGATACAGGTTCCTCAATGACTACTACTGCATGGCCGAGATTGATATCCTTTTTTAGGCTGTTTAAAGAAAGGTCTTGATTTGTAACTTCCTTTTGACAATGTGATGGAGACAAAATTCCAAATTTCTAAAATTTTTAGATTTCATGTGCTTGTACTTCGCAAAAATGCTGTATTATGTTGCATGCTGTCCAGTTTTTGACTGCACTTTTTCAGAAATGCCATGAACTTGTCAGCTGAGGGGTCTTGTTAATATATGTGGCTTCCTCCAATTAGGCCTGCGTTTTGTTATTCAATTTTGAAGCATCGTGTGCATCCTGAGATTTTCTCCATACTGACGGAAGTCTGCAACGCACGCATTAGAGAGTTCACCTTGTCGGAGAATTCACGCAGTGTTAGAACCGTCTCAGAATCTACCATCTTGAGCACAAAAATCTCACTGATGTGCCTGGAAAAAAAATCTTTTCAATACAACTTTAATTTAGAATGTCCGAGGCCACACGAAAGTTGGCACCGGAAAACTTCAATGATCGTACCGATTCATCACTTTTGGCTTAAAGAGCTATGTGGGACGCTGCGTTGAAATCGCCGAGCAATAGGCGATAATCTCTTTAGATAAACCTTTTCATTAGCCTTGACGCGCTCAAATAATACAGCCACTTTGCGCTTCACAAAAATCACCCTTTTTGCCTTGCACATCACTTTTATTATTGCCTTGCATGATTGCTTTTTGACAAACGCTAAATCAGAACACCAAAATCTGTAAGACGATAAAAGCATGTAAATAGTCAGCACACAGGCGTTTGAACTAACTGAAATTTATAATAAATTATCCAAGTAGTTTGGTTGTGGCTCAGAACAGAATGAATAAGTGTGTGTGTAACAGGCAGAAAGAAGCATCTCCGACCCCATGAAGTATATATATGTATACTTGATCAGCTTCAATAGCTAGGTCGATCTAGACATGTCCGTCTGTCTGTCTGTCCATCCGTCCATATGTACGAACGCAAAAAACACAGAACCTATACGATCTCTAGTTCCCGCGTTGTTCAGGTTTGATTCCGATAGTCGATAACTTTTCCCGTTTTTAAGCAATCGATAATAATTGATATAGAAAAACTGTTTTTCGAGAAAATCTAGTAAGTTATAAGAGCTAGGGTTCCCAAACTTGACAATTATCTTTTAGAATGGTATATATATGATATCAAGTATCATTCATTTTATAGCTGTTGCCACTTCCTCGCTACCACCACGTAGCTATAAATCAAGTAAATAAACCAATACAGATTGCCCACCAATTTAAGCAACAATTTTAATGCAAGTGACATTTTAAAATTATATTCTATAGTATAATAATATAGTACAATAAGATATACTCCTGTTGCGGGACGAATAAGGCTATCGATTGTTTAGTATTAAGTATATTCTGAAAGTATGTATTTTTGCCCTCTGAATGTACGGGCACACTGTATTTGGCTTGTTGCCGCCATTACTTAAATGTTAAGCTCATTATTGTCGTGAGTTCGAAGGCCGTAGGAGGAAAGACTGCGGTAAGATTCTGAGGGAATATATATCTAAGTTCTAACCTATGTAATGGGAGTGTGTTGGGGCCCACGCTCTACACCCTATTTACCTATGATATGCCCACTGGTTCTACAATCGAAGATCCGCACGACTTAACCATCGCCACTTTTGCAGATGACACAGCCATTTTATCAAGAAATGAATGTGTTTACGAAGCTACTGACGTCCTGCAGCAAAACCTGCACAAATTTGAAATGTGGGCTAAGCGTTGGAATATTGGCATCAATTTAAATAAATGCGCCAATGTAACCTATGCGCTCCGCAGGGTTATATGTCTAGGAGTTTTCTTGCACGGTCAATTGGTGACGCACCACAATAGCTACAAATACTTAGGGGTGCACTTAGACAGACGCTTGAATTTCAGCAAACACATCACAAGTGTTTCAGGAACCCTGAAGAACAGATTGGGGAAACTAAGATGGCTTCTGAATAGTAGAAATGCGTTATCTTTAAAAAATAAAGTAAGCATCTACAAAACCTGCATAGCTCCCGCGTGGCGTTACGGCATTCAGGTATACGGTATTGCTGCAAAATCCCATCTTAACAAAATCAGGGTGTTTCAAGCAAAAACGCTCCGCTATCTGTCTGGTGCCCTCTGGTATATGCGAAATTCCGACTTGGAAAATGACCTAGGAGTGCCCAAAGTCGGGGACGTCATAAATACACAGGCTGCAAGTTATATAGCGCGACTGCGAAACCATCCAAATCGTCTGGCTAGGCGCCTTCGAAGAAGGCGTAGAATTGGAGGAGTCCGAAAGCGGAGGAGATTGCGAAGGTCGCTTCCAATCGATCTCCCAGATCGATTTATATAGTCACCATAGAGAATTTGTATATTAAATAGTAGAATAAGTAGTTTTGTAAATATTCATTCAAATATAATTTTAGTTGTTACTCATAATAACAGGAAAATTAAAAAAAAATAAACATATAATAAAAAAAAAGGTATACTACTGGCAGATATTCTTCCTGCCAATTCTTGTATACGAGCGTTTAAGGAAGCCCTCAGTTCTGCATCTCTTTGCTTCAATACTGCGCTCTGTGCTTCTAAAGCGGTGGCCACTGCGGCCTGCACCAAAGCCCTAATCTGCTCAGGCTCTATTCCTATTTTACACCTGTGGTCAGCGATTTTTGCGGGAAGGCCTTCCTATCTAAGGTGGTGGAGTCGTCTGACTCAGATCCCCTCACAGAGCGGTCTCTGTACCTGAGAAACGAGCTGTTCATGGACTATACTGTCAACAATATTAACAACACAATTTCAAGGGCAAATCAACAACAGTAAATTAAATGAATGCTGACAGAGAAGAGTTTATTGAAAATTGCTGAATTGAAATTAATTAATTAAGTATGATTTATAAAACACTAGACCGATTCGGCATAGTGAGTGAGTTAATTTATGCGCGTGGTCGCTGGGCCGATGTGCCTCAGTGAAAGCCGATTTAAAAAGCTGGTGTTACGTTGGTATTGCATTTTGCTGACCCCTGTTAACACGTAAGAACATCCGGCCCAGTGTTATATCAGCATCTGACGCTGGTGCCGTTGGCCTCTGTTAACTTATACATACTATTCTAGAAGCTGCATGTCAAATTTGGTGACTCTAGCTCTTTATTTACAAAAATTGCTCAAAAATCAGGATTACGATATCGATTTTTATCGATTACTAGGAAACGGGTCAAGTTATCCAATATCGAAAACTCGATCTTCTCGGGCACTTGGTGAACCTTCAGCTTAAATTTCAAGTCTCTAGCTCTTATAGGTACTGAGATCCTTGCGTACCATACATACGGACAGACAGACGGAGATGCTTCCTTCTGCCTGTTATATACATTTGCACAAAAGCATTATTCCCCATTTCAACCATTTTCAATGGGTTCAGGTTATAACAAATACTAACAAATATGCTTGTTGAGTAGCCATTGTCTTCTAGCATCTGTTTTAAGACCGAGAATTAAGAATAATTTGGCTTTTAACAACAACACTTTAAAATGCACTGATTAACCGAAACCGAAAACTGAAAAAATATTGACTTATCCAAGTTATTTGGTTGTGGCTTAGAACAATTTGTAAACTTTGCCTAGATCAACAACGAACGAAAAAGTGTGTTAGATAAAAGAAATTGCATTTTATAGCAGTTGCGACAAGCGCAAGAGTACTTGCCAACCTTGTTAACAACGAACAGCTGTTTTCATAAATGATGTGTACGACGAGTCTAACATACTCTCCCTTACCTTTTCACGGACTCCTTAAGGGGCAGCAGACAAAATTTGTTTATGGGTCTTCTAATGATTCCCGATGAGATCCTCAGATCACCTACGTAAGATACTCCATCCTCGTCAGGAAAAAAGTTTTAATACCCGACCCAACGGCCAACGCATGGAAGGCAGGTTTTTTATCCACAAAGCTTGTGCTCAAGAGCACCATTTAGTCCGCTGTTGCAGCAAGGTGGGGATTTCCTCACGCCACCGAGCCCAGAACACCCGTTGTAGCTGTGCTACACGCTGCGGTTGTAGATTAGTTTTGTTAAATCGGGCTTGATGATGACCACTAAAACAGTAGATGAACAGGAATAAGGACACATAGATCTGCTGGGTTCTCCGAAAACGAGAATAATGGGTGTAAACTTACAATAGATGTTATTTACAAAAATGAGTGCGAGGCCAATCATTGTTGTCCAACCAAAGCTGGCTGTGTTTACCACAAGCTTAACAGCACTCAAAAATTAAGCAGTCGATAGGTCCTTGACTAGCTCTAAGTGCATTGCCTTCGATTGCCTTATTCGACTCCAGTAACGATGAACGCTCGAACGGCTTCCAGACGCTCGTTTGGAAGACTTGCCATCACAGGCTCGACGAAACTCGGACCCGCTCTGAAGCACCTCACACATCTACTGACTGCTTTGGAGACTGTTCTCAATCCACCACTCGGCCAATATTGAAAATTTATTTTGGCCAGAAGTACGCGGGGACCATTATGTAGGTTCCTTTCATGAGCTGAGGTGATTGATAATGGAAAGTAACGAAAAGAGTATCCCGAATCAGTCGTCGCAGAGCCATCAAACACAACACGCAAGTTGGTGCTGCTGTTGGATGTGGCAGGAAATATTTGCAGCCTTTCAATGGACTAAGTCGCGGCTTGTAAATAAAATCCATAAACTCCTTGATAAAGGGGCAGAAAGCAGAAAATTCGAATGCCAACCCAATATTCATTCTAAACTGCGAAAAAGACGCAATGTCAGGCCATGGGTCTCTTCTAGCAGCTCTGCACTCCGCTATGAAGGCAATCGCACTGAATATTCGCCAGAAAGCAGGCGGGATAAATTATTAGCTGCTCACAATCCAAAAGATTAACCCGTTGTGGTTTGTTAAACGCAGTATCAGCCAATTTTATGTTTGGATGGATTTTCCAATCTTATATATTTATGACGAAGTTTGGCTGACTATCCGTAACTGTCGGAGCCATAAGAGCATCAAAGTTGGTTGAATGAACAGAAGGTTGTGACTTCATATTAAGTGGTAGTATTAGTGACGCTTGTGTCTGCGAGATACAGGTTCCTCAATGACTACTACTGCATGGCCGAGATTGATATCCTTTTTTTAGGCTGTTTAAAGAAAGGTCTTGATTTGTAACTTCCTTTTGACAATGTGATGGAGACAAAATTCCAAATTTCTAAAATTTTTAGATTTCATGTGCTTGTACTTCGCAAAAATGCTGTATTATGTTGCATGCTGTCCAGTTTTTGACTGCACTTTTTCAGAAATGCCATGAACTTGTCAGCTGAGGGGTCTTGTTAATATATGTGGCTTCCTCCAATTAGGCCTGCGTTTTGTTATTCAATTTTGAAGCATCGTGTGCATCCTGAGATTTTCTCCATACTGACGGAAGTCTGCAACGCACGCATTAGAGAGTTCACCTTGTCGGAGAATTCACGCAGTGTTAGAACCGTCTCAGAATCTACCATCTTGAGCACAAAAATCTCACTGATGTGCCTGGAAAACAAAATCTTTTCAATACAACTTTAATTTAGAATGTCCGAGGCCACACGAAAGTTGGCACCGGAAAACTTCAATGATCGTACCGATTCATCACTTTTGGCTTAAAGAGCTATGTGGGACGCTGCGTTGAAATCGCCGAGCAATAGGCGATAATCTCTTTAGATAAACCTTTTCATTAGCCTAAACGCGCTCAAATAATACAGCCACTTTGCGCTTCACAAAAATCACCCTTTTTGCCTTGCACATCACTTTTATTATTGCCTTGCATGATTGCTTTTTGACAAACGCTAAATCAGAACACCAAAATCTGTAAGACGATAAAAGCATGTAAATAGTCAGCACACAGGCGTTTGAACTAACTGAAATTTATAATAAATTATCCAAGTAGTTTGGTTGTGGCTCAGAACAGAATGAATAAGTGTGTGTGTAACAGGCAGAAAGAAGCATCTCCGACCCCATGAAGTATATATATGTATACTTGATCAGCTTCAATAGCTAGGTCGATCTAGACATGTCCGTCTGTCTGTCTGTCCATCCGTCCATATGTACGAACGCAAAAAACACAGAACCTATACGATCTCTAGTTCCCGCGTTGTTCAGGTTTGATTCCGATAGTCGATAACTTTTCCCGTTTTTAAGCAATCGATAATAATTGATATAGAAAAACTGTTTTTCGAGAAAATCTAGTAAGTTATAAGAGCTAGGGTTCCCAAACTTGACAATTATCTTTTAGAATGGTATATATATGATATCAAGTATCATTCATTTTATAGCTGTTGCCACTTCCTCGCTACCACCACGTAGCTATAAATCAAGTAAATAAACCAATACAGATTGCCCACCAATTTAAGCAACAATTTTAATGCAAGTGACATTTTAAAATTATATTCTATAGTATAATAATATAGTACAATAAGATATACTCCTGTTGCGGGACGAATAAGGCTATCGATTGTTTAGTATTAAGTATATTCTGAAAGTATGTATTTTTGCCCTCTGAATGTACGGGCAAACTGTATTTGGCTTGTTGCCGCCATTACTTAAATGTTAAGCTCATTATTGTCGTGAGTTCGAAGGCCGTAGGAGGAAAGACTGCGGTAAGATTCTGAGGGAATATATATCTAAGTTCTAACCTATGTAATGGGAGTGTGTTGGGGCCCACGCTCTACACCCTATTTACCTATGATATGCCCACTGGTTCTACAATCGAAGATCCGCACGACTTAACCATCGCCACTTTTGCAGATGACACAGCCATTTTATCAAGAAATGAATGTGTTTACGAAGCTACTGACGTCCTGCAGCAAAACCTGCACAAATTTGAAATGTGGGCTAAGCGTTGGAATATTGGCATCAATTTAAATAAATGCGCCAATGTAACCTATGCGCTCCGCAGGGTTATATGTCTAGGAGTTTTCTTGCACGGTCAATTGGTGACGCACCACAATAGCTACAAATACTTAGGGGTGCACTTAGACAGACGCTTGAATTTCAGCAAACACATCACAAGTGTTTCAGGAACCCTGAAGAACAGATTGGGGAAACTAAGATGGCTTCTGAATAGTAGAAATGCGTTATCTTTAAAAAATAAAGTAAGCATCTACAAAACCTGCATAGCTCCCGCGTGGCGTTACGGCATTCAGGTATACGGTATTGCTGCAAAATCCCATCTTAACAAAATCAGGGTGTTTCAAGCAAAAACGCTCCGCTATCTGTCTGGTGCCCTCTGGTATATGCGAAATTCCGACTTGGAAAATGACCTAGGAGTGCCCAAAGTCGGGGACGTCATAAATACACAGGCTGCAAGTTATATAGCGCGACTGCGAAACCATCCAAAACGTCTGGCTAGGCGCCTTCGAAGAAGGCGTAGAATTGGAGGAGTCCGAAAGCGGAGGAGATTGCGAAGGTCGCTTCCAATCGATCTCCCAGATCGATTTATATAGTCACCATAGAGAATTTGTATATTAAATAGTAGAATAAGTAGTTTTGTAAATATTCATTCAAATTTAATTTTAGTTGTTACTCATAATAACAGGAAAATTAAAAAAAAATAAACATATAATAAAAAAAAAGGTATACTACTGGCAGATATTCTTCCTGCCAATTCTTGTATACGAGCGTTTAAGGAAGCCCTCAGTTCTGCATCTCTTTGCTTCAATACTGCGCTCTGTGCTTCTAAAGCGGTGGCCACTGCGGCCTGCACCAAAGCCCTAATCTGCTCAGGCTCCATTCCTATTTTACACCTGTGGTCAGCGATTTTTGCGGGAAGGCCTTCCTATCTAAGGTGGTGGAGTCGTCTGACTCAGATCCCCTCACAGAGCGGTCTCTGTACCTGAGAAACGAGCTGTTCATGGACTATACTGTCAACAATATTAACAACACAATTTCAAGGGCAAATCAACAACAGTAAATTAAATGAATGCTGACAGAGGAGAGTTTATTGAAAATTGCTGAATTGAAATTAATTAATTAAGTATGATTTATAAAACACTAGACCGATTCGGCATAGTGAGTGAGTTAATTTATGCGCGTGGTCGCTGGGCCGATGTGCCTCAGTGAAAGCCGATTTAAAAAGCTGGTGTTACGTTGGTATTGCATTTTGCTGACCCCTGTTAACACGTAAGAACATCCGGCCCAGTGTTATATCAGCATCTGACGCTGGTGCCGTTGGCCTATGTTAACTTATACATACTATTCTAGAAGCTGCATGTCAAATTTGGTGACTCTAGCTCTTTATTTACAAAAATTGCTCAAAAATCAGGATTACGATATCGATTTTTATCGATTACTAGGAAACGGGTCAAGTTATCCAATATCGAAAACTCGATCTTCTCGGGCACTTGGTGAACCTTCAGCTTAAATTTCAAGTCTCTAGCTCTTATAGGTACTGAGATCCTTGCGTACCATACATACGGACAGACAGACGGAGATGCTTCCTTCTGCCTGTTATATACATTTGCACAAAAGCATTATTCCCCATTTCAACCATTTTCAATGGGTTCAGGTTATAACAAATACTAACAAATATGCTTGTTGAGTAGCCATTGTCTTCTAGCATCTGTTTTAAGACCGAGAATTAAGAATAATTTGGCTTTTAACAACAACACTTTAAAATGCACTGATTAACCGAAACCGAAAACCGAAAAAATATTGACTTATCCAAGTTATTTGGTTGTGGCTAGAACAATTTGTAAACTTTGCCTAGATCAACAACGAACGAAAAAGTGTGTTAGATAAAAGAAATTGCATTTTATAGCAGTTGCGACAAGCGCAAGAGTACTTGCCAACCTTGTTAACAACGAACAGCTGTTTTCATAAATGATGTGTACGACGAGTCTAACATACTCTCCCTTACCTTTTCACGGACTCCTTAAGGGGCAGCAGACAAAATTTGTTTATGGGTCTTCTAATGATTCCCGATGAGATCCTCAGATCACCTACGTAAGATACTCCATCCTCGTCAGGAAAAAAGTTTTAATACCCGACCCAACGGCCAACGCATGGAAGGCAGGTTTTTTATCCACAAAGCTTGTGCTCAAGAGCACCATTTAGTCCGCTGTTGCAGCAAGGTGGGGATTTCCTCACGCCACCGAGCCCAGAACACCCGTTGTAGCTGTGCTACACGCTGCGGTTGTAGATTAGTTTTGTTAAATCGGGCTTGATGATGACCACTAAAACAGTAGATGAACAGGAATAAGGACACATAGATCTGCTGGGTTCTCCGAAAACGAGAATAATGGGTGTAAACTTACAATAGATGTTATTTACAAGCTTAACAGCACTCAAAAATTAAGCAGTCGATAGGTCCTTGACTAGCTCTAAGTGCATTGCCTTCGATTGCCTTATTCGACTCCAGTAACGATGAACGCTCGAACGGCTTCCAGACGCTCGTTTGGAAGACTTGCCATCACAGGCTCGACGAAACTCGGACCCGCTCTGAAGCACCTCACACATCTACTGACTGCTTTGGAGACTGTTCTCAATCCACCACTCGGCCAATATTGAAAATTTATTTTGGCCAGAAGTACGCGGGGACCAGTATGTAGGTTCCTTTCATGAGCTGAGGTGAATGATAATGGAAAGTAACGAAAAGAGTATCCCGAATCAGTCGTCGCAGAGCCATCAAACACAACACGCAAGTTGGTGCTGCTGTTGGATGTGGCAGGAAATATTTGCAGCCTTTCAATGGACTAAGTCGCGGCTTGTAAATAAAATCCATAAACTCCTTGATAAAGGGGCAGAAAGCAGAAAATTCGAATGCCAACCCAATATTCATTCTAAACTGCGAAAAAGACGCAATGTCAGGCCATGGGTCTCTTCTAGCAGCTCTGCACTCCGCTATGAAGGCAATCGCACTGAATATTCGCCAGAAAGCAGGCGGGATAAATTATTAGCTGCTCACAATCCAAAAGATTAACCCGTTGTGGTTTGTTAAACGCAGTATCAGCCAATTTTATGTTTGGATGGATTTTCCAATCTTATATATTTATGACGAAGTTTGGCTGACTATCCGTAACTGTCGGAGCCATAAGAGCATCAAAGTTGGTTGAATGAACAGAAGGTTGTGACTTCATATTAAGTGGTAGTTTAGTGACGCTTGTGTCTGCGAGATACAGGTTCCTCAATGACTACTACTGCATGGCCGAGATTGATATCCTTTTTTTAGGCTGTTTAAAGAAAGGTCTTGATTTGTAACTTCCTTTTGACAATGTGATGGAGACAAAATTCCAAATTTCTAAAATTTTTAGATTTCATGTGCTTGTACTTCGCAAAAATGCTGTATTATGTTGCATGCTGTCCAGTTTTTGACTGCACTTTTTCAGAAATGCCATGAACTTGTCAGCTGAGGGGTCTTGTTAATATATGTGGCTTCCTCCAATTAGGCCTGCGTTTTGTTATTCAATTTTGAAGCATCGTGTGCATCCTGAGATTTTCTCCATACTGACGGAAGTCTGCAACGCACGCATTAGAGAGTTGACCTTGTCGGAGAATTCACGCAGTGTTAGAACCGTCTCAGAATCTACCAGCTTGAGCACAAAAATCTCACTGATGTGCCTGGAAAACAAAATCTTTTCAATACAACTTTAATTTAGAATGTCCGAGGCCACACGAAAGTTGGCACCGGAAAACTTCAATGATCGTACCGATTCATCACTTTTGGCTTAAAGAGCTATGTGGGACGCTGCGTTGAAATCGCCGAGCAATAGGCGATAATCTCTTTAGATAAACCTTTTCATTAGCCTTGACGCGCTCAAATAATACAGCCACTTTGCGCTTCACAAAAATCACCCTTTTTGCCTTGCACATCACTTTTATTATTGCCTTGCATGATTGCTTTTTGACAAACGCTAAATCAGAACACCAAAATCTGTAAGACGATAAAAGCATGTAAATAGTCAGCACACAGGCGTTTGAACTAACTGAAATTGAAAATAAATTATCCAAGTAGTTTGGTTGTGGCTCAGAACAGAATGAATAAGTGTGTGTGTAACAGGCAGAAAGAAGCATCTCCGACCCCATGAAGTATATATATGTATACTTGATCAGCTTCAATAGCTAGGTCGATCTAGACATGTCCGTCTGTCTGTCTGTCCATCTGTGCGTCCGTCCATATGTACGAACGCAAAAAACACAGAACCTATACGATCTCTAGTTCCCGCGTTGTTCAGGTTTGATTCCGATAGTCGATAACTTTTCCCGTTTTTAAGCAATCGATAATAATTGATATAGAAAAACTGTTTTTCGAGAAAATCTAGTAAGTTATAAGAGCTAGGGTTCCCAAACTTGACAATTATCTTTTAGAATGGTATATATATGATATCAAGTATCATTCATTTTATAGCTGTTGCCACTTCCTCGCTACCACCACGTAGCTATAAATCAAGTAAATAAACCAATACAGATTGCCCACCAATTTAAGCAACAATTTTAATGCAAGTGACATTTTAAAATTATATTCTATAGTATAATAATATAGTACAATAAGATATACTCCTGTTGCGGGACGAATAAGGCTATCGATTGTTTAGTATTAAGTATATTCTGAAAGTATGTATTTTTGCCCTCTGAATGTACGGGCAAACTGTATTTGGCTTGTTGCCGCCATTACTTAAATGTTAAGCTCATTATTGTCGTGAGTTCGAAGGCCGTAGGAGGAAAGACTGCGGTAAGATTCTGAGGGAATATATATCTAAGTTCTAACCTATGTAATCCGTTCAGAATAAAACACTTGCACACTTGCACTTGCACATGCACTTGCAATAGCACGTTTTGCATTACGCTGTCTCTATTAACATCGCAAGGCACCGCAGCCAGTGGATGCTCAATTGACGCAACAAGGGAACTTAAGTTGTGTTGATTCGGATGGAGAACGCCTACTATTCCGCATATTGCCAGTGACATTGCACGGGGCCAATAAGCGGATCGATACGTACGCGCTCCTCGACGAGGGCTCGTCTGTAACGATGATCGACAACGAGCTACTGCGCGATCTAGATATCAAAGGGGAACGCAGCCAACTAAATATACAGTGGTTTGGTGGAAGAGCAACCAGAGAGCCGATCACAGTGGTAAGCATGGAAGTTGTGATTTGTGTTGGAAGGTGATTGGACTTGACCATGCGCATCTTGGACTGCCAATGCAAACAAAAAGATTTGCACCACAAGGACCATATGCCGCAGCCACCGAACTTGGATGGGTGATTTTTGGGCCGGTAAGAGGTCAACCGACGGCAAGTCATGCCTCCTAGCAGTGTCGCAGGGGGATGCAAGCCAAAAAATGGTAAACGACTATGATATCGAAAACTTCGGTGTGAAGCTTACGCCACCAGTCGCAGCCAGCGACGAAGATACTCAAAGACACCACGGTGAAAATAGGAGAACGCTACCAGACGGGTTTATTATGGAACCGTGATAATGTTGAGTTGCCACGAACCTATGATATGGCATACTAAAGATTGGTCAACATTGAGAGAAAGATGAAGCGTAACGATCAGTTTAAACAAGCCTATATGTAAAATATGGACGATTATGTTCATAAAGAATATGCTCGACGATTGAAGCTGCATGAGGTCGCTTTAGCCAACAGCGACAAACTTTGGTATCTTCCGCACTTTGGAGTTGAAAATCCAAATAAGCCCGGTAAGATAAGACTGGTGTTCGACGCGGCAACAAAGGTTGGTGGTATTTCATTGAATTCGGCACTATCCAAGGGGCCGCAGCACTACAAGTCGCTGCCGGCTGTTCTCTTCCATTTTCGGGAAGGTGCCGTTGGCGTTTGTGGAGACATCCGAGAGATGTTCCATCAAGTGTTGATTCGACCGCAGGAAAGATGCGCCCAGCGATTCCTGTGGCGAAACGGCGATGATCGCCTGGAGCCTGATGTTTATGAGATGAGGGTAATGACGTTTGGAGCATGTTCGCCAAGCGCTGCGCTTTATGTGAAGACCTTGAATGCCCTGCAGTTTCAGGATTCAGATACCGCGCGGTTAAAGCTATTCTTGAATGCGACTATGTGGACGACTATGTGGATAGTTTTGATAGTGAAGGCGACGCCATCACCATATCAATAAGAATAAGAGAAATACATGCAAATGCTGGATTTGAATTGTGCCAGTTTACTTCCAGTTCGCCAACTGTAGCTGACGCGCTGAGCCAACATGGGGCTGCTATGAGCATCGGATGGGGCGAAGCTGAAGAAAAGATTCTAGGCTTGTGTTGGCAGCCAGCCACGGACGATTTCAAATTCAACATGGAGTACCACAAAGTACCCCGATGTGTGCTAAATTTGGAGCGAGTTCCTACGAAGAGGGACTTCTTGAGCTTGACCATGTCAACATTCGTTCCTCTGGGATTTCTTAGCTGCCTCATGATAACTGGAAAGTTACTAATGCGTGAGATTTGGCGACGAAATGTGCAATGGGATAAACCCTTACCAGATGTGATCGCCCGGGCCTTTAGCAAATGGCTTTAGGATATGAACAACGTGGAACGATTTCGGAGCTCACGCCATTACTTCGGCCCAAGACCTGTGTGGGCAATACAGCTGCACGTTTTTGTCGATGCTAGCCAGTCAGCATTCGACGACGTGCGAGTATGCATAGTATGTGCCAAGACGAAGTGTACCCCAATGAAGACGATGTCAATTCCACGACTGGAATTGCAAGCAGCCGTGTTAGGAACGAGGCTGATGGACACTGTCAAAAAGGAGCACAGTATAGAGATCAGCGATGCTATACTATGGACTGACTCCGAAACAGTGCTGCGTTGGATAGGCAGCACCCACCGTCGATATAAGCAGTTCGTCGGAAATCGAGTGGGAGAAATTTGGGAGTCAACAAAGGTTTCCCAATGAAAATGGGTACCTACTGCTGAAAACGCAGCAGACGATGCAACGAGGCCGCATTGCCACGTAGACCTCAGCCAACGGTCACGATAGTTAGACGGGACAACATTTTTGCGGCATTTGCGGATTTTTATACCCTGAACCCATTAAAAGTGAGTAAAAAGGGTATAATGTATTTGTGTAATTGTATTAAACAGCCAGAAGGAAGCATTTCCAACCACATAACATCAATAGCCGAGTTGATCTAGACATGTGCGTCTGACTGTCCGTAGGTATGAACGGAAGGATCTCTGAACCTATAGGAGCTAGTGACTTGACATTTTGGCTGTATGTCCTCCTAGTACCCGCGCAGATCGAGTTTTTCCGATTATCGGTGACTTATCCCGTTTGCAAGCAATCGATAAAAGTCGATATCGAAATCTGTTTTCTTGAGCAATTTTGGTAAAAATAAGAGCTGGAGTCACCAAACATGATATGTAGCTTCTAGCTTAGCCTTTTTCCTCACCCAGAACGAAATATTGGTTTGGCTTTTGACTAGAGTAGTGCAAGTAGTGCGTTTCGGTACGGGTTCAAGTCCGATGGGGGGGAACTTTTTTTTTATTGTGGAATTTGAATAAAACGGCCATTAGCCGTAGAATTTTTCTACGAATGTTTATGAAAGTTGCGCCTTTTTTTTTTAACGGGGTGTGTCTATTGATTTAATACTATCCATCTTGGACAACCATTTCATTGTATAATTATGTACTTAGCTTATGTGTATCATTGATTAAACTTAATATTAATGTATTTTATGGAAGAAGGTCAGAAAGCTATGTTATCCAGTGGGGGGGATCTGCTGTTGTGTAGCAGACAAATGCCTTGAGTGTTTGGATGGTTGGATAAACGCTGAATGCATCGTCTGCTGCTTTTGGCAATCTCGTCCTTTAACCAGGGGAACGTGAGAGAACATCGTGGATAGTGGCGTTGTCATGGTGTGTGTGTGCGTTTGTAGCGATGCGCAGTGCTTTGTTCTCAAATGTTTAAATAAATTGGATCTGCAGGCAATACCCCAGAGCTGGATTCCATAGGTCCAGATTGGTCTGATGATCGCCTTGTAGGTCTGAATCAGGGAGGACGTGGTAAGCCTTGATCTTCTGCCCATAAGCCAGTTGTATGTTTTAAGCCGCTCCTCACTGTAGTTTCGCTTTTTTAACTGGTGTGTTCTCCAGGTGAGTTTCCTGTCTAGTGTTATTCCGAGATATTTAGGTGTGGGCTCTTCTGAAATTATGAGCTGAGTGCAAAGGTGGTGGCAGTTTACTTGTCACCATTGACTGTAATGCTCCACCGCTGGCCGAAGATTCTTCGTCGTTATCATCTGTAGAGAGTGCAGTGAATCTGTTTCTTTTTAGATTTGCTCTAGCAGCTTGGTCCGTCTGGTAGGTGTACGCGGGGAGGCGGTTTGCGCGCGGGAATCCTTTTTGTTTTATCAGGTTCGGTAGTGCAACTCGAATTCTCAGAGTCAGGGGTGCTAGCTGAGGTGTTGAGCTTATTGCTCTAGGAGCCCTTGGTTATTATAGGCTGTATAGCACGTGGCGCGGCTTGCCAGTCCACCTTATCCATCATGTTGGTGAGGGGTACGGGGGAGCAGGAGCAATCGAACTGCCTGTCTAGCGACTGGTCGTTGTGTGTTGAGATAACACGCACAAGCGTGTGCGTGTGTAAGTATTAGTGCGCCGTTATTTGCGCATGGCACGCAAGCTGGCAGAGCGCAGTAGCTCGGTGGCGCGGCTGCACTGACCAATCAGCGCGCAGCTGGGCTGATAAGCTCGATGTAAGTAACTGTTGTTTATGTTGTTTGTGTATTTGGAATACTTCCCCAGCAGTCCGTAAGCACGTCTTTACTCAAGGAGTGTAAAGCGACTAAAGCTTAGACGACTTTCACACTTTTTGCAGCATCGAAGCTTCCTTGATGGAATCTACTGCCTAATGATTTTTTGGGGGCAATTTTAGTTTTGTCCGATTGGTTTCAAACTTATTTTCAAAGCTTCACATAACTTGATGAGTACGTGCTTAGTATTTTGGAAATTCCATCTGCAATGGTGGTAAATTGACGGAAAATTTATAAGTTTACCATCCGATCGTCTTCAAAAGTCTTTGTAAAAATTCATTTAAGACGTGTTCCACAATTTTGCAAAATCCCCCTCTTGGATGACAAAAGCGGGTGAAAAGTTATAAGGGGCGACCCCTTAATAAATAACTATCTCAGCGATTTTGGAAATTCAAATAGCAACTGTAATTGTAAGCAAAATTGAGCGCAAAGCTGTTGCATAAATTTTATGTTTTTACCTTCGGATCAGGTTCAAACTAATTTTTAAAGATCTTTGTTTAAGTTTATTTGATGGTACATCTCTTACAAGAGTATCCCGAGCTGGAACTCTAAATTACCAAGGGGCGTGATTAAATGTTAAGAAAATTTATCTATATATGTATATATATATACGAATCTTAGCATTCAGGGCAAACTGTAAACTAATATACTAATATATATGCAAAACAAAAACAGCAAAGGTGTGTGCGCTGAGAGTTAGAATATAAAAGTGTAAAAGGCGCGCGACGTATATAATACACAGAATGGTTTTTATAAATAAGCAAAAAAGTGATCGCGAACAACAACGGACCAAAAATAAAGTGGACAACAGTACGAAATTTGATAATTTTTATAAAAAGTATCATTATAGTATAGTATAGTAGTAGCCATAAATAAAGACTATAAATTATATATATATATATATATATATATATATATATATATATATATATATATAATAACTTTAAAAAAATAAAAAAGAATATAAAAAAAAATAAATAAAATAATAATATTAAACAAGGAACTAAGGTTTTTTTATACTCTCTTAGACATTAGCCTTACGGTTTCGCAGATATGTAAGAATATTATAGCTCGTAAAAACTAAGTTTTACAAAAATATTTAGGAAAACAAAGTCTACATTTCGACCCATCGCTCCTATGCCAGCGATGTTGATAATATTTTGCACAAATATGTAGAGAATAGAAAAATAAATAAATACCGAGTTTTGTTTAACTTTATTGATTTTTTTCAATATATGTACTGCCTGCAACAGAAATACGGACCTACGTAAAGATTCAAGACGATAGCTTTAAATCTAGAAGACAGTCGGATACAGCTATATTAACAAGGCCGTCTATGGTGATCTAAAATGTACATCCTTTATGGGGTCGGAGGTATCTCATTCTATGCGTTACACATTTTTTTGACAATATTATAATACCTTCTAAGATGAAAATAGCCGAGTAATAACTTATAACTACAGTCTGGCTGTCTGTTAATCGGTCGCTACGTATCTTTAGGCGCGTCAATCTTAAAATTTAAAACGCAATAGACTAAAATTTCATTCGTAGGTCCTTGTAGTATGTGCGAATCACGATTTTGTTTCCAATTATCCATAATTAAGCAAACGATAATAATCTATACCGATATGCAGATTTTTGGTCTTATAGCTGGGGTCATTAAATTTACCATGACGCTTTTATGATAATATACTATTCTCAGATCATGTATGATAATTTTTTGATAATTTTTTTTATAATTCTGAGCGGATAGTATCAAAAAATTGTAAGAAACGCATAAAGCAGCTGCATAAACAGTTATTCACGCTCATACTAAAGAAATCACCCTCTAAGACATGGACTCGGCTGGCCGAGATGGAGACGCAATACGCGAAGACTCTGGAGCCGTCTTCCTGAAGTGGCTCGATTGACGTTAGTGGACGGCCTCGTAAAATTTCGAGCCGATTTTGGCGGGCAAGCTGTACGAAGATCTCGAGAGCATGGCTGCTGGATGGTTCTTCAGCATTGGGTTGAGGGACGTGACCTGGTCGGCGGAACCTGGAGATTTCTCTTTCTGCCACACTACTTCGATGATAGATGATAACATTTCGTCCCGCCGGCAGCATGACGGCGAGAAATTCAAGGATATGCTTATCGATCTGAGGTCTTTGATGATATGATCTAGCATAAGTTACACCGTATATGCGAAACCGAATAAATACAGACTATACATCCGTTAGCAAAAGTTACTCATCTTTGCCAGGCTGCCTTGAATTAGTTGTACACAGATCCTGGTAGGGCCGTAACCCAACTTTGTAACTCAGGTACCGCCGTTGACCACGCTCCTAAAAAAGGAGATGAAATTTTCAATAAGAGGCATTGTGTCTATTACAATGCGGCTAAGCAGACTGCAACCACCTGCAATTTTGATCATATAACCGTTAATTAGACCGTAAAGGATTTGGTTACTTACCCTCCCTCTTCAAAAAATAAAAAAAAGGCCTAACTAATCGTTAGCTGGAGAAATTTACAGAATCTTAAGAATCCGATATCGATCGCCCACATTCACAATATCACTCAGCAGCTGCCCGTTAAAATCATTTTTTCGACATTGGATCTCGCATTAGCTTTCTATCAGATACCGATGGCAGAAAGTGTCTCCTTCTCGTGGCTGTGCGCTGTGCCAGCTATCGTAAAACTAAAGCAGATAGTGAAAGCGCAAGCCGATGTCTCCGAACTAGCAGACCTATTGCCAGAAAAGTCGTCACTTAAACTTCAAAAATTTCGCTAAGATGGCAGTGTTACTCTATTTGGCGATGTTTCCACGGGATATGTGTGTCTGAATGTACCGAACGCTCTGCGACCGCAAGTGCTCTCGTTCGTACATAATCTTTCCCACCTGATTAGCCATAAACTCAGACATTGTCAGCTGCACAGGAACTGTTTCCAAGCCAACTAGCGAAAATCAACAAACATAATCATCTGGTACCAGAGAAAACCATCAAGCCAAACGGCAGATTAGAACACGCTGACCTGTAGCAGTTCAACCTACCAACATCACCGCTAAAACGATTTTGGGGCATCAAAAACCATAGCCAAGAAACTTGCTCATCTAGTCATTGGCGAACACATTATTACCACTAACTACCATCCAAAATAAACCCAACTTCTAGAGAGCTGGCATCGATGCTCCTAGGAGTTAAAGATCAGAGGACTCAAATCTGTGTGTGGACTAGGATGAGCCAGAGAGACTAAAATACAATGCTGTTGCAATTGTCATTCTTTTTATGCGGCACGTCAAATCATTGAGTAGTGTCTCAGTTTAGCAGAGGCGGTAGTTGCTCACTATACCCAAAAAACGGGCCAGTTCGCATATTGTTAGTGGCCTCGAGATCGCCTTGAGCTTAAATCCAATTACCATTAACTGTGTAGCTTTTAAGCAAAACCTCAGTCTTTCGAAAATTGAATTTTTAATTGTTAATCTGCTTACTTGCTCGAATCGTAGAATATTGTTCAAGTGTTGCTAAAACTCATAAGCTGAATTTGACATAAGCCGGATAGAATCGATGGAGCAAATAGATAGTCGACACCTCAGGAAAATTCGACCATGCAGCGGCATGGAGACAAATTCAATTAATCCAAACAATGCGCATACTGCAGTTTTTCAATGTATACTCTTGTGTGTAGATTGGTCGTAGTTAGTTCGTCAGCAATGATGTAAAACCACTCAAAAGCAATTGCAGTTTACTTATTTATAGTTTGCTGTTTGTCCTCGTGAAAGGCATAACTGACACCACATATTTGGAATCAACGGGAAAGTTATGGGGGGTATGCAGATCGTGTAGGTGTACACGGTGGTATTGCCACCCCGTTACATGTGCTGAATGGCTGCCGGTCGTAAAAATGCTTCCGCCCCCAGCTAATCAAACGGGAGCAGCTCTTGATGAACAGTTAGTAACGTGGGAAGCTTAATCACTCTACGTCGCTTCTCGGTTTTGGAGGGCGTGGTGCATAAGACCGTAGCTACGGATTTCGTCCTAAAGCTTATCGACTTTCTGCGAAAGTGTATGCAGAGCTCCAGGAACGTCTGTTAAATTATTGGTTATTGTCACTGACCGCGAAAAGTTGCAGTTTCGGTACATCAAATCAAACCTGCTTTTATGCAAAACGAGGACATACAAGGGGTATTGCAGCGCAGCGCTCCATGGACCGATAAAAATAAGTTCTCCGTGTACGCTTTGCAAATTGTGACGTAGTCACTGTGGCGATACTGTAATACGCCATTTACATTAATTTATTTCGAGGGAGTTTAGCAGTTTTGTATACCCGCCCTCTCACGCTCACCCTTACATTCTTGGCTCAGCTCAGGCTTCGTATGAGTCAACACCTAAATTACTCAAAATACCAACATTTGGGTACATAGCCTTCCTACTTTTGGTTCCCGCAAGTGGCAATTTAACGTGCAGGGAAAAGCTGACACAAAGGTGCAGCGTATGCAACTTTGGGTGCATACGATATCAGGTTCCCAAGAAATGCGAACCCCTGCGAAATGCACTAATTCTGCATTTCCACAGACGCAATAACTCCAAGCTGGCGACGCCGACTCCGACGCCAACAGGGACGTTTCCTCGTTGGACAGAGGTTACATAAGCTTTTGACTTTTACATTTATTTTGGTTTGAAATAACAACTCATTGTAAGCACTCAGTGGTACCTATAAATAAATAAATATTTTTTTGTAACTAATAACAACCGAATTGGTTAATTAACGACCGAGCAGTGACCCGCAAAACTACTAAAAAAAAAATACAAAAGGACCATTATCGTTTTTGTAAAGACAAAAAAGGTAAAAGTTTTCAAAAGCTGTCGCGAGTCTTACTTATTACATGTGATTGGACCCTTAGTAGGCTATAAGTTTAGTGCTAGCCACTTTGCCACACAGTGAACACAAACGAACGTTCACATAGTGAATGAAAACACACCTAATCACATAGTGATTACATATAAGAAAAAGTTCATATATGGATTAAAAACACCTCTACATACATATAAAAAAAAAATAAAAAAGAGTGATCACAAATAAAAAGTCACGTGGTGAATAAACTCAACACTCAAAAAAAAAAAAAAACTTGTACAACCTAAGAGAGCAACAAAAATATCACAAATATCAAAAGTAAACCGAAAAAAATAATATAATGTCTTAAAACAAACAAGGAAATCAACTCCATCAATAAGTCTCCTGAAGAATACATCCGAAGATGTCTGGACTTTAGGTTAGTTATAACAGTAATGTAAGTCATTGTAATCATTTTAATTGTAAAATCACAAAATCTTTAAAAAAAAAATAAGAAACACTCTTTATAGGGAAAAAGAAAAGAACATAAAAAATTTTTTACGCGGAAGATCCTCAAATAGAATACTTATCAACAAGGTCACTAATTAATGTGCCCACTACTACAAGCCCCTCTGGTTCATCTCCGCTAACTCTTTTTTTTCTACATCTCAAAGAATATAACTTAACAATCTCATTGAACAGGTAGTTAGGAATGCTATTAATCCTGGCATAGAGGAAGATGAGTCACAAATAGATTTAATCAAAAATTTGTCCGATCCCGAGAAGGTACCAGTCATTGCAAATTGCAGCGAATTTTCAGAGACGGAAGTGAGTTCATGAGCTACATGGACAAAATCAGTCGACAGAATTAGTTAATTTTCCTAAGACAAAAACAATCCATGACCTTTGTTAATTTTCTTAGGTATTAAACGTTACGTAGAAATACCAAAATCATTAACTACGCTTCTTAAGGGAGAGGCGGGTAGAGTCTCTAAAACAATCTCAAGGAGACGTCTTGTTAACTTATAAGCAAAACAAATGGAAGCCTTCAATAAAGTTCAAAATTGTTTCACTTTCGGAAACGTCATATTACATTTTCCCAAGTTCCGTGAGCTTACCACTGACGCATCAAACTATGCTTTAGGCACTGTTCTTTCGCAATTTTGTTTCATAATGGATTGTCAAAATCGGTTATCATCGATAACGAAAAGTCGCCTAATTCATAGTCAATAGAATTCATGTAAAACAAGTAAGAGGCTCTAGTCGGGAGCTCCCGAACCCTTTTCTGCCATCACGAAAAGCATGTCGCGCTACGCGCTTGATTGCTTTATCAGTAATAACAAGTAAGAGGTTCTAGTCGGGAGCTCCCGACTAGGGGATACCCTGAACCCTCATATTCCAACACCAAATGCAGCGCGCGCTTATAGATAGAGAGTAGCGGGGAGGTGGCGATAGGTATAAAATGAAAGATAATCGATATATATATACTTTTCTAGAAGCAACATGTCAAGTTTGGTAACTCTAGCTCTTATTATTTACCAAAATTGCTTAAAAAACAGGATATCGATATACATTTTTATCGATTACTTGGAAACGGGGCAAGTTTATCGATTATAACAATCAAGGAGCATCTACATCTAAAGTCTCTAGCTCTTATAGGTTCTGAGATCCTTGCGTTCATACATACGGACGGACGGACGGACGGACGGACGGACGGACGGACGGACGGACAGACAGACGGACATGGCTAGATCGACTCGGTTATTAATGCTGATCAAGAATATATATACTTTATGGGGTCGGAGATGCTTCCTTCTGCCTGTTACATACATTTGCATTTTGCACAAAAACATAATACCCCTTTTACCCATTTTTAATGGGTTCAGGGTATAAAAATAATCCTCGATAGGATTCGAACTCGTAACAGACCGCAATAGTTGCCGCCGCCTCTATCAACTAAAATATCAGCACAAAACACACAGCACAGAAAACAACACTCGGCTATTGATGCTGATCAAGAATATATTTAACTAGCGGGTATAGCCCGACCTTGGCCGTGGCACGTATGTTATAAAATCAATGTTCTCAAAAACCTTTGAAAATGATTTTGAAACTGAGCGGACGGTAAGCCAACTATTTTCATATAAAAGTTTTCCGCCCTTTTACCACTGTTGCAAGTGGAATTTCCCAAATTGCTGAAACACGTATTCATCATATTATTATGTAGAGCTTTGAAAATGTTGTTTGATGCAAATCGGACAAAACTTAAAATTAACCAAAAAAATCTTTAATATGCACTTTCCACCGAAGAAGCTTAGATTTTACGAAATATGTGAAACACGTCTCAAATGATTTCTTATGTAGATCCTTGGAAATGAATTTGAGGGCGAAACGAAAACCACCAAATCTTTGACCCCCATTTCCACCAAGGAGAAATACATTTTTGGAAAAGTGTGAAACACCCCTCAAATGAATTTGAACAAAGAACTTTGAAATTGAGTTTGAGGCCAATCGGATGGTAAACAAAAAAGTTTCATACAAACGTTTTTCGCGATTTTTCCATACTTGCGGGCGGAATTTCCCAAATCGCGTAAACACGTATTCATTAAGTTATTATGTAGAGCTCTGAACATAAGTTTGAGGTAAATCGGACAAAACTTAAAACTGCACCTAAAAAATCTTAGAATCGCATTTCTACCGAGGATGCTTTGATTCTGCGAAAAATGTGAAACACGTCTCAAATGATTTTTCATATAGATCCTTGAAAATGAATTTGAGCTCGAAATGTCACCCACCAAATCTTTGACCCCCATTTCCACCAAGGAGGAATATATTTTCGAAAAATTGTGAAACACCCCTCGAATAAATTTGAACAAAGAACTTTGAAGAAAAAAATTTCATACAAACGTTTTTCATATTTGCGGGTGGAATTTTTCAAAACCCCGTCTTAACCGTGCACCTTCATCACATAAGGTAACTACAGTGTGCGTTGATCACCAATCAGTCAGTCAGTCAGTCAGTCAGTCAGTCAGTCAGTCAGTCAGTCAGTCAGGACAAACAGTTTTATATATAGAGATTATTGGACCGAGATGCACCCTTCTGCCTGTTACATACATTTGCACAAATACATTATACCCCTTTTACCC
Source organism: Drosophila ezoana (assembly GCA_035045725.1). Classification (NCBI taxonomy): domain Eukaryota; kingdom Metazoa; phylum Arthropoda; class Insecta; order Diptera; family Drosophilidae; genus Drosophila; species Drosophila ezoana. The sequence continues at coordinate 37,661 of JAWNOU010000054.1, read as the reverse complement.
ATTTTTAATGGGTTCAGGGTAATCGTCCGAGTTGCGGCGTTGGATGATGCAGTTGCCAGAGTTGAGTGCTCTTACCTTGTAGGTGCTTGCGCTTACAAATACTGTCTAGTTCCTTGCAGAACATGGCGAGGCTGACGAAGCCTGGCACAGTAATTCTGGGCACCTGGGATGGTTGCACGTACGTAGTAAGCTTCTGGTTTGCCATTTGTTGCCTGCTGGTCCTTGCGCGTGCTTTGTGCGAGGTGGATGGTCTATCATCTTCATCTACACCAATAGCGCCATTGTTGTTGGCAGTTAGCCAAGAACCTAGCTGAGAGCCAGTTTGCCGGTGCTCGTCTTCTTGCGAGATATACTAGGCGAGAGAACGCCACAGAACACTTCTCTTCTTTTAGCGGCGCCCTTTTTGGGCTTGAACGGTTCCTATTGATCCCTGGCTGCAGTCTTGGGCGGGTATTTGCTCAAAAAGGCATGGAGGTCCGGGCTTGTAACAGGGTTCGGTCTAGGGAGAGACGACGGAGTATAGGGGCCCTGGGAGCTGATGCCACGTGCGAGGGACGACATTACCGTAGTCGTTCCTAGGGAGCAGGCTGACGCATGATAGTCAAGAATAGGATGAATTAGTTTGTTGAACGGCATTAGATTAATTATTTACCAATAATTAACAAACTGCACTTAATTACAGAGGCAGCACTATTTTTTCGCTCTCCACAGGCTCGATTTGTTTGTTAAGCCCTAGGGAGGGCCTATTTAGTGTCACTGTCACTTTTTGTTGGCTTTCTGCCTGTAATGGACTGAACATACACACACACGGGAATGCAAAAAAATACGACCGATCTCCGCGGAAGTTCAAGGCGATCGATCTATTATTATGGGTTGCACTAATATATGCAATGCTAGCGGGTATAGCCCGGCCTTGCCCGTGGCGTGTATGTTATAAAATCAATGTTCACAAAAGCTTTGAAAATGATTTTGAAACTGAGCGGACGGTAAACAACATACTTTCAGACCAAAGTTTTCCGCCATTTTCCCCCTGTGGCGACTGGAAATGTGAAACACGTCTCAAATGATTTTTCATATAGATCCTTGAAAATGAATTTGAGCTCGAAACGTCACCCACCAAATCTTTGACCCCCATTTCCACCAAGGAGGAATATATTTTCGGAAAATTGTGAAACACTGTAATAATTGGGAGCTTAAATGAATAGCAGAAGCACGTTGGTGCTGATTGACTTGTGTTTTTAGAATCAATTTATTCAAAGAAAATATAATGCACTTAGCCTATGGATACATGTATATACTTATGCTGTTATTGGTTAACAGCTACAATGGTTAACAGCTTTAATGTATAATTGTTATTGTATGCGACAAAGTGCCGCATACTTTATATTTGTATATAGGGTGTTCTTTTAATGCATATACACACTACACTTCCCCTTTTAGAGGAATAACGTTATATAATGTAGTTATTTTTAATTGATTGTATATTCTTTTGAAAGTGTTAAAGTTTTAAAAAAATATAAACATTTTTTTATAAACATATATATTTATTTTTTGTTTTGTTCAGGCCATTTTGTATATTTATTTTTATACCCTGAACCCATTTAAAATGGGTAAAAGGCGTATTATGTTTTTGTGCAAAATGCAAATGTATGTAACAGGCAGAAGGAAGCATCTCCGACCCCATAAAGTATATATATTCTTGATCAGCATCAATAGCCGAGTCGATCTAGCCATGTCCGTCTGTCTGTCCGTCCGTCCGTCCGTCCGTCCATCCGTCCGTCCGTATGTATGAACGCAAGGATCTCAGAACCTATAAGAGCTAGAGACAAATGAAATTTTAGATGTAGGTGCTCCTAGTGCCTGCGCAGATCGAGTTTGTTTCCGATAAACGATAACTTGCCCCGTTTCCAAGTAATCGATAAAAATGTATATCGAAATCCCTTTTTTTAAGCAATTTTGGTAAATAATAAGAGCTAGAGTTACCAAACTTGACATGTAGCTTCTGGAATAGTATAAATATATCGATTATCTTTCATTTTATACCTATCGCCAACTCCCCGCTACTCTCTATCTATAAGCGCGCGCTGCATTTGGTGATGGAATAAGAGGGTTCAGGGTATCCCCTAGTCGGGAGCTCCCGAATAGAACCTCTTACTTGTTTTAGTCTGTAGTAGGAGAGGTTTGCGGGATGTATTAAGTAATTACGTCCATCCCATACTATTATGTCCCCGTCTTTAAACGGAATATAGTTATACCCGAACCCATTGAAAATGGGTAAAAAGGGTATATTGTATTTGTGCAAATGTATGTAACAGAAAGAAGGATATATTCGTGATCAGCATCAATAGCCGAGTCGATCTAACCATGTCTGCCTGTCTGTCCGTCCGTTCGTATGTGTGAACGCAAGGATATCTGAACCTATAGGAGCTTGCTATTTAAGTTGTAGGTCCTCCTATTACCTGCGCAGATCTAGTTTGCTTCCGATAATCGATATCTTTTTTTCGTTTCCAAGCAATCGATAAAAATCGATATGGACATCCTGTTTTTGAGCAAATTGGGTAAATATTAATAGCTAGAGTCACCAATCTTGATATGTTGCTTCTAGAATATAATATATATATTAAGTATCTTTCATTTAATACCTATCGACACCTCCCCGCTACCAACACAGAGCTATAAATCAATATAAAAACCCAACTTGTATTGCCCACTAATTTAAGCCACAATTTAAATGCAATTGACTTTTTGAGAATACCCAAATAGTCCATGGAACAATAAGATGTACTGTAGAAAATTTCATGAAGATCGGTTAAGAAACAAAAAAGTTATTTAAGAAAACGTGCTTTGATTTTCCTCATATCAGCGGCAGCAAGCACGATTTCCAAGAATTTCTGTATACATGTACACACACACTTTCATGCGCGTCTGCTTTAAATTCTATCAACAGCATTGCAATTGCGACTATATTGTTTTCTGTGCAGCTGTCGCTGTTGAGTAGAGGCAGTGGTATAGAATAGATCGTAATGCGTGCTGTCACGGAAGTCAGGAAGAGAAGATTAATATTAAAGATCTGAAATTATTAGAACGTAAGTCTAATTGCTCAGAATATCCCGCATTTTCAGAACAGCAGCGGTTTGAGGTCGCAAAGGCGGCTCCTTTATGCATCAATTACCTTCTGAAGGGGCATATTGTTGCCAGATGTAAGCCAACCAACTGCAGAGTATGCAGTTGTTTTCATAACACACTGTTGCATAGATACTCTGCCGATTCGAACACTCAAATATTACCCCATGACTCCGCACATGAGAAGACTCATGCTGTCAATCTGAGTTGCCAAAAAGAGTCTTATACATCGATAGACAAAACATTGCAGAAATTTTGGTCATTGACAAAGTTGCCTTCAGCCAATAAAGTCCGAACAGTTGAGCTATGTATGTGACAGAAACTTTACAGATAATTTGGAAATATTATCGTCAAGTCGATTTAAAGACTGCCATTTAAATCAGATTAAAATCAGCTTGGTAACTCCTGCAGGGTTGGTAAGCATCGTTTGTTGTCGCTTGAAACACGTCTGTACCGAGATCCCGAGCTTAAGCGTATGTACTTGGAATTAATGAAACAATATTGAACGTTGGATCACGTCTGAAATAGATGATCAGATTCCAAATACTCCACACTATTTCATTTCGACGCGTCCTGTCGGACATCGTCTCAAATTGAGTTAAACATTTCTTATTGTTGAACCCACGATTTAGACTCTACAAATATGTATTGAAAGCTGACATTAAGAGGATGTGTAGGCAGGTCATGATGCGTGAAGCAAATCGAGATTTCCAGCACGTAGTGTAGAGGTTGAACCCATCAGACTCTTTGAGGTCGTTCGGGTTAAACACTGTAATTTACGACACTCCACTATGGTGTTTAACAAAGCTTAGTAAGCACAGGTTTCGAACTTGCCAATGGTTTTCGAATTCAACTGAGTTCTCAGCAACAAACGTAGCCAAGCCGATTACGTTCTCAGAGTCTGACACAAGCAAAGCACTTGGCGTGTTGTGGTTGCCGAATGAAGATGCCTTTCAATTCAAGCTAGACGATTCACGATTCAGTGCCACGAAATTACCTGACCGCGAGAAGAGTTTTCGGCTCCATGTACTGCTGAATGGGCTTTACTTTTTCAGGGTATGTCTAAGTGCCATTGTTTGTCAACCAGTTAAGGGTTTGCTTGCGAAGAACGTTCTTTATGGCCCTTTGAAAAATACTACAGGTGTTCTTTATGCCGTTATTAATGGTATTCGGACTTCAAGTCTAGGGTCGTGAATAGCCTAGCTTTACCCAAATTTGCCAATATAATTGAAATGCTGGGCATAGGGAACACCCTGAGAAATATGTCAGCCACCGTTTTCTGGTTGAGCTTTCTAATGTCCATAACCAGGCGCTGCTAATTGCCCGAGCCATCGACGCCTTTTTTGTCAATGACCCTAATCGGGTTGTTGTAGGACGAGCGTGACTATCCATGGGATATTCGGTACAGAGTTGAACACATACAGTAGGCACATAGTCCATCGTATGAGTTGTAGCGACGACAGAAGTGTTGGCAGCTTAGAATAGTATATATATTTGCATTTGGTGTTGGAAGAAGAGGGTTCAGGGTATCCCCTAGTCGGCAGCTTCCGACTAGAACCTCTTACTTGTTTGAAATTTAAAATGTATAAAATGTAAAAATGTAAGTGTATTACTCAAGTTAATAATAATAAGAATAATAAAAGGTTTTTTTTTTTTTGATTTTTATTAATGAACATTTTTGAAAGTAATAAATGTTTTATCTAAAAATGTTATATTTATGTGGTTATATATGTATAGAATATATATATATATATTTTTTTCTTTTCTTTTTTTTCGTGTTTGTATGGCCATACCACAAAAATGATTATGTATTAAAAATTTTTAGTCTATCCTTATGTACTTTTTGTTTTTTGTTTCTAGTATCTGTTATTACTATATTATCTCTATCCTCTATTTCTATTACTTCATAGGGGCCTTCTTATTTATGTCCAGTATCGTTTCCTAATAAAACCTTATCTCCTACTTTTAATTTAAGGTCGATAACCCTATTATCATAATATTCTTTATTTTTTGCCTTGTTTAACTAACATTATTCTAGCTCTTTTATAGGCGTGTTCTAAACTTTGTTTACTTAGCGTAATCATCTATATTATATATAGGATCAATAATATCTATTTTATTAAAATATTTTGGCAAGTTGCTTTGTTTGCCGAAAACTAACTAACTAACTATGACAATAATTGTGTGCCATAGAGGGGGTCGTGTTGAAACAGTAAACAAAATATTGGAGCCATACATCCCAATCAGTTTTATCAACCGATATATAAGAACGGATGTATTCGATGAAAGTTCTATGACTTCTTTCTACTGTTCCAACTGTCTGGTGGTGGTGTGCTGTAGACGTTAAATTGTCTATCTTTAGGTATTTGCACAGGTCATTTATAATAGAATTTTTATATTCAGTTCCCATGTCCGAAATGAACGTCTTTATTTTACCGAACTTCAGTATAAAAGATTCTTATATTGCTTTTGCAACTGTCTTAGCGGATTTGTTTGGTACTGGAATAGCTAAAAGATATTTTTTTTTTGTTTTTTTTTTAATAATATTATATGTTTATTTTTAATTTTCCTGTTATTATGACAAAACTACTTATTCTACTATTTAATATACAAATTCTCTATGGTGACTATATAAATCGATCTGGGAGATCGATTGGGTGAGACCTTCGCAATCTCCTCCGCGTTCGGACTCCTCTAATTCTACGCCTTCTTAGAAGGCGCCTAGCCAGACGATTTGGATGGTTTCCCAGTCGCGTTATATAATTTGCAGCCTGTGTATTTATGACGTCCCCGACTTTGGGCACTCCTAGGTCATTTTCCAAGTCGGAATTTCGCATATACCAGGGGGCACCAGACAGATAGCGGAGCGTTTTTGCTTGAAACACCCTGATTTTATTAAGATGGGATTTTGCAGCAAAACCGTATACCTGAATGCCGTAACACCAGGCAGGAGCTATGCAGGTTTTGTAGATGATTACTTTATTTTTTAAGGATAACGCATTTCTACTATTCAGAAGCCATCTTAGTTTCCCCAATCTGTTCTTCAGGGTTCCTGAAACACTTGTGATGTGTTTGCTGAAATTCAAGCGTCTGTCTAAGTGCACCCCTAAGTATTTGTAGCTATTGTGGTGCGTCACCAATTGACCGTGCAAGAAAACTCCTGGACATATATCCCTGCGGAGCGCATAGGTCACATTGGCGCATTTATTTAAATTGATGCCAATATTCCAACGCTTAGCCCACATTTCAAATTTGTGCAGGTATTGCTGCAGGACGTCAGTAGCTTCGTAAACACATTCATTTCTTGATAAAATGGCTGTGTCATCTGCAAAAGTGGCGATGGTTAAGTCATGCGGATCTTCGATTGTAGAACCAGTGGGCATATCATAGGTAAATAGGGTGTAGAGCGTGGGCCCCAACACACTCCCTTGAGAAACGCCAGCTCTGATGGCCTTTATGTTGGACTCAACTCCATCGAGAACTACGGAGAAGGACCGGTTTGTCAAGTAGCTTTGCACAATCAAATAAAGTTGAGGTGGCATCAAGTGTTTGATTTTGCAGAGTAGTCCATCATGCCAGACTCTGTCGAAGGCTTGTTTTATATCTAAGTACGCTGCCACTACGTATTCCTTAGCTTCGAAACCCTCGAGGATAAAATTCACCACCCTATTTAGCTGTTCCGGTGTGCCATGAGATTTTCCGAACCCGAACTGAAAGGCGGGAATTTTTTCTTTAATTCTATCCATAGATAGCAGTCTCGTCAGCAAACAACGTTCGAAGAGTTTTCCAATCGTAGGCAACAAGCTCATGGGCCTGTACGAGTCTAGGGATGAGGGACTCTTTCCAGTCTTATGGATCATACATATCCTCGCCTTTTTCCATTGGCTTGGAACATGCCCCAGTCTCAATACCGCATTAAAAATCAACACTAAAAATAGGACTGCACTGCCCGGCAATGCTTTAAGTGTTATATTGTCAATCCCATCTTCGCTAGGAGCTTTTCTTGTCTTAAGTGCTGCTATGTGGTCTGAGACTTCGTTGACAGTGATAGGAGCAACTGGGAGGCATAACTGACCTGGGCTCTCCAGTGTGAGTTGAACCCTTCTGTTCATGCTTGCCGAGCTTGTATTAAAAGGCTTGAAGCGTTCCTTCAAGTCTTCGGCGAATACATCAGCCCGTTCCTTTGGAGATCTGGCCCAAGATCCATCAGGCTTTCTGATCGGAAATTTGGGGTCACTTGCTGTTATAACTTTCTCGTCAGTCTTCACAGGGAGTGACTTGAAGACTCATCTGTAGAAACATTTTCCAAAAAACTGTCGGTTTCCCTTTGTTTATTCAGCTCCAGCAGCTTTTTTACCCGGTTCGACACACTGCGGTAGATCCTGTCCACAATTGGATCCCCGGTTTGACAGTACTGCTTTCTAAGCCTTCTCTTTATCAGCAGTAGTGCATAGATAGCCGGCGGAAGTCTCACCTGTGGTCGAGAGCTTTCTGAACGACTTACTGGCGCAGAAATGAGGGCTGCCGAGTGAACCTTGTTCAGGAATAGCGCATGAGCATCATCGATGTCTTCTGGTGTCAGTATTTCTAAGTTTAGGTCTAGTGTTTCCTCCAGGTCTCGTTGAAATGCAGCAATGTTGGCTCCAGAAGGCAGCAGACGACCTTTTACTATTTTGCTTCTTGGAATACAGTCGTAACCAACCACCAGTGGGATATGATCGGAGGATAACTGAAACTCCGGCCTTATACTCAAGCCACCTGGCTGAAGCCCATTATAAACAAAGAAGTCAATAGCGGTAGGCGTGCAACTTTGCGCGTACGGGAAGTGTGTAGCTTGTCCAGTCGCTAGTATTTCAGCTGATGTGTTTTGAACCGCGTCTAGTAAGCGGGTGCCTCTTGCGTCAGCTCTAAAGCGACCCCAGCATCTGTTTTTGGCGTTATAGTCGCCTCCCATAAGGAACATTCTTCCTAGGCTGCTGAAAATTTGCTGGAACTCCGATGTTGACCACAACAGTTGCGGCGGGAGATATATAGCAGCGACTGTTAACTCACCCCTGCTAGTTGCAATCTGGATGCTGGACATTTGCAACTTTTTCGCCCTTACTGGTTCATTTTGGGAAAATTCGATCTCATGCTTAATAAGCACCGCAGTTCCTCCTCTTGCTCTGTCGCTGGGATGATCCGCTTTGTGAATTTTGTAGCCTGGAATAAAGATGGAAATATCGGGCTGTAGCCAGGTCTCTGTAATAAGCATCATATCAATGTTGTGAGCTGCCAGAAAGTGCTTTAGCTCCTCCACATGCCCTGAGATACCACGGGCATTCCACAGTCCGAGGCTTAGTGAACTGCGCGTCATTTTTTGGCATTCAAAAGACTCAGGCACATTTGTTTAAGGAACTGATTCGTCTCCTGAAGTTTCTTGAACATAGCTTGAAGTGTGTCGACTTTTGCCGTAAGAGCCTCAATTGCCGCTTCCAGCCTCGAACTATTTTGAGGAGGTTGGTGTAAGCCATGTTTCTCTCGAAGTGTTTCTGGATATTTGGGGACAGAGTTCATATGTGTCGAATTCTCTTCATTGGAATATTGTAATCCAGTACGCAAAGTATCTGCATACGAAAACTTTCCACGTACTAAAGCTGCTGGGGTAGCTTGCTGGCGATCTTTTTTGCTGGCATTAATTTTTAATCCTATCATTGTGAATACTTTTGGCCTTCTTTCTTGCGATCTAGCCTTGAACACATTGCAACCCTAATGCCAAGCCTCGTGATTTCCACCGCAGTTAATACAACAGAGTTTCTCAACCAAGGTTTCCTTGCATTGAGCTGTTGGGTGATTTTGAGCACACTTTCCACATATATAGAGTCTCATGCAGTAGTTTTTTGTGTGTCCGAATCCTTGGCATCTGTGGCAGAGAATGGCATCCATATTTTTCTTGGGTATCTCCACCAAGACTCTTTGTCGCCCTATTTGTCTAATTTTTAGGGCTTCCTTATTATTAGACCCACGAGCCAGATCGATGAAGAAGAAGTTATTTGGGATAAGTTCCACAACCGCTTCTCCATTTTCCAGGTGTCTGCTCTTACGAGGGCGGGGGTTGTGGATGCGAAGGACATTGTGTCCATGTCTCCTAAACTCCTCCTTAATGAGCTCTTCAGGGGTAGTGCTGGCCAAATTTCGGATGATAAGCCTGTAGGCCTTGTCGTCTTTCAGTTGATAGGTGAAATGGTGTGCATTGTTCTCTTTGAGAAAATGCACTAAACTACGATAGGATTCAGGGTTTTCAACATGAACTCGTACTTTCCCTTGTGGTCCCACGTGGAGGGTATAATTGTCTGGCCCAATGACAGCATCAAGTTCTGTCTCCATCTGGGTCACATTGTTGACGTTTTCGATAAAGATGGGGGTGGCTTCCTCGATCTGGGTATTCTGGATTCTTTTTCGGCATTCAATATCCATTTCCTTAGCCAACGCCTCGGCATGGGCTACTTCCTCCTCTGTAGGGTCGTCGTTCACTGTTGCCAGTAATGCAAATCGGTTATTGGAATTTACTGGTCTCTCATTCAGATGACTGTCCGTCGATATCTGAGATTAATTTTCCTTTTTTACCATTTGTCTTAGTTGAGCGTGGAGGCAGCTTATGTTTTATTTTGGTCGTCATCCAGCTGAGTGCTTTCTGGGATGACTTCCCTTTTTCCGGAGTTTTGTGGGCTAGATCGTTTGTAGCTATACTTGTGTAGCTGATATTTGGGATGGTGCATACTCCACCGCTTGGAGAAGATGTGGTGGTGAAGGTTGACGCGTAGGCGGAGTTGGACGGCGTCAGCGCCAGCAATTCTCATCATTTCCTCGAAATCTGGTCGGAGCACTCTCGGCTGAGAGGGAGCGGGTGTATCATCCATACTGGGGGAACTAGACTTACTCCAAAAATAACCAGTATTTTTGGGAAAGTCACTGTTCCCAAAGAGTGATTTTGGTGATCAAGTCACGAGGTGATCGCTCAGCGCTGTCACTGTTTTGAGTTAAAACCGCTCCACAAGCTTGTTTACTTGCATCAGTTATGCAAAATTTTTTGCTGAAATCTGGGTATTGTAATAATATTTGGTTTATTAGTGCCGATTTAAGATGTTCGAATGCATGCTGGCAGTCGGCTGTCCATTCGAACTTAACATCCTTTTTACATAATCTTGTTATGTGACGAGAATAGTCGGCAAAATTTTTTATAAAACGTCTGTAATAATTGCAGAATGCAACGAATCTTCTTGCGCTGTCCGCATCGTGTGGGACTGGATAGTTTTTAATGACGTCAAATTTTTTGTCGTCTGGCAAGATTCCTTTATCGGGGCATTTGTGTCCCAGAAATGAGACTTCATGCATAAAATATGAACATTTTTCAGGATGTAACCTAAGGTTGTATTTCCTACATTTTTCAAAAACATCAGTTAAGTTTTTAAGCATATGTTTTTCGGAACAACCTATAACTATTAGATCATCCATATAAAGGAATGCTTGAGAAGGTTCTAGTCCAGAGAATGCAATAGTCATCATTCTCTGAAATGAATTTGGCGCTATTTTTAAACCAAAAGGTAATCGCGTAAAGCGATATGAGCCATTGCTCTTTGCAAAAGACGTTATATTTCTTGAACTCTCCTCAAGTTCAATTTGGTGAAAACCTGACATTAAGTCAAGGCATGAAAAGTATTTTGCTCTACCTAGTTGATCTAAAATATCATCAATTCTAGGTAGTGTAAACTTATCGGACAACAGTTTTTTATTTATCTGACGATAGTCAATTACTAATCTCCATTTCTTATCTTCTGAGCCTGGTAGTGCTTTCTTCGGGACTAGTAGAAGTGGGCTATTGTATTCTGACACTGATGGTTCGACAATTTTATCGGAGATTAATTTGCCTACTTGTTTTTGAATTTCTTCTACTTGACTATGCGGGCTTCAATAGTTTTTAATATAAATCGGTTCAGTATCCTTCAATCTCAATTTTTGTTTATAAAAATTATTTGTTGTTATTGATTCGGTTACAAGTCCGAATACATCACTATACTTGGTGCATAATTCTTTTAATTGTGGTTTAAATTGGTTTGGAAAGTTTTTACTTAATTGAGCTAGTACTGTGTTCTATCTATTTTCTGGAGTGGTTTGAACTACGTCGTAGTTTGAAAGTGGTTCAAAGTTTAGAGTATTTATATTAGTTAATTGGTCTTTATTGGTTGTATTAAGAAATCGGACAAATGTATTTTTTTGTGTTGAAACTGTGTTTGCAACGTAAATACCAGGTTGAATTTCCTGATTTGGAATGAATATACTATCTTCACTTGAGTTTATTTCAATTTTTCGGACAACTTCTGATCTTGCTGGTATAAGTATTGAATTGTTACCAGAACTGTATGTTATTGGAACATAAATTTGGACATTTATATTGTTTGGTCTTATTATAAACCAATCTTCGGACGGTTCTAAGTCTATTTTGCAATTAAGACCTTTAATGAAATCTATGCCTATTATTCCGTCACACGGTATAGCGAAATTTGCATCGACTATATGAAAATTGTGAGGGATTATATAGTTGTCAGCATGTAGCTCAATTGAGGCGATGTCGTTGAAGACATCAGAATCTTCTTTTAAAATTGAGATATCTGCACCTATATCTATTAGAAATACCAGTTTTTTTCCTGATTCTACATTATAACAAGTAAGAGGCTCTAGTCGGGAGCTCCCGACTAGGGGATACCCTGAACCCTCATATTCCAACACCAAAGGCAGCTCGCGCTAATAGATAGAGAGTAACGGGGAGGTGGCGATAGGTATAAAATGAAAGATACTCGATATATATATACTATTCTAGAAGCTATATGTCTATGGCTAGATCGACTCGGCTATTGATGCTGATCAAGAATATATATACTTTATGGGGTCGGAGATGCTTCCTTCTGCCTGTTACATACATTTGCACTTTGCACAAATACAATATACCCTTTTTACCCATTTTCAATGGGTTCAGGGTATAAAAAGTGTTAGCAACCTTAAAATATCACAGATCACCAGCCTCTAACCTTTGCGCTTAGCAACATAGACACTAACGCTTAAATGAAAAGATGGAAGGCTTAGTCAGAACAATATAATTACAAACTCCTTTTTAAGCCACGCAACAACGTAGGTGCAGATCCTCAAGCCAGTTAAAGTTCGATAACTCCAACTATGCACAGTAGCGAAAGCACTTCAGAAAATGTAATACACTCAGTAGGAGATCCAATTAAAGAAAGTTAATGATACCAACTAAATAAATATTTTTCCCTCTTACCACCTACACATAATTAAAGAGAAAGAATTCTCGACTGAAAATTTAAAACAATTACTCCAGCGATATCTAAACCAAAAGAAACAATTATGCTTTAAATCAAAAGCATTTACCCGTCACATTTTTCGAATTATAAAGTCAGCTTAACACAAATTTTATTAGATGTCACAACGAACGAGCAGGAGCAGCAAGATATCACAAAGCACACAATAAAGCACACAGGACCGAAAAGAAAATAGACTTCAAATTTTAGAAACAGCAATTTTCCAGCCGTGAGGCAAAAAATTAAAAAATTACTTAAGCTGTGTCAAATTTGGAATGGAAAATAAATACGAACGACACCCAAATAATATTAAATTAAGAGAATCCCCTATACCCAAGTATGCAAGTCAAATACTTCACATAGAAAACAGGAGCATTGAGCCCATCAGAAAACCATTAAGAGAAATTTTTCATAATGGATTGTCGCCTAATTCATAGTCAATAGAATTCATGTAAAACAAGTAAGAGGCTTTAGTCGGGAGCTCCCGAACCCTCTTCTGCCATCACGAAAAGCAGGTCGCGCTCGATTACTTTATCAGTAATAAAAATAATCCTCAATAGGATTCGAACTCGTAACAGACCACAATATTTGCCGCCGCCTCTATCAACTAAAATATCAGCACATACACACAGCGCAGAAAACAACACTCGGCTATTGATGCTGATCAAGAATATATTTAACTAGCGGTTATAGCTCAAAAAGCTTTGAAAATGATTTTGAAACTGAGCGGACGGTAATCAAACTACTTTCATACAAAAGTTTTCCGCCCTTTTACCACTGTTGCAAGTGGAATTTCCAAAATCGCTGAAACACGTATTCATCATATTATTATGTAGAGCTTTGAAAATGTTGTTTGATGCAAATCGGACACCACTTAAAATTCACCAAAAAAATCTTTAAAATGCACTTCCACCGAAGAAGTTTGGATTCTGCGAAAAAATGTGAAACACGTCTCAAATGATTTTTCATATAGATCCTTAAAAATGAATTTGAGCTCGAAATGTCACCCACCAAATCTTTGACCCCCATTTCCACCAAGGAAGAATATATTTTCGAAAAATTGTGAAACACCCCTCAAAAGAATTTGAACAAAGAACTTTGAAATTGAGTTTCAGGCCGATCAGATGGTAAACAAAAAAGTTTCATACAAACGTTTTTCGCTATTTTTCCATACTTGCGGGTGGAATTTTTCAAAACCCCGTCTTAACGTGCACCTTCATCACATAAGGTAACTACAGTGAAAATTCCAGCTTTCTAGCTCTTACGGTTCGGGCTGTGCGTTGATCACCCACTAGTCAGTCAATAAGTCAGTCAGACAGTCAGTCAGGACAAACATTTTTATATATAGAGATTGACAGACAGGCAAGCACAGATCAACGCTCTAGCCAACACTGTAAACGAAATTAAAAAAAAAAAGAAGGTATTAAATCATTAATATGAAACACTTTTCTCACGAAATTGAATACTGATCTAATGGTAGCGATCACTTTGGCCGATATAAATGTTGTTAGTCACACAATAATTGACGACGGTCATTTAAAAGTAACAAGGCACCTTCGCGAGAGCGGTTGTGTGTTCCTCCAGCACCAACCGACAGAGGACCGGCCATACCGCATACATACCATACATCCAAATCGAGATCGCATCTGAAGATATTTCAGCGCAATTGGCAGGCAAGGGGCACCACGTTGTCGCATATACACTCCGCGTAGCTGAGTCAGTAACGAGCCCCTCAATAGAGAGTTCTCAGTTGAGAGTGATTGACGTGTTTTACGTGTGCTCCAAGATTTTTATATATTTTTGCGCTTTAATCCTGCTTTTTATACCCTGAACCCATTAAAAATGGGTAAAAGGGGTATTATGTTTTTGTGCAAAATCCAAATGTATGTAACAGGCAGAAGGAAGCATCTCCGAACCCATAAAGTATATATATTCTTGATCAGCATTAATAGCCGAGTCGATCTAGCCATGTCCGTCTGTCTGTCCGTCCGTCCGTCCGTCCGTCCGTATGTATGAACGCAAGGATCTCAGAACCTATAAGAGCTAGGGACTTGAAATTGTCTGGCCCAATGACAGCATCAAGTTCTGTCTCCATCTGGGTCACATTGTTGACGTTTTCGATGAAGATGGGGGTGGCTTCCTCGATCTGGGTATTCTGGATTCTTTTTCGGCATTCAATATCCATTTCCTTAGCCAACGCCTCGGCATGGGCTACTTCCTCCTCTGTAGGGTCGTCGTTCACTGTTGCCAGTAATGCAAATCGGTTATTGGAATTTACTGGTCTCTCATTCAGATGACTGTCCGTCGATATCTGAGATTAATTTTCCTTTTTTACCATTTGTCTTAGTTGAGCGTGGAGGCAGCTTATGTTTTATTTTGGTCGTCATCCAGCTGAGTGCTTTCTGGGATTACTTCCCTTTTTCCGGAGTTTTGTGGGCTAGATCGTTTGTAGCTATACTTGTGTAGCTGATATTTGGGATGGTGCATACTCCACCGCTTGGAGAAGATGTGGTGGTGAAGGTTGACGCGTAGGCGGAGTTGGACGACGTCAGCGCCAGCAATTCTCATCATTTCCTCGAAATCTGGTCGGAGCACTCTCGGCTGAGAGGGAGCGGGTGTATCATCCATACTGGGGGAACTAGACTTACTCCAAAAATAACCAGTATTTTTGGGAAAGTCACTGTTCCCAAAGAGTGATTTTGGTGATCAAGTCACGAGGTGATCGCTCAGCGCTGTCACTGTTTTGAGTTAAAACCGCTCCACAAGCTTGTTTACTTGCATCAGTTATGCAAAATTTTTTGCTGAAATCTGGGTATTGTAATAATATTGGGTTTATTAGTGCCGATTTAAGATGTTCGAATGCATGCTGGCAGTCGGCTGTCCATTCGAACTTAACATCCTTTTTACATAATCTTGTTATGTGACGAGAATAGTCGGCAAAATTTTTTATAAAACGTCTGTAATAATTGCAGAATGCAACGAATCTTCTTGCGCTGTCCGCATCGTGTGGGACTGGATAGTTTTTAATGACGTCAAATTTTTTGTCGTCTGGCAAGATTCCTTTATCGGGGCATTTGTGTCCCAGAAATGAGACTTCATGCATAAAATATGAACATTTTTCAGGATGTAACCTAAGGTTGTATTTCCTACATTTTTCAAAAACATCAGTTAAGTTTTTAAGCATATGTTTTTCGGAACAACCTATAACTATTAGATCATCCATATAAAGGAATGCTTGAGAAGGTTCTAGTCCAGAGAATGCAATAGTCATCATTCTCTGAAATGAATTTGGCGCTATTTTTAAGCCAAAAGGTAATCGCGTAAAGCGATATGAGCCATTGCTCTTTGCAAAAGACGTTATATTTCTTGAACTCTCCTCAAGTTCAATTTGGTGAAAACCTGACATTAAGTCAAGGCATGAAAAGTATTTTGCTCTACCTAGTTGATCTAAAATATCATCAATTCTAGGTAGTGTAAACTTATCGGACAACAGTTTTTTATTTATCTGACGATAGTCAATTACTAATCTCCATTTCTTATCTTCTGAGCCTGGTAGTGCTTTCTTCGGGACTAGTAGAAGTGGGCTATTGTATTCTGACACTGATGGTTCGACAATTTTATCGGAGATTAATTTGCCTACTTGTTTTTGAATTTCTTCTACTTGACTATGCGGGCTTCGATAGTTTTTAATATAAATCGGTTCAGTATCCTTCAATCTCAATTTTTGTTTATAAAAATTATTTGTTGTTATTGATTCGGTTACAAGTCCGAATACATCACTATACTTGGTGCATAATTCTTTTAATTGTGGTTTAAATTGGTTTGGAAAGTTTTTACTTAATTGAGCTAGTACTGTGTTCTTTCTATTTTCTGGAGTGGTTTGAACTACGTCGTAGTTTGAAAGTGGTTCAAAGTTTAGAGTATTTATATTAGTTAATTGGTCTTTATTGGTTGTATTAAGAAATCGGACAAATGTATTTTTTTGTGTTGAAACTGTGTTTGCAACGTAAATAACAGGTTGAATTTCCTGATTTGGAATGAATATACTATCTTCACTTGAGTTTATTTCAATTTTTCGGACAACTTCTGATCTTGCTGGTATAAGTATTGAATTGTTACCAGAACTGTATGTTATTGGAACATAAATTTGGACATTTATATTGTTTGGTCTTATTATAAACCAATCTTCGGACGGTTCTAAGTCTATTTTGCAATTAAGACCTTTAATGAAATCTATGCCTATTATTCCGTCACACGGTATAGCGAAATTTGCATCGACTATATGAAAATTGTGAGGGATTATATAGTTGTCAGCATGTAGCTCAATTGAGGCGATGTCGTTGAAGACATCAGAATCTTCTTTTAAAATTGAGATATCTGCACCTATATCTATTAGAAATACCAGTTTTTTTCCTGATTCTACATTATAACAAGTAAGAGGCTCTAGTCGGGAGCTCCCGACTAGGGGATACCCTGAACCCTCATATTCCAACACCAAAGGCAGCTCGCGCTAATAGATAGAGAGTAACGGGGAGGTGGCGATAGGTATAAAATGAAAGATACTCGATATATATATACTATTCTAGAAGCTATATGTCTATGGCTAGATCGACTCGGCTATTGATGCTGATCAAGAATATATATACTTTATGGGGTCGGAGATGCTTCCTTCTGCCTGTTACATACATTTGCACTTTGCACAAATACAATATACCCTTTTTACCCATTTTCAATGGGTTCAGGGTATAAAAAGTGTTAGCAACCTTAAAATATCACAGATCACCAGCCTCTAACCTTTGCGCTTAGCAACATAGACACTAACGCTTAAATGAAAAGATGGAAGGCTTAGTCAGAACAATATAATTACAAACTCCTTTTTAAGCCACGCAACAACGTAGGTGCAGATCCTCAAGCCAGTTAAAGTTCGATAACTCCAACTATGCACAGTAGCGAAAGCACTTCAGAAAATGTAATACACTCAGTAGGAGATCCAATTAAAGAAAGTTAATGATACCAACTAAATAAATATTTTTCCCTCTTACCACCTACACATAATTAAAGAGAAAGAATTCTCGACTGAAAATTTAAAACAATTACTCCAGCGATATCTAAACCAAAAGAAACAATTATGCTTTAAATCAAAAGCATTTACCCGTCACATTTTTCGAATTATAAAGTCAGCTTAACACAAATTTTATTAGATGTCACAACGAACGAGCAGGAGCAGCAAGATATCACAAAGCACACAATAAAGCACACAGGACCGAAAAGAAAATAGACTTCAAATTTTAGAAACAGCAATTTTCCAGCCGTGAGGCAAAAAATTAAAAAACTACTTAAGCTGTGTCAAATTTGGAATGGAAAATAAATACGAACGACACCCAAATAATATTAAATTAAGAGAATCCCCTATACCCAAGTATGCAAGTCAAATACTTCACATAGAAAACAGGAGCATTGAGCCCATCAGAAAACCATTAAGAGAAATTTTTCATAATGGATTGTCGCCTAATTCATAGTCAATAGAATTCATGTAAAACAAGTAAGAGGCTTTAGTCGGGAGCTCCCGAACCCTCTTCTGCCATCACGAAAAGCAGGTCGCGCTCGATTACTTTATCAGTAATAAAAATAATCCTCAATAGGATTCGAACTCGTAACAGACCACAATATTTGCCGCCGCCTCTATCAACTAAAATATCAGCACATACACACAGCGCAGAAAACAACACTCGGCTATTGATGCTGATCAAGAATATATTTAACTAGCGGGTATAGCTCAAAAAGCTTTGAAAATGATTTTGAAACTGAGCGGACGGTAATCAAACTACTTTCATATAAAAGTTTTCCGCCCTTTTACCACTGTTGCAAGTGGAATTTCCAAAATCGCTGAAACACGTATTCATCATATTTTTTTTTTATTTTTTTATTTTTATTTATTTTATTTATTTATTTATTTAAGGTCGACAAAACGAGTGTCTTCCTCATTATTCCGTAGATTATACATACAATAGATAATAAAATTATATGCTAAAAGCCTAGTTAGATAACATAGTTCTCTAAATAGCATCACCGACCGATGGAGGTGTTTTAGTTGCCAGTCCGGCCAGCTGTGCCCCTTTTCACAGCTAAATTTGTCAGTGACGCTATTAGAGCCTACATCTAATCAAAAGGGTGTAAGTAGGAAAAAAGTGTTCTTAAGTAAAATTAAAAATAATCTTAGTTTGCTATATTAATTAATAAAATACAATAAATAGGAAAAAAGAAAGTAAGAAGAGTAATGTTAATAAAGTAAAGAAATGGGGGCAAGATATATAGAGTGTTAAGTAAATAGGAAAGAGAGAAAAGTAATGGGAAATCACCGACCCGGTGGGGGAAATTTATAGCCTGTCCGGCAAGCTATGCCCCTGCTCATAGCTGGGAATGGTCAGTGACTTCCCGAAGGTATCCTGAAAGCAACGATTTTATTACGGGGAGAGAAAGTTCGGTATAGAAAACGTGATGCAAACTATTATAATTTTTACATAGCACGCGAAAAGGATTGTGCATAGCGTAGTCTGTTGTGCACGTAGACAGGAATAAGGGGCGGTAATTTCTGGTTGGTCTAGACGGAACAGAGAATTGAAGACGCCCTAGCAGAAAAGGAGAATCTATATCGCCAATAATCAACTTATGTAGAAGGACAACACCGAGAATTGTCCTACGGTTGGTTAACGACGGAAGGTTAAGAAGAAGCAGCCTGCTGGAGTAGGATGGCAACCGAAGATTAGGGTCCCAATTTAAACCTCGTAAGGCAAAAAGCAGAAATTGCTTCTGAACAGATTCAATACGATCCTGGCTATTGTTATACTGCGGAGACCAGATGCAAGAGCAGTATTCAAGGATAGGGCGAACAAGAGAGATGTACAGAAGTTTCGTTATAAAAGGATCGTTAAACTCTTTAGACCATCGTTTAATGAATCCAAGTACACCTTTTGCCTCATTAACGATGGTATCTATGTGAAGATTGAAACAGAGCTTAGAATCAAATAGAACGCCTAGATCCTTAACTGTTAGTATACGTTGTAAAGGGGTATTGTCGATTGTATAACTGACAAGATAAGGTGTAGTACGATTAAATGTCATAAACATACACTTTGAACAATTCAGATGCAATTGATTGGCCGAACACCAAAGTTGCATAGCGTTCAAATCGTCTTGTAGACGAGAATGATGTAGGGGATTAGTGTATGATAGAATAAGTTTCACATCATCCGCATACATGAGTACACGGGCATGTGATATAACAGAGGGGAGATCATTTATAAAAAGAGTAAAGAGTAAAGGTCCAAGATGACTACCTTGAGGAACACCAGAAGTAACGTGAACTTGTTTAAAGGTAGTCAGCCTCAGCATTACTCTTTGGGTCCTACCTTTTAAATAAGAATTAATCCAAAGCAAAAGAGACGGAGGGAAACCTATTCGGTCAAGTTTAAAAAGTAAAATGTCATGGTGCACAGAGTCAAACGCTTTACTGAAGTCAGTATAAATGACATCAGTTTGCATTTTCGAAAGAAAAGCATCGTTTACCAAGGAAGTAAACTCAAGCAGATTGGTCGTAGTTGACCGATTCTTTACGAATCCATGTTGAACAGGGGAAACAACTGATTTGCAGAAATGCTGCAAATTCGAAGTGATTATTTTTTCAAATAATTTAGGAATAGCGGACAGTTTTGCAATGCCCCTGTAATTTTGTATATCAGACTTTCCACCTTTCTTGTGGAGAGGAATGATATAAGATTCTTTCCAAAGAGATGGAAAGACAGAAGATTCAAGAGATAGATTAAAAAGCTTTTGCAATGGGTAAAGAAGGGAAGAACTACACTCCTTGAGTAGACAACTAGGAATATTATCAGGCCCAGGAGAGTAAGAAGATTTTAAAGAGTTTATAGCGAAAAGGAGAGAGGAGTGTGAAATAATAGGAGGAGGTATAGAACTAGAGGAAGAAATAGTATAAGGGTAAGAATTATTATTAGGACAGACTGAGGAGTAAGTTGATTGGAAAAAATTAGCAAAGAGGTTAGCAGAATCAGAGTCATTACTAGCTTTATCCATCCCGAAAGAAAAAGAAGTTGGCAAACCTGAAGATTTACGCTTCAAGTTTACAAAATTGTAAAACTGTCTCGGATTTTGGGCAAATTGCCTTTTACAACGAGTTAGATAATTCTCATAGCATTGAGAATTCAAAAGAAAGAAGTTCGACTTGGCTATGGAATATTTAGCCAAGTCTGTACACGAACCAGACTTTTTAAACTTTTTAAAATATTTAGATTTTAAGTTTTTAATATGTGACAATCTGGGAGTAAACCAGGGTGGTTTTGAAGAAGTAGTCGAAGGAATTGACTTGGGAATACTCATATCTAAGAGGGAGTTTAGGGTGCTATAAAAAAAAGTAATAGCAGTGTTTATATCAACCGAGTCATATAAGACAGACCAATCGGTTGCATAAATAAGCTGATTCAGCAATGAATAATTTCCTTTGCGAAAGCATCGGCGGGGCTTATTGGCTGATGAGCACGAAATGAGACGATTACAATTGAACATTGTAATCTCTAAAGTAGGATGATATACATCCTCAGGAAAGTAATATTAAAATATTATTATGTAGAGCTTTGAAAATGTTGTTTGATGCAAATCGGACACCACTTAAAATTCACCAAAAAAATCTTTAAAATGCACTTCCACCGAAGAAGTTTGGATTCTGCGAAAAAATGTGAAACACGTCTCAAATGATTTTTCATATAGATCCTTGAAAATGAATTTGAGCTCGAAATGTCACCCACCAAATCTTTGACCCCCATTTCCACCAAGGAAGAATATATTTTCGAAAAATTGTGAAACACCCCTCAAATGAATTTGAACAAAGAACTTTGAAATTGAGTTTCAGGCCGATCAGATGGTAAACAAAAAAGTTTCATACAAACGTTTTTCGCTATTTTTCCATACTTGCGGGTGGAATTTTTCAAAACCCCGTCTTAACGTGCACCTTCATCACATAAGGTAACTACAGTGAAAATTCCAGCTTTCTAGCTCTTACGGTTCGGGCTGTGCGTTGATCACCCACTAGTCAGTCAATAAGTCAGTCAGACAGTCAGTCAGGACAAACATTTTTATATATAGAGATTGACAGACAGGCAAGCACAGATCAACGCTCTAGCCAACACTGTAAACGAAATTAATAAAAAACAAGTAAGAGGTTCTAGTCGGGAGCTCCCGACTAGGGGATACCCTGAACCCTCATATTCCAACACCAAATGCAGCGCGCGCTTATAGATAGAGAGTAGCGGGGAGGTGGCGATAGGTATAAAATGAAAGATAATCGATATATATATACTTTTCTAGAAGCAACATGTCAAGTTTGGTAACTCTAGCTCTTATTATTTACCAAAATTGCTTAAAAAACAGGATATCGATATACATTTTTATCGATTACTTGGAAACGGGGCAAGTTATCGATTATCGGAAACAAACTCGATCTGCGTAGGAACTAGGAGCATCTACATTTAAAATTTCAAGTCTCTAGCTCTTATAGGTTCTGAGATCCTTGCGTTCATACATACGGACGGACGGACGGACGGACGGACGGACGGACGGACGGACGGACGGACGGACAGACAGACGGACATGGCTAGATCGACTCGGCTATTAATGCTGATCACGAATATATATACTTTATGGGGTCGGAGATGCTTCCTTCTGCCTGTTACATACATTTGGATTTTGCACAAAAACATAATACCCCTTTTACCCATTTTTAATGGGTTCAGGGTATAAAAATGTATGTATAACATATTTATAGAATTACGTTAATAATAATATAAATATATAAATATATATGCTTATAATGATAATGATAATAATATTAGTAATAATAATAGTAATGATAAATACATAAAAGCATATCACAGAGAGAGAGTTCTAAGTTGAGAGTGATTGACGTGTTTTACTTGCGCTCCAAGATTTTTATATATTTTTGAGCTTTAATCCTGCTTTTTATACCCTGAACTCATTAAAAATGGGTAAAAGGGGTATTATGTTTTTGTGCAAAATCCAAATGTATGTAACAGGCAGAAGGAAGCATCTCCGAACCCATAAAGTATATATATTCTTGATCAGCATTAATAGCCGAGTCGATCTAGCCATGTCCGTCTGTCTGTCCGTCCGTCCGTCCGTATGTATGAACGCAAGGATCTCAGAACCTATAAGAGCTAGGGACTTGAAATTTTAGATGTAGGTGCTCCTAGTTCCTACGCAGGTCGAGTTTGTTTCCGATAATCGATAACTTGCCCCGTTTCCAAGCAATCGATAAAAATGTATATCGATATCCTGTTTTTTAAGCAATTTTGGTAAATAATAAGAGCTAGAGTTACCAAACTTGACATGTAGCTTCTAGAAAAGTATATATATATCGATTATCTTTCATTTTATACCTATCGCCACCTCCCCGCTACTCTCTATCTATTAGCGCGCGCTGCATTTGGTGATGGAATAAGAGGGTTCAGGGTATCCCCTAGTCGGGTGCTCCCGACTAGAACCTCTTACTTGTTATTTCTAAATTTTGCATTTTTGGTGCATTATTTAAAAAGCTTTCATAAATTGTGCAAAGTGTTATCTGTTGTGCAGCGTAAGTCTGTTAATTATTGCATTTATAAAACGCGCCGTCAGTTCCGTGTTGTTGTTATTGCCTGTTTTTGATTCTTTTGCTTTGGTGCTCCCCCGTGCATACACTTGTTTGTGCGTGTGTTCGCTGCTGCATATTTCTGCTTGTGCATCGCGCTCTCGCAAATTTTTGCTATTGCTTTTCGCTCCAAACAATTTGTTTGTGTACGATAATTGTTTTTTGAGTGTTTACTTGCTCTATTTTTGTGCACCGTTTTCGTTTTGCTCTGCGCTCTCACAACTTGCATACTCTTGTAGCAATTATGTCGTGCTGTAAGAAACCTTGCACGTTCAAGCAGGCTGATGATTCTGCACAGCCGCAATTTGTTAATTGCTGGCTGTGTGAGAATATGATGCATGCTAAATGTGCAGGTCTCACTGGGCGTGATTGCGACAAGATCGCTGTAGTTGCCAAGAAGGGCTGCGGTGGCTTGCGTTGGTCGTGCCCAGCTTGCATCGAAAAGCAAATTGAGTTCTCCAGGATGTATAATTCTGTGAGAAATCAATTTTTAAAATTGAATAACGTGGCTAAGCAGCTGTCGAGTAATTTTGACTCAAGTTTTGAGTTGCTTGCCAATTATAAATTCAAGTCTCCAACCAATCGCCGGTTGGAGCCTCAACTTTTGCAATTGCCCTCTACGTCTGTTCAGACACCTACGCCTTTCTTGTCCCTACCTAGCAACTTGGATTTATCTCCAATGTTGTCTTTATCGCCTTCTCCAAGCGATTGCCCAATTACCCCCATTTCATCCCCTATAGTAGTTCCAGTAGAGCCTGTACCTGATACTGTCCCAGTTATCCAAACTGCCTCAGCCCCGTCAGCTCCTGGCCGCAAAGGTAGACCTACGCGTAATCTTGCCCAGATTGTTAAACACAATCATGGTGCCTCTTTAGCTCCTCCAACTCCTGTATTACCTGCAGCCCCATCAGTACCTACTTTAACGGTTGTTGCCCCTCGTAGGCAAGTTTTTGTGTCTCGACTTTCATCGGACACCACTTCTGAGTCATTGGCAGCCTATATTGCTAGCAAATCTTCTGCTAGCGTGTCAATAACCAAATTTAATTTCTCCACCCCTCGTGAAATATCATCTTTCAAAATAAATGTTTCACATGATATGTTCTCAATTAATTTGTGATCCCAAATTTTGGCCTCCACACATGATTGTTCACGAGTTCAAGCCAAAAAAGCGTAACCAGCCTGTCACCCTTCCAGTCCCTTTAATACAGGGTACCATTTCTGCCCCAAAAAACTAACTTCATCTTCTGACCAAATCTGTATTCATTATCAGAATATCAGAGGTCTTATTTCAAAGCTTAAAAATCTTTTCATGGCCAGTACTTCCTTCGACTCGGACATAATAGCTTTTTCAGAAACATGGTTAAATTCAACCATATCCGATTTTGAGGTATTTTCGAATAGTTTTATTTTGCATAGAAATGATCGGCCGACTCGAGGTGGTGGGGTGTTAATTGCCGTTAAAGCCACTCTCCAGTCAGAACTTTTCTGTTTTAGTACGCCTACTGACGCTGAGATTGTCTCAGTTAAGGTGTCTTTTCCTACACGTAGTATCTATATTACATGCTCTTATGTCCCTCCTTCTTCTGATATTCAAGTTTATATGAAACATATTACTTGTATTAAAGAAGTTTCTTCACACGTGCGTGATAATGACCTATTTATGGTGTTGGGTGATTTTAATTTGCCGAACATCTCTTGGTCATTATTCACTGCCGAAAATTATCTAGTGCCCTCAGCACAGCATGATTTTAAAGACTGCATTCTTGATCTTTCGTCGTTTCAAATTAATTCAATTTCTAATCATTTGAATAGAACACTTGACCTTGTATTTGTTAACGACTACCTTATTTCTAATGTGTCTAGGTCCCCTCCTTTATCACTTCCTGAGGATGTGTATCATCCTACTTTAGAGATTACAATGTTCAATTGTAATCGTCTCTTTTCGTGCTCATCAGCCATTAAGCCCCGCCGCTGCTTTCGCAAAGGAAATTATTCATTGCTGAATCAGCTTATTTATGCAACCGATTGGTCTTTCTTATATGACTCGGTTGATATAAATACTGCTATTACTTCTTTTTATAGCACCCTAAACTCCCTCTTAGATATAAGTATTCCCAAGTCAATTCCTTCGACTACTTCTTCAAAACCACCCTGGTTTACTGCCAGATTGTCACATCTTAAAAACTTAAAATCTAAATATTTTAAAAAGTTTAAAAAGTCTAGTTCGTGTACAGACTTGGCTAAATATTCCATAGCCAAGTCGAACTTCTTTCTACTGAATTATCAATGCTATGAGAATTATCTAACTCGTTGTAAAAGGCAATTTGCCCAAAATCCGAGACAGTTTTACAATTTTGTAAACTTGAAGCGTAAATCTTCTAGTTTGCCAACTTATTTTTCTTTCGGGATGGATAAAGCTAGTAATGACTCTGATTCTGCTAACCTCTTTGCTAATTTTTTCCAATCAATTTACTCATCAGTCTGTCCTAATAATAATTCTTACCCTTATACTATTTCTTCCTCTAGTTCTATACCTCCTCCTATTATTTCACACTCCTCTCTCCTTTTAGCTATAAACTCTTTAAAATCTTCTTACTCTCCTGGGCCTGACAATATTCCTAGTTGTCTACTCAAGGAGTGTAGTTCTTCCCTTCTTTATCCATTGCTAAAGCTTTTTAATCTATCTCTTGAATCTTCTGTCTTTCCATCTCTTTGGAAAGAATCTTATATCATTCCTCTCCACAAGAAAGCTGGAAAGTCTGATATACAAAATTACAGGGGCATTGCAAAACTGTCCGCTATTCCTAAATTATTTGAAAAAATAATCACTTCGAATTTGCAGCATTTCTGCAAATCAGTTGTTTCCCCTGTTCAACATGGATTCGTAAAGAATCGGTCAACTACGACCAATCTGCTTGAGTTTACTTCCTTGGTAAACGATGCTTTTCTTTCGAAAATGCAAACTGATGTCATTTATACTGACTTCAGTAAAGCGTTTGACTCTGTGCACCATGACATTTTACTTTTTAAACTTGACCGAATAGGTTTCCCTCCGTCTCTTTTGCTTTGGATTAATTCTTATTTAAAAGGTAGGACCCAAAGAGTAATGCTGAGGCTGACTACCTTTAAACAAGTTCACGTTACTTCTGGTGTTCCACAAGGTAGTCATCTTGGACATTTACTCTTTACTCTTTTTATAAATGATCTCCCCTCTGTTATATCACATGCCCGTGTACTCATGTATGCGGATGATGTGAAACTTATTCTATCATACACTAATCCCCTACATCATTCTCGTCTACAAGACGATTTGAACGCTATGCAACTTTGGTGTTCGGCCAATCAATTGCATCTGAATTGTTCAAAGTGTATGTTTATGACATTTAATCGTTCTACACCTTATCTTGTCAGTTATACAATCGACAATACCCCTTTGCAACGTATACTAACAGTTAAGGATCTAGGCGTTCTATTTGATTCTAAACTCTGTTTCAATCTTCACATAGATACCATCGTTAATGAGGCAAAAGGTGTACTTGGATTCATTAAACGATGGTCTAAAGAGTTTAACGATCCTTTTATAACGAAATTTCTGTACATCTCTCTTGTTCTGAATACTGCTCTTGCATCTGGTCTCCGCAGTATAACAATAGCCAGGATCGTATTGAATCTGTTCAGAAGCAATTTCTGCTTTTTGCCTTACGAGGTTTAAATTGGGACCCTAATCTTCGGTTGCCATCCTACTCCAGCAGGCTGCTTCTTCTTAACCTTCCGTCGTTAACCAACCGTAGGACAATTCTCGGTGTTGTTCTTCTACATAAGTTGATTATTGGCGATATAGATTCTCCTTTTCTGCTAGTACGTCTTCAATTCTCTGTTCCGTCCAGACCAACCAGAAATTACCGCCCCTTATTCCTGTCTACGTGCACAACAGACTACGCTATGCACAATCCTTTTCGCGTGCTATGTAAAAATTATAATAGTTTGCATAACGTTTTCTCTACAGAACTTTCTCTACCCCTTATAAAATCGTTGCTTTCAGGATACCTTCGGGAAGTCACTGACCATTCCCAGCTATGAGCAGGGGCATAGCTTGCCGGACAGGCTGTAAATTTCCCCCCACAGGGTCGGTGATTTCCCATTACTTTTCTGTCCTATCTACTTAACACTCTATATATCTAGCTTACATTTCTTTACTTTATTAACAATCTTCTTACTTTATTTTTTCCTATTTATTGTATTTTATTTATTAATATAGCAAACTAAGATTATTTTTAATTTTACTTAAGAACACTTTTTTCCTACTTACACCCTTCTGCTTAGATGTTGGCTCTAATAGCGTCACTGACAAATTTAGCTGTGAAAAGGGGCACAGCTGGCCGGACTGGCAACTAAAACACCTCCATCGGTCGGTGATGCTATTTAGAGAACTGTGTTATCTAACTAGGCTTTTAGCATATAATTGCATTATCTATTGTATGTATAATCTACGAAATAATGAGGAAGACACTCGTTTTGTCGACCTTTAATAAATAAATAAATAAATAAATATAAAATTGTTTGACCTGGGGAACGCGTACAATAACAACCTAATCAAGTCCATAAATGTATTGCAAGAAGTGTGGGGACAACTTTCCAACAAGCGAGGCAAAGATGAGGATCGATGTTGCTACCATTGTAGCGAATCACACGCAGCAAACTTAAAGGGCTGCAAGAACTACCTGCAGTACACTTTCCAGCAAAAATCAGCACAAGGCAAATGGCAGAGATGAAAGCCGCTCCAGGGATCGTCAGCCGCAGCTTCTTTCCCGGTAAAAAATCGTTTGCCAGCGTCCTGCTCGGTAGCCAGCCCGCCGAGCACAGAGCTCGCTCCGTGTCTCGCAGCTCTGGAGCTCAGGTTAGATTAACTGTTTGCCAGGTTGCATAGAATGAAGACTCAGGTAGAGAGACACATGCTAGCGCAAAAAATAACAGTACCTAAAATGACCTCCCTTATAGTGGCACTATGGAATGCCTCCACATCGATGTGTTTCTGCTCATTGAGACCCACTTCTGCTCTCGTTTCACCCACAGAGTGCCAGGCTACACTCTCCACATCGCCAATCACCCAGACAATACTAATCAGGTCATCCATGTCCCACCATCCACTTGAGTCGTCCTGCCACTGGCATAAGCAAGCCGCTGTTATCCGACTCGGATCCGGCAGAGGCGACTTTAACCTCGCTTCTGTATAATGGCCTTCGGCATTAAGAGAGTCTGATGCACACTTTCAAGCCCCTTTCGACCATCTTGTCCCAAAATGTTCTGGCAGGGGGTGACTAGGACGCCAAACATCACTGGTGGGGAAACAGCCGGATGTGCCCATGAAGGAGAACGCTTTTCTCTGCCATTGAAACCGAAGGGAAGCTATAGCCACTGAAGAGGCAACGTGCTACTCATATAGAATTACTGCAACACCAAGTGCACTCGACTTCGGGCTCTGAAAGGGATTCAGACAGGAACAGCTGAAAATAAGATGCCTTCTGAACCTGACCTCGGATCACCTCCCCCTACTAATTGAGCTAGAGCAAAATGCTCCCGCCGCGCTCTAACTAAGACGTCTACATGACCTGTCTAGAGGACCCCGTAGAGCTCAACGTAGCTATAAATACGGAAAGTGCATTAAAGAGCTATGTTGACCACCTCAGCTATGTTGACCACCTCCCACTCACACCTTTAGAGGCTCCCTACGTAACCCAGAAGCCAGCAGTCTCATTGCCAACAAAAGAAGTCTGAGGAGGCTGTACATCCACAACGGAGATTCCTCTGCCAAGGCGGAAATGGTCAGCGCGTCCAACCGGCTCACTCTGGCCTCTGGTTCCGATCGGACGAGGAGAAGGCGTTTGCTGACCTGGAGGCGACATTTACACCTTTCCATTTCGCAAATGTTACACAGCGGCGTAAAGTGGCTGATTCACTCGATAGGCCACTGCAGATAGCTCTCCTAATAAGGAGCATTTCTCTTGCTGAAATCGGGCTCGTGCTGAAGAAGGACCCTGGATGCGACGAAATTGACATAAGAGCAGCCAGGCACTAACACGCAAAGGCGTCATGGCGCCCGCGATAATTTTCCCCTCCATGCTCAGGCATGGCCACTTCCCGAAGCAATGGAAACGTGCGAAAATTATCATAATCGCCAAAACGGGTAAGCCGCTAACACAGCTGGAATCCTACCGCCCTTTCGAAAGTCTTTCAGCGACTTCTGCTAAATCGACTTCTGGAGCTCGACGAGTTCACGCGCCTGGTCCCAGACCACCAGTTTGGCTTCAGGCTGCCCGAAGCAGGTCCACCGGGTAGTCAACCATGTCCTTCGACTTCAAACAGGCGGCTAACAAGGTCTGGCACGATGGCCTTCTCTCCAAGATCAAAGCCCTACTCCCTGCGCCATACTTTAGCATCCTGATCTCCTTTCTGGCAGGAGACACCTTCAACGTGGCCGTTAAAGACCAAAGCAAGCTCGGCAATCAAAGGCATTAAAGTAGGTGGCCCACAAGGCAGCGCCCACGGTCCGATGCTGTACGCGCTGCACACGGCGGACCTGTCCATACAAGGACAAAACAAGTGCAGCCTTCAGCACCGCGAGACTGCTGGTGGCAGCTTATGCGGATGACACCGCCTTCCTGGCTTCAAACGAAGCCCTACAAACTGCATCAAATGCAGTGCAGTACTGGCTGCTGCAGGTCGAAAACATCACGCTGAGCCCAAACATCTTCCAGGGGCTACGGTTCTGCTAATGCGGGTCCCACATCGCAGCAACGAGAGCAAAATGTTTGAGAAGGCTTCAAAAGCTCGACTGGCTCAATCAAGCTACATGTTTCCACGAAGGCACTGCTAGTTAAAACGATGGTAACGCCTATCTGGCCATATGATATAGGCTGTCGGCCTGCCATAGTACGTGACAACCGAAGCTATCGAACGCGATCTCTGCCTTACAAAGGTCAGAGATCAGTTAAACTTCATTAGCTGCCGGTACGCCAAGCTGCTGCAGCACCCGAACGCGGCCACCAGCGTCCTTTCTGACCCCATCAAAAAGAGGAGCCTCCATAGGCTGCACCCCGGCGACCTACGTACGAGGCGAATAATTTAAATATAAGTTAATACCTAAGATATCAAAAATAACAACGCCTTTGATATCCAGCTTACCAACATTTGGTTCCCGCACGTGGCCATTCAACGTGCTGGGAAAAGCTGAAGCAAGGTGTCGCGTATGCAACTTTAGGTGCATAGCAGGTCAACGCGCTCATGGGACAGCCAACCGTGGGATCGGTAAATTGGCATATTTACCGCACATGCCAATAATTTGAGGAATCAGCGGAACCAATAAAGTTCGTTGGCTCTTAAGAAATGCGAACCCCTGCGAAATGCAGAATGGGGGCATTTCCTCATTTGCAACAACACCAAGCTGGAGCCGCCGACGCCGACAGTGACGCTTCTTCGTCGGACTGAGGTTTCATTGGGGATTAATTAAAATATAAAAATTAGTTTATAACTGGAACTCAATGAAGGCACATAGTGCTGATTAATAATAAAAGAATTATATTTTTTTATACATATTACCACCAAATTGGTTAATTGGCGCCCGAGCAGGGACCCGCGAAACTCATAAAAACAAAAAGGGCCTTAAGAAGTTCGCCAACTAAAGCCAATAAAGGCAACAGTTTTTAAAGTTTTTTCGCGAGTCAAACGTGTATAGTGATTGGCCCCTTAGTAGGCT
This sequence comes from Drosophila ezoana, assembly GCA_035045725.1. Classification (NCBI taxonomy): domain Eukaryota; kingdom Metazoa; phylum Arthropoda; class Insecta; order Diptera; family Drosophilidae; genus Drosophila; species Drosophila ezoana. Next base: position 6,718 of record JAWNOU010000054.1, on the reverse strand, counting down.
ACTAACACAAGTGTAGTGCAAAAAGGAGGGACGTGTTTAGTCCCAGCCATATCCTGTAACAATAATATAAATTCACATAGTGAAGAAACTCAAACAATCACGTAGTGACTACTAATAATATAATTTCACATAGTGAAAAAAAAAAAAAAAAGTTCACGTAGTGAATAAAATCTCCCGATCAATAGGGATCTTTAATAAAAAAATAATATAATAGTTCACCAAGAACAACAAAAAACATCTACTACAAGAAGATCTACTCCAACTATAACTACTCCGAAAACACCCACATGGATTCCAGGATAGTTTTAACTTTAATGTAAGTCATTATTATCATTTATATTGTTAATCTACGAGAGCCTCAGCAATTAAGAATCACTACTATTAAGAAAAAAGAAAAAGAAAAACTTAAAGAAATACAAATTATATGAACGCAGAAGAGCTTATAATAGAATACTTGTCAACAATGTCACTAAATAATTTGCCCAATACGACTAACCCCTCTGGTCCTTCCCCACTTACTCTTTTTTCCACATCCCAAAAAATAGAACTAACAAACTTGATTGAACATGTAGTTAGGAACGCGGTTAATCCGGTCATAGAAGAAGATGACGAGCCACTAATAGATTTCAGCAGAAACCTCTCGGATTCTGAAAAAGTACCAGACATAGTAAAATGTCTCAGGGAATTTTCAGGGAAAGCAAGTGAGTTTAACTCATGGAGAAAATCAGTTGACAGAATATTAAAAATGTACGAAAGTCAGAAAAATTCACCAAAATACTTTGCCATTTTACATACTATCAGACACAAGATTATAGGAGAAGCCGACACTGCACTAGAGTCGTATCGTACGCCTCTCAACTGGTCCAAAATCAGACGTAGCCTCATGCAACATTACGCAGACAAACGAGATATTGGTACTTTAGAATACCAATTAAACACGCTAGTTCAAGGCAGAGATAATATAAACTCCTACTATCAAAAAATCTTCGAGATTCTCTCGTTAATCCTGGACAAGATCGACTGTCTAGATTATAAGGAGGAAGCTTCGCTTGCAATGACTAATTCTTATAGAGATAAGGCATAAGACACGTTCATAAGAGGATTAAACGGCAACTTGCCAAGTCAGTTAAGTGTTAATAGACCTACAAGCTTGCCAGAAGCCTTGAACATTTGTCTTAAGTTGGACAACTTAAATTTTAGGGCGAATCAAGCTAACACTATGTATAGCACCTTGTCGCATAACGTTAGACGTGGTCCGCAGCCAACTTACTACAACAACGGAGCCAGACAAGTACCTCAAAGACCAGTACGTAATCAAAACTTTTTCCCAGAATTAGCACATTTTGGACAAGGTCAGCCCAGATTCGTACAACAGCAACAACAATTCCCACCCTCATTACCGCCAAGGCGTCAACTTCCACCCACTCCGATGGAGGTAGATAGTTCCGTACAAACGCGTCAAGTTAACTACCAAAATAGACCTCAAATAGCAGTTCAGCGTCCAAATACCTCACAACAGAGTTATAGACGAACAGCTCCCCAAACTAGACAGAATAATCAGGCTCCGCAGCAAATGAAACGACCTCTTTCTCAGGTAACACACCAACCCAACAAACAACAGAGAGTTTACAATACAGAAGTTATCATAGAAGAAGAACAGGGTTATGAAGAAGAACAAGATTATAACGAGCAAGAGTATGTTCTAACTGATAATCAAGAATTAGAGACCCCAGAAGAGTACGAATATGAAATAACCGATGATGTTAATTTTTTAGACGAGGTTCATCCTCATTACCTTTCTTAGAGGTTAAAATGAGGAACGAGAAAAGAATAAAAATTTTAATAGATACCGAATGAAGTATGCTTCGCAGCAAAGTCCATAGGAGGCAAGACTAATATCACGCATTATGCAAACATAGATATTTTCGGCAACGGAATAGGCAAAATTCAATTTTTCCTCTTATCAGAACTAGGTACCTTTGACGGTATCATAGGTCACGACACATTAAAAAACTTAAAGGCCATAATAAATACACATGGAAACTATTTTACGCTGTTATGAAAATTTAAATACAAAACTAAGGAACTTTCAATGGGACTTATAACGAACATAGAACTTAGACTTTCTCACTTAGATAACCAAACTTGCCAAATAATAGATTCAATAGTTAAAGAATGCCCAGGTCTCTTCGACGAACCGGACAGAAAGCTCACCTTCGTCACTCAAGTTAGAGGTGAAATAAAAACTAAAAGCGATAATCCTGTCTATTCCAAAGCGTACACCTACCCTATGGCACTAAAAGAAGAAATAGATAGTCAGATAAAAGAATTGTTAGCCGACGGCATTATTCGACCGTCGCGCTCCCCATATAGTTCTCCAGTTTTCATTGTTCCAAAAAAAGAAGACGCGTCAGGAAAAAAAAACGCACAACTTCTTCACCACAATAGACCTCAAAAGCGGATTTCATCAAATCGCGTTAAAAGATTCAGACATCGAAAAGACAGCCTTTTCTATCAATAATGGAAAATTCGAATTCCTCAGACTCCCCTTTGGGCTACGCAACGCCCCAGCCATTTTTCAAAGAACTCTTGATGACATATTAAGAGAACACATAGGTAAACGATGCCATGTTTACATAGATGACATCGTAATATTCGGAAAAACAAAAGAAGAACATTTTAACAACTTACGATTAGTTTTCGAGACGCTCGAACGAGCCAATCTCAAAGTCCAATTGGACAAATGCGAATTTATGAAAGATAATTTAGAATTTTTAGGATTTGTAATCAGTAAAGACGGTTTAAAAACCAAACCAAAAAAAGTAAAAGCAATAGTCAACTTTCCTAAACCAAAAACCATCCATGACCTTCGTTCATTTTTAGGCATGTCTGGATATTATCGCAGATTCATCAAAGGTTACGCAGAAATAACAAAACCATTAACTACGCTACTTAGAGGAGAAGCGGGTAGAATCTCAAAAACAATTTCGAAAATAACTCATATCAACTTAGACACAAAACAAATAGAAGCCTTCAATAAAGTAAAAAATTGTCTCATTTCCGAAGATGTAATATTACATTTTCCCAAATTCACTGAACCATTTGAACTAACCACTGATGCATCAAACTATGCTTTAGGCGCTGTCCTTTCACAAGGAGGCAGGCCAATAACCTTCCTTTCACGAACACTTAGTTCATCCGAAGAAAATTACGCTACAAATGAAAAAGAAATGCTAGCAATTATTTGGGCACTTCGAGAGCTACGCTGTTTTCTCTATGGTGTAAGCAAACTCAAAATTTTCACAGAACCCCAGCCGCTAACCTTTGCGCTTAGCAACAAAAACACTAACGCTAAAATGAAAAGATGGAAGGCTCAGTTAGAAGAATATAATAACGAACTTTTTTATAAACCAGGCAACACCAACGTAGTTGCAGATCTTTTATCTAGACCCCCTCAGGCCAGTTTAAATTCATTAACCCCTACTATGCACAGTAGCGAAAGCTCGTCAGAAAATTTAATACATTCAGTAGAAATTCCTATTATTGCTTTTAAAAATCAAATATTCCTTGAAATTAACGATAGTTCGTCATACCAATTCAAAATAGTATTTCCCACGTCTCACCGACACATAATTAAAGAAAAAGAATTCTCGATTGAACATTTAAAACAATTACTTAAGCGATATCTAAACCCGTCAGTCATAAATTGCATAAAAACAACTGAACCAATTATGCTTAAAATCCAAAGCATTTACCCATTACATTTTTCGAATTATAAAGTACGTTTTACCCAAATTGTAGTAGAAGACATAACGAACGAGCAGGAGCAGCAAGAAATCATAATAAAAATTCACAATAGAGCACACAGGAACGAAAAAGAAAATAGACTTCAAATTTTAGAAACAGCATATTTTCCATCTATGAGGCAAAAAATTAAAAAAATTCTTAAACTTTGTAAAATTTGCAAGGAAAATAAATACGAACGACACCCAAATAATATAAAACTTGGAGAAACACCCTTACCCAGGTATCCAGGACAAATACTTCACATAGACATTTTTTCGACAAACAGAGAACTGGTTCTAACCTCTATAGACAAATTTACAAAATTAGCAGTAGTTAAACCATTAGAAAACAGAAGCATTGAGGCCATCAGAAAACCATTACGAGAAATTTTGTTTTATTTTGGACTTCCGAAATCGGTTATCATCGATAACGAAAAGTTCCTTAATTCACAGTCAATAGAGTTCATGCTAAAAAATGAATTAGGAATTGAAGTTTTCAACACACCACCGCACAAGAGTACAGTAAATGGCCAGGTCGAGAGGTTCCACTCAACTCTAATAGAGATAATGAGATGCATAAAACAAGAAAAAGGCATAGAGAATTTTGACGAACTACTAGACTTGGCAGTGTGTGAATACAATCATACCATTCATTCTACCACAGGAAAAAAAACCCGCTGATTTATTTTTTGGAAGACCTACTAACTTTGGTACAGCAGACTACGAAAGAACCAGAAACAATAATTATGAAAAACTTATAAAAAAAACAACAACAGGATTTAGATTTTCACAACAAAAATAAAAAAGAAGTCATTCAGTATGCAAATTAACCGATTAGTGGCTACTAATTGCAAAAATATTTTTTTAAGTGGGAGGCCGAAGGCTTCCGATTTATTTGAATCCAAGATTAGAACTAAAGTACAATTGTGAACTTATGCTGCAAGTCAGCTATGGTTATGATAAAGCTTATTCTCTTAAAGCTCAAAAGCTCTCGGTGATCTTATGCGGCGAATCAGCTGTGTTTATGCTAAAGGTTCTTTCCTTCAAGTTTAAAAGCTCGCGGGGGTGGCTTTCGTAAGCTAGACGGTTTGAGTCATGTTTACGTTAGCAATTGCGCTCTAGAGACTGGGTCTTTAGTTTACGTTATGAATTGCGCATGAGAATATGAATCTTTATGTTAAGTGGTTGCGCTGTTATGTTTATGTTAGAGCCGGGAATCTGGATATTTATGTTAGCAGAGCCGCAGCTGTGCGTTAAGTGGAAAGGGCTAAGTAATTGGGATAGCGACTTATACTGAAATGTTGTTTATGATTGCAATAAGAATTGCCTTGCGAGCTGGGTGATAACTCCTCCCTTTCTTAAAAAGAATCGTCCCCGATTCTTAATGATTTCTTTTTAAAGATTCAATTTGTTCGTTTAATTGGTTTAATTTGTCAAGCTCTGTTTCTGTAGTTTGAGTGTTATGGTACTTTTGATTACTTGACGATTTCAATTTCAGTATTTTGAGGGGATTTAGATTTATTAAAGGGCAGCGTTTAAGAAGCTTTACCATAGTAAAAATAAAAATTAGTATAAATAATAAAAAGGTTATTTTTGAATGATTACTTTCTAATTTTATAACAATTTTTGATAGTATATTTGTATTTTCTAATTGGAGTTCAGTATTATTAGTAACTTAATATTCACTAACTAAGTAGTTTGTGAATTTATTGTGTTTTACATAATTACATTGGTGTAGGTAACATTGTTAATGGTTACTATGGCTTTAAATGTAGCAAGGTAAATGCCTGTAAGCCAGGTTTCGTTAATACAGTTTGTGCCTGATACTAAAATAGCGCCGTCTGTTATAAATTCTATTGGTTTATTTTTTTCGGATAATTTTATACAACTTGTAAATTTTTTATTAAGAAGATTTACAAAACAGTTTGGTTCAAAATTAATGTGGGCAAAACTATTATAAATTTCTCTTTTGAAGTTATCAATGAGGTAAAACGTGTTATTACATTTAGCAATTTTGTCGTTAACGAAAAATTTTCCATCTGTTTGGGATATGGCTTTAGCGTGGTATAACTTACAATTGTAATTGATTGTAGGGTATTTTATAAAAACTATGATTAAACCTTGGTATGAAACGATCGAAAAAGGGGAAATGTCTAAAGGATCGATTAGAGTGATATTGAGTGTTTCGTGATTAAATTTATTTATCATGTCTTGTTTATTTAAGATTTTTAAATTCAATATTCTGGCTTTGGAAAATGTGATAGTATCCAGCAGATTTTGTAGGTCAAGTGATAACAACTTAAGTCGATATTCTTTTATAAATAATTCCTGATTAAATTTAATATCTCTTAAAAGATTTGTGATTTTAGTGACTTCTTTGAAAATTGCAGAATTGATTTGATTTTGATTATTATTGTTTTGAACAAGTTCATTGATTTTAGTTTGAATAGTTATCATGTCATCATGGTCTGGTGTTCCTGTGATCCATTTAAAAATTGTGCCTAGTTCATTGATACTACGTTTGGCAATTTTGGGAGGTGTAAGTTCAGAAAGGAGTGTTTTGATTAAATTCAATTCCAAGGTTACTTCCCAATCAATTGTATTGTTTTTGTTTTTAAAAAAATTTAATTCTTTTTCAAAAATATCGTTATAAAAACTTAGATTAGTAACGTGAAAAACTTCTCCGTATGCTTCATATAAAAAAAGATTATCTGAATCCTCAAGTAGGACATAGTCATCATTTGAATAATTAATAATGTCTGCACCGCAAAACGGCAGTAAAACAGATAAGATACATAAAATGTGCATTCTTAAAATATATTAAAAAAACATAAAATAGGTTAGAATTTGATATTGTCTTTGTGAATAATACGATCCCTATTGTTTATTTTGACTTTATTTCCTAAGTCTTCTTTAACTACCTGTGTTTATAC
>JAWNOU010000052.1:11405000-11561277 GCA_035045725.1 Drosophila ezoana | reverse complement strand
ACGTCGTCGGGCGAGTCGCGTCGATAGTCCGACTGAAGCTGCTGCTGCTGCTGTTGCTGCTGTTGCTGCTGCTTGTGCAATGCGAACTTGTTGTACTGTGTATTGCGCTGCGTCTCGTTGTCCAGATCGGGGCGTGCATAGTTGAGCTCCGTGTTGAGCTGCGTCTCGGTCATGTTCGCCAGCGATTCGAGCGAATTGTGCGAGAGCATGTGCTTGGTCTTGTTAATGACATCCCAGCTATCTCGGCGGGCCGACGCCGGCTTCAGCGAGGAGACGCGCACATTGGAGGAGTGATCAATGCGCGGCTCCGGCGAACCAATCCGACGCAGTCGCTCGGCTGTGCCATAGAGCGAGGGACTGGCGCGCACATTTGAATCGGTGACATAGTTCGAGGTGGATTTGTAGGTGGATGACTTCTCCACGCGCGTGGACTCGTATCCGTTCTAGAAAAACATCAGAGTCAGTTCTGAGCCGGCATTACGTGCATCTACCTGCATGCTTACCTTGTTCAGGGTGCTGGTCACGGGACTGCCAATGCGATGTGTGGCCGTGCTGATGTACGCATTGTTGGGCGAATAACGCTGCACCGGCGAGGCGGAGGCGTGCCGAGGACTGCTGGTTATGTTGCGCGTGGAGCTCTCGTACTGGTTCGATGTCTTTATGGTCAGCGGACTGTGCGAGTGCAGCTCGCTGGAGCGCGTCTGTGGATGAGGTGGATGAGATGACAAGATTAGTGTTAATTTGTCAAACTGAAGATCAGACACACATAAAGAGCACTAGTTTATCTTTTGGAATCGAGCAAACGGATCAAACAAAAATTTAGTTACATTCAGTGTGGGACTAGGTATTGGACTGAGCGAGCTGGTCAGCTGTTGATGTCGCTGGAAGCTGCTGCTGCTGTTGCTGTTGGTGGTCAGCTCGCGCTCCTCGCGCGGCGGCGCCAGCTTGGGCTTGCTGACGATGCGCCGCTGGCTATACAGCTCGTTCTCCTTGTCGTAGTAGTAGTCATTCCTAGTTGAGCTGCTATTGGAGGTCTTCGAGTCGCGCCGACCGCCGGCGGTTTCCGTGTAAAGGTCCGTGGAATTCAAATATTTCACTGTGGGGGAGCCGCCAGTCGTTGGCGGCAGGGGCGGTGTGGGGGAGCCGTGGTTCTCCTGTCGAATGTAATTTTGAGTGTGTGTCAGGGGGTACAAGGGGGTGTGTGTTTGTGTGTGTGTAGGTGTTAGCCAAACATTCAATTTTGTGGTGTGCATTGTGGTTGTTGTGCAAAGCATTAACAAGAAGCCCGTGCCGTCGCGTGCTTAGAATGAACTGAAGCCATGCTGTCTGCCTTTACTTACCTCGCTCTCGCGCTTGTAGTACCTGGAGCTGGAAGTGTGGTAATCGGTTGTGTCCAGCTTGGGCGAATATTGCGGCGAGTAGCTGCTGGTGCGCTCGGCCGTGTTGTGACCGTGCAAATCCCGACGAGAAAGCGACGCATTGCGATAGTCGTTGTGTCGCGTATTTGTCGTGGAGATGAAGTGCATCGAGGGGCTCTCCGAGCGATGTTTGCTCTCATGCAGCGGACTGCTGCGCGTCTTGCCCGAGCGACCTTTAGTGCCCACGCGCATGCTGCAAGATTTGGTGGAGGATTAGGCCAGAGCACATGTTAAGGTTCGATTGGGTTACTCACATGAAGGGCGATCCCTTGACATCGTAGCCATTGAAGTAAATATACACGCGATATTTGCCATTCTGGCGCGGCATGAAGGTCACCCGATACTTATTGTCCACGATCTTCTCCACAGAGCAGACAAGCGAGTGCTTGTCATGGACAATGTCCACATGCAGCTCGCCGCTGACTCCCACGCCGCGTGCGTCCACCTCGAAGGTGTGAGCACGCAGCGGCATGGCGCCATCCAGGCCATGCACAGAGACGCCAGAGGCATCGAACACGGCACAGGTGAATGGACCGCCCTGGATGTGACGGCCCTGGTAGGTGATGGCTATCTCCCAGATGCCCGCCTCATCCGGCTTGAATATGGCACTGTGTCCCTCGTCGATCTTCTTCAGCGGACAGTTGTGCGAGATGCCTGTCGGCGAAACTGCTGTGACCAGAATATCTTCCGTCTTGGGTGCGCCTGTTGCATTAACCAGCACCTCGACCAGGCTGCCCAGAGCGCAGGGCGCCATGCCAGGGGGCGCCACCTGAAGGAGACGCGGCAACACGCGGAAGAAATGACCTCCCAGGCTATCCTCGCCAATCTCCACAACAATCTCGTGCATACCATAGCGCTCCGGCACGTAAACGCCCTCGCCATGCGCATTTAAACGCACCGGCTGGCCGGGATTACCGGACGGTGGCACCACGTGACAGCGCACCGAACTCAAGCTGATGTCCCGCGACAGCACGTCGATGCGGAAATGCGTCTGCGTGTGAAATGGGTATTAAGCATTAATGCGGGTCATGTCAAGCACTCAGCTATGCGTGGTACATACCGGTTCGCCCACACGGCCGGATGTGCTCTCCAAATAAACGTTGACCAGGTCGGAGAGCGGTGGACGTGGCGGCACCCACTGCAGATGGGCTGCATATGCCATGATGCCCAGATGCTCAACTTCCGGATTCGCCATGTCCTTGGGCGTCAATATGGGCTGAACGCCCAGCTTGGCGCCCGCATCGACGGCCTTGCGTATATTGTTCTCATAGTGAAAGGGATCGGTGCTCAGCTTATCTGGCGCTGGCGCCGAGCCGCCCAGTCCCTTGATGATTTCGCACAGCACGCGTCCATCGTTCCAATCGGTCTACAATGCAATGCAATTAATAGTTTAACCAATTACAATTAAATACACAATTAAAATTACGGGCGCGCAATTGTATATTCAGCCAGAGTGAGGGATAAAGTAACATTGAGTAAGCAGCGCAATGGCTTTTTAAAATACCATTGTTTAAAATAACAATATTACATAATTATATATACGCCGATTAAAAAACAAATTAATCTGCTAGCATGAGAATCGCATAGAGAGCCGATTATAACGAAAGGTGAGTGGGTCAGGAGAGGAGGTAAATGCAGAGGGGGTAAGAGAGAGATGTGAAGAGAGGCAATAGATAGAGGTGAAGAAAAGTAAGGAAGTGCGGGAGAGAGAGAATGAAAGAGATAGAGAGGGATATCGGAGAGAAGGAGAGAAAATGAGTCAAAGCTATAATATTTATAGTCAATTTTATTTCACGTGATTAAGTATCATTTCAAAAACATCTTAATCCATAGTTCATACTAGAGCTAAAGCAAGTCGTAATATATTTAAGTATAACAGTATGAGGGGGGAAAAGAATGATTGAGAATAAAGATGAGTGGAAGAGAGCTTGTGTGAGAGAGAATGTGACTTGCATCTGTTATGAACTTTGAATTTATTAGGGGTCAATATATTATTATTACTCACCGTAAAGTTCTTGACGGGCTCTTTAACCTGTGTGTTAACCCAACGCATGGTGGCATTGTAGCCGGGTCCACCTGGTTTCATGAAGTACGACAAATAAGTCATGCCGGATAGCTCATCCAGCCAAGGCGAGGCCAGATACTCGGGCTCCAGCACCTTGGGCACACCGAATTCGCGCTGCGCCAGATTCATGGCATTGGTGCAATTGCGCACACTCTGACTAGGATCGAGACTGCGCCAGTGCGGAAACAAGCCCGGCTGGCAGTAGTCCAGCAACGCGGCCAAGTTGACGCCGCTATTCCAATCCGTTGTGAGATTGGTGATCTTGCAATCAGGCAACGCGGCCTGCAGCCAGGCCAGCATGAGCTTGCGCGGCGGAAACTTGCTGCGTCCGATCTGGTAGCGCACAATCAGCGACCAGATGAGGCCCAATATCAGCTTCACGTTGCCATTGACAATGTCCACGTTGCCAATGTTCACCAGCTTTATGTGGTCCGCCTCAATCGACTTGAGAGCGGTTGTGGCATTCTCCAGATAATGATGCTGATTGGCCGGCCGGCGATTCCAGGATGGTTTCAGCGGACGCGTCTGCAGGTTCTCGACCAGCGCACACAGACAGGTGCCATCGCAGAAGTCCGTAGCCCAGTCATGCACCTGCCCCAAGTGGAAGGAGAAGAAATGGCAGATTGTTTTTTTTTTAGTTTTTCTATTTATGTTTTTATTTTTAATCACTAATGGCGAATCTTTCAATGGGCGTTAATTAGCATTGTCTGTGCGAAACTATGCATGTTTTCTGCTAATGTACCTACATGCCTGCTGCTTGTCAGCCAGCTTTCATAATGGGCAATCAGCAAAGGTACAACAACAACAACAACAAAAGCAACATCAACAAAAACAACAATAAGTAGAAAAGCCCGCTAGTTGTGGCCCACATTGGGCGTGTACCGCCTTCTGACTTGGCCGGAATACACTCACACGGCAAGGCTGTAGCTGAAGCTGGAGCTGTTGCCAGTTGGCTTTCTCCGGCATCGTCTTTGCAATTTTTGCCATTTGACATAAAGCTTTTTATCTTGGAGCTGTCAGCAGCCGGCGAGACAATCGCGTGTCTGTTGCTGTTTGTTTTCTGTTCGTGCCCCATACAGCAAATATTCTGTGGATGGCCATAAAAATCTCGCACATAGTTGCCAACGCGCTGTTCCCTAACAAGCGGCAACAACAGCTCCACTTTGGCTGGCAGTTGGGGTTGTTGTCTTTTGCTGTTATCGTTGTTGCTGTTGTTGCTGTTCTTCTTCTTCTTGTTGTCATGTGCGCATAACCTTTGAATTTGCAAGTCTATGCTATGCGGGAGTGGATATTATCAAGAAGCGCTCATAAATTCCTATTGTCTGCTATGCGAAAAGTTTCATCTCATATATCCTAGAGGCAAACACATGCGCGGGGGGACTGGCTCAGAGGACTCTCTGCTGACATCTGCTCCATTCGCATTAGCTACTGTTAATCGATAGCATCATAAGTTATGTAAAACACTAGATGTTAATAGTTTAACATATAGTTTCCTACAATCTTTGTTGATTTGATCGTTAAGGCAACATTGATTCCTTTTCAATCATTTTTTGCATAAAATATGCTAAATTTATATTCGATTTTCAATGTTTTAAATGCGTTACAGAAAAGCAACTGGCGTTTCTAGGGTCGACTAATATATATTATCTGTTAAGAGTTTTCTAGGTATAAATTACTATCTAACAGCTGTTTGATATTTTATTCCTCTACAAGTGTAAAATCAGCCTCTTCTAAAATTAGTTTTCTCTCCAATTTGTATTAAGCTGGGCTGTTAGCAACAGTCTAACAAGCTGTAATGCTACGAGACAAATATGTGGACATTTTTACTAGCTTTTTTGAATGAATTTAATGAATTATATTTCCTTTAACTGTGTTTCTTTATGACAAACAATATGCCACACGATTTTCCTACCTTTAAAAATTAACGTTTAATTTATTGCAAAAATGACAAACGTTTTACGCTTGTAATTGGTATGCGCTGTTAATAACATTTTAGGCTGCTGTTACGTCAAGATACGAATGCATGGGAATACTTTACAGTTTGTTGTGAGAACAGTTTGTGAATATTGTATATCGAAAACCTAATGAATTTTAGACTCAATTAAATTCCGCCTGATAGAGTATTTAAGCTGTGGTATGCCGAGCATAGTTTTCCTTAGCTGTTTTTTTTTATGGCACGAAAGAGAATATGGCACACAGAGTTGATTGCAATTTCATTAGCCATAAGCTAGAATATAAAATGCACACTTGACAGTCTCAATTTGGCATTTTGACCTAAATATAGCAGCCAGGTTTGCTGGCATGCTGTTATTCATTTTTTAAGGCCTATTGTCATTGGCTGGGTGCTCAATTAGCGCTGTTTACAACCTGACTCGTATGCGAACTCTGCCCATTTTGGAGGGCTGCGGCCTTGCCCCAGCTGCCTCATCTCTCGGTTTTTTTTTTTTGACTGTCCCAAAATGTATGCATAAAACTTGAAAGATCTGTCGCTGGCTTTTGTTTTGTAACACGTAATGGCTTTGCAGCGATGCTGTGTTTTTTATTTATATATGTATTTATTTTAATTTGTTGTATTTTGTGAGCTGCGGCCTTGGCATTCAAGCGCCCAAATATGGCCAGTTCATGTGTGAGAAAAATATATCTATAAAAAATCAAAAACAACTCAAATCCCACAAAGGCGACTCGACCCGAAGCTGGCTTTCAAATTGACTAATGAAATGCATGCCACTTGAGCGCAAAGCAGCGATTGCATGTTCGTAATTGTAATTAAATTGACCGACGCAATTTGAAAATGTCGCCTTCGAGTGCTTGGGCTTTGTGTGAGTAAAGTTTGCCATTGAAGTCGTCGCACTTGCTCCGGGCGTAGGCGTTGCGTATACGCCGCGTGTGCGTTTGTGTGGGCGACAATGAGTCGAGATTTGAGCTGATATTTATGATGACTGTACCGGGGTGGCGTATGGTGCCTGGCCATTTAAGGCATTTAAGGCATTAAGGCCCCGCGGAAGAGCAGCATGCCAGACCTGCAGGCCCACGAGCTGTCCAAGCGTGCCAACTGTTGGTTGGGCATGCCAATGAGCCCAGGCCCTGCTCGAGGCGCTGATCTAATGCATTTATATGCTACATACAGGTAATCGATAGTTCTATTGACTGGCCGACCCATTGACTGAGTAACCGAGCGTCGTATTGTTCGACAGTTGCGCTTCACTGAACGCTCGCCTCTTATGTAAGCGTCTACGGACTAGCCCATATGCATAGCACTCACCTGCATGCCCGTCTCGCGCAAATGCTCGTTGACCCAATTGCGAAAGGTGTTCGCTTGGATTTCCACCCACAGGTCTTCGTTGCCGCGTATGTTCATGCCCTTGGCGGCGGTGCCTTCGGGACTGCGTGCCACCAGGCCGGCATGTGTGATCTTTTGGGTCTCGGTGGTGCCATCTGTGTTGTGCTTGAGCAGACCCGCGTGCGTCACCTTGGCGCCCTTGATATCTTTGACGTCCATTGTGGCGTTGTGGCGCTCACTTTTCGTCACCTCACTTCACCTCAACTCACTTCACTTCACTTCGATACACTTTCGTTGCGTTTCGCTTGCCTCAGATTTTTCTATGCAACTTCAGCTGGCAATTGTTTCATTGTATTTGATTTTATTTGTATTTGTATATTTTGATTTATTTTAATGACTATCCAATCAGCGTGAAACGAAAGATAAACAAAAATTCTATTAAGTTGTTAATTGGGAAACGCGATTCGTTGCGATTTCAACGTCCGATTTCCCGACTTCGATTCGATTTCGATTTCGATTGCCGAGCCACACGCGATCATTGCCCAATGCGAACTGAGTGGCTGCCACTTTGGGCCACTTGCTTTCGGGCCAAAACAAACAGCATGCGAGGCGGTGAGTGCAAAAACAATGACGTCATGACAGAGCTTAAAGCTCGGCTCGACAACGACAACAACAACCACCAGCACAACAACAAGAGCTACAAAAATGTGGGTATGCGAATCCGAATCCGAATCTGGCTATAGAAAAACTGGTTTGCAACGTTCGTTCCAAGCCAAAGCGAAGCGAGCCAAAAGGAAAATTGAAAAAAAAGTATCTGACAATAAAACATGAAAAAACAACAACAGCAGCAAAAATTCACTTAGTTTGGAATTTCGCCGCAAAAACAAAAACTTTGCGATCTCAGTGCGGTGGGCAGCGTCTAAAAAATAATATTAAAAAATAAAATAAATCAAATAAGAGTGCTCTAGTAAGAGAGTGCCAGCTAGGAGATACCCCTTGCTCAGTATCCAGTATCTAGAGTTCCTACTCTATGTATAGTATAAAAAGAACCCCTATACCATAGTTGGTATCCTTAGCTCTCAAATTCTTTGCATTGTGCTTATAAAACCCCAAAAATAGACTTCAATATCACTCGATATTAAAGTTACTCGGTGCGAATTTTATGATTTCCTTGATCTTCTAGCTTTCGAGTGCCCGTTTTACAACAGAAGACTGGGGAGCAGACGAATTGGCCTAGATCCAATCAGCTCGTCGTCCTGATCTGGAATATTCCTTAGATTCTGCGATCTCAGATGGGCATGTTGCATACTTTGGCACAAAACTACTATACCCTTTTTAGCCATCTTTATTGGTAACAGGGTATTAAAAGTGTGTGGTTGTTGTTAACGCGCAGCGTAGGAAACTGTAAGTCTTTCACAACAACCACAGCGTGGAGCGAGTTAGAAGGCCGTCAAGGTTTCTGCTTACAGCCCATATAACATAGACCGCGTTTGCTGCGGCCTGGTCTCACTGGTGTCTGGGTGGGTGTCGCTCTGACGCACTGCGCCAGCAAATGTGGCAGCTTAGACAAACACACACACACGCACACACAATTGCAATTGTAATTGTCTGGGCAATTGATCAATGTGGACAATTTCACTTCGCTTTTACCGCAGGCATTTTGGCCAAATTGAAAGCTACTTGATATGCGCTAATTGGAGTCTACTTGATAGTACGATTTGCAAATGCTGCCAAAAAACACAAACTGCGGTTTGTCGTTGCGGTCCAAAGGTCCCCGCTCGCCCACTCAAATCTGGCCGAAATTTGCATTGGGGCAGAAGACAGCGAGGCGTCAAAGGTGCAAAGGCCTTAATTATCGGAAATCCGGTTTTTATAGATTCATATACATTTGTATTAGCCATTTATCATACATCATCTTGGCGGCTCACATTTCAAATACCAAAATTGTTTTATTTTCGCATATTGAGAAACAATTTTTGTTGAACGTGTTTACTGTATTTGATGATGACATCACGCATCTTCCATGGAAGCGCGACAAGTCGACAAGCTCTGTGTGCTGACTGTTTTGTACAAAAACTGATTGAAAAAACAAGTAAGAACGCCCTCGACGGCTGTGTTCGACGAGCTGATACCCTGTGCTCGCATGGTGTCTGAATCTCTTTCTCAGACATACATTACGATGTAAAGATGTTTCTTATTTATTCGTTTAAATTATATAAGACTTGACAGCGAAATGAATTACCTACATTGATCCCAAGTAGTGTTAATTGAGACCCTAATTGACCGAGAGGGTCATATATTCATTCATAATATATTAACAGAATGATAATCAAAATTCCTGTTATTTAACAGTCAATTAAGCGCACGCTAACAGAAATACTCTTGCGTTCTGTTAAGTGGCTCTGTTAACAGCTCACAGCAGCTGTAATGCGAACTGCAAGCATATATATAGTATCTGCAATAAGATTTTTACCTATGGTTTTCTATAAACGCTAGATCACGTGTACCTTAATGATACCCTGCACTTTAAACATTTTTATGGCTACAGGGTATAATTACATTATGAATTGCGCTGCGCAAATTGCATAAATTTAGATAGACAGCAAATAGTTGGAAGTGAATTCCACATGTGTAAACGGTCAACAGGCTGAAAAAAAGCGTTAAGGTCGTCAGCGAAATGAGTTATGGATTTATGTACTCGTACATGTGGAATGTATAGTATATATTACATTTATGTGACTAAGCTGAACTGAAGTCAACTCAATTCAACTGAACTGAACTCAACTGAAATGAAGTCAATTGTGATCTGTTGCTGCTGCTGCTGCTGATGTCATGTTGTTGCAATTGGCATTGGCAATGAACCTGGTCGTAATTAGTTATAGTTAATGAGCACGCGTTCTAAATCGAGTCACTTTACTGGGACAGCGCCAGCTAATTTCGCAAGGTCATGGGAATGGGCACAGCCTGAAGTTTAACGTCCACTTTAACAACAACTCTAAGCCTTAACTTCACTCCCAACTACAGCCGCAATTGAGGCAATGCGCTGTTTGAACAGTTGGTCAAGAGAGCAAACAGTCAACGAAAGTGTTTGGCTAGTTGCCTCATTTGTTTGCCGTTTTTTACTAGCCTTGTTGTTGTTGTTGTTGTCGTCGTAAGTTGTTGTTGTTGTTTTCTGTTAACATCTTTAACGTGACTCAAGCGGCTTGTTTGAGCCGAACAATACAACGTGTACACGCCCAGTTTTAGTTTTAGGGCCATGCCAGTTACATTACGTAAGCGGCTGAAAATATTTTAGGCTTAGCCACTAAATCTGGCCAAACTGGAGCTGGCCAAGTTTTTGCAACGATATCATGCATTGCATGTGTAGGTGTTTTCCTTTATTTATTTTTCCCATTTGGCTGTGTGGCATTTTTACACATTTTTCGATTTGGTTCGATCTAGCTGTCCGAAATTCGCCTTGCCAGAACACCCACACACCCACACACGCACACCTAATTCACACACAACCCCAGAGCAGCGTCAGCAAAGCACCCACATGAACATGAAGCTGCTTCTGGCCGTTGTGCTGTGGTGGTTCAACGCCTCGTTCTAGACGTGGGCGAGGTTTCAAGTTTGATTTGTTCCAAAGCAAGCGACAAATGCGCATTGAATTGTGAATGATTTTATAGTGTGATACAAAACAATGTAAGATACGACACTTTTATTATGCTTCAACTTGTAGCGAAACTGACGGCATAGCCAAAGCGTCAAGTCAACGATAAAAAAGGGGAGTTTCTAGTGTTGCAAGGAAATAATTGCTATTGTGTGGGTTGAAAGTCAGTTATGGCTTCAAGTTATTATGTCAATGAGTTAAAAGGTGCTCAATGCTTTTGAGTAACACTCAGCAGAGCAGAGCAATTAGTAAAGTACCTATGTGTTTAACCTTTGTAATTTGAAATGCAATAAAGAGGATAGCTGAATCTGTTATATCTCATTACAGTCCTGATTACATGTCCTCCCTATGTTAAGTGGCTTGCATAACAGTCATGTTATCTTATAAACAAAGTCAATTTATGTAAGATGTATTCCTGGACTCTGAGAAAAGGCTTTCATTGCAGTCAAGCTAACGGCTGTAAGCATAAATTGCTTCGGCAAAAGGCTCTCAGTAGCTTAACAAGTTTTTCTCGCTTGGCCCAAAGTGTATATATTTATTATTTGAAGCTTACATATTTTTTGGTTCATTCCTGAATTTGCTATGTAAAAAACATCAGCTATTTTTACATATAATAGGAAATGCCAATGAATTGTTAATTGTAATTTGTTTCATAATACAACGAATTTCCATTATTATTGGCTTTGCATGATACTCATGTTAATTTTATTTGCCTTCTATGCCTTTCGGCTGTCTCATTGGCAAATGCTATGTCAGTTATATAGCCATTATTTATCTATAACTTGGCTTTTGGACACGCCTTGAACTAACTGGCAGCTCATTAACGTCGCGTTTCCTATGAATTGTTGGCAAACGAGCGTTTATTTTTGGCAGCATTTATTGCTGTTCATAAATAGAAGAGAATACACATCAGCGCACAAATGCACACACACACACACACACACAAACACACGCATATACACATGCCCAGCACACTTGAGGCGCGCTTGAAGTTTGTGTCTTCAGTCTTTTGATTTATGCCGTTAGACGTCACCAAAGCGCAGCCGTGTGTTCTATTGTATTTTTACCTCTATTGTTGTTTTTTTTTTTTAATTTTTGCTCATTATTTTACACACTCGACTTTGGGGCACTTAAATAAGTGAAGAAAAAAAGCCAGTGTGCCAGGCAGTCCATAACAGCCCAATTACCATTAACTAACTGCAACTGAGGCGAGCAAAAACTAAAAACTAAAACTGAAGCTAAAACAAAAAAGGTAAAAAACTAAACTAAAAACCAATCGAAAAACCAGATTCAGATAGAGATTCCGACACAAGAAATAACTTTCGGTTTTAGCGCTGATCGTCGTATGCGGCATTACGTAATGGGCCAAGAAAATGCAAATACAGCAACAGAAATATTCAAAGACAACGCCCGCGACTTTTGATATTTGCACGCCCAAAAACTAACTTCCATTGTGAACTAGCCGTTCTGATATTGTGATTATGATGTTTGCTGTTACGACTATTATTGCCCGTTGCCTTGTTCACACGGCCGCATTTAGTTCACGTGTTTAGCACAAATACCAGGCAGAAATATATATATATATATATAGTAGGTAGAGCAACAATAATGGTGTATGGCTGCCTAATTTGTGGCTGGAAATTAGAACAGCACGCAACGCGAGCTGAGATTCGAGCAGCTGTGCCTGCTGTCTCGTCTCGGGCAGGCACAGAGAATAATAACTTTGAGAATGTGTTTCAAACTTGGCTAAAAACAACGCACACAGCAAAGCAGTCAAAACACTACTCGCTTAACTTATGCATAAATATTAAATTATGCTCGAGCGTTAGCTAGGGTTGGCGGCAGAGCAGGGCGCGGGTTGCGGGCGTGGCTACGCGGTGCACTTGAGCAGTTAATGTTAGTTTTATATCAAAGTTAGTTGGGGCCAAGTTAAGCGGCGGTTTATTTATTTTTATAGCATTTCTCGCTAGGTTTTTATATCATATTTTACTATCTTTTTATCTTTGTTTGTGTGTTGTTTTTGTTTAGCACTTGTTGCTGTTGTTGCCTCTTCTTACACTTGCCTCGAACGGATGGGGCGGGGCGGGGCGGGGCCCCCTTTTAGCTTTAGTTTGACTCAGCGAAAAAAACACGTCCAGCGCGCACGAGTTGCTCACAACGACTGAACTACGCGTAGCGCGCTTTAGGCCAAGTTTCAGTTGCGATCGTTTCCAGCCGCAAAAAGCTTTTAGCTGGAAACCAGCCGAAGACGTCATCGTTTCCACATTGCGATCTTGGCTTGTTTTGCTTACCAGCTTTGTTGCGCTTTTGTTTTGGGCTCTTCATTCGCTTTAAAGTTGCCCCTGTTGCTGTTGCCGTTGTTCCGTTGTTGTTGCGAGTGGTTTAGTGGCGTTTCCGTTTACGAAACGCATTTCGATTCTGGAGTTTTTATTTCAGTTACTTTTAATGGACTGCACGTTAATTATCGATGACTCTGTGGTTTTTCTCTTGATAATTGAACAATTTGTATGGGTCGCTGCGGCTTATTTCAAAAGTTATTGATTATAAAACGCAGCTTGAGCTATTACTGGCGCCCTCCCCCTGCCGACCCCTTACTTAAAGCTTACCCTTCGACCCGAGCCCCAACTCATAAGTGGAAACAATGCGTTTTCTTTCATTTCTCAAGAATTCTTTTTTTTTTTGTTTGTTTTGATTTTATTTGTATTTTTAGTGTTTTTTTTTTTGTTGTGTGTTTTGTTGTTCGTTTTTTCATCAATTTGTCATATTTGTTACCCTCTGCTTGCGCTGTAGCTGTCATTATGTGGCTAAGCGCAGACACGGCTTTGAAATGCTCTTGTTCTTGCTCTTGTTTGATCGAACTGAACGATCAAAAGTACATTACAAGTATTTGGGTATACAGGTGTATTAGATAAGCTCGATTCACTTGCTGCAAATCGGCGCTGACTGCTCTGAATATTATCTTAAAAAATGCCATTAATTTGTTTTATACGTTTTTTTTTTGCTTTCATTTTTTGCTGCTGCTCTTTTGTTTTTTTAATATTTCTTTTTTGTTTTTACTTGTGAATGAAGTCATGCTGAATTAATTTATTGTATAATCTTATAAATTAATTAATTAATTTATAGTCACAAAATAAAGCTATAAATATGTTGTTGGTTTTCTCATAGTACAATGCTTTAAAATAATTCATAAAATTATTTAGCACATTTCTCAAGCCTTACACAAACTGTAAGCTTTAACATACGGCAAATCCACGGCTCTACCTTCCTTCCTCAACTCCCCGAAATTTTTGTTCTACAATTAGCAACAACACAACCAAATCGATGTAGTTTCTTCTCTTCCTCTTTTCTATATACTCTTCCTAACAAATCGAATAACGAAAACCTTGAGCTAACCAAAGAAAAGCCAACAAACATTTGTAGATGCCAACCGGGGAAGGAAGTTTTTCTTTATCCGAGATTCTCTGATGTTTTCTTCAATAAGATCATCTCCAAACCCTTCCGGACCCTAGTTCAAACCTTCTCTGCATTAGGTGCTATGTTTAAGCATGCTAAGAAGCAATAAAATGTATAATTATAATTATCTAATAATAACGTTATTTTTTTTTCTCACTTGGCTAACTAAAAATCAAAAACCTTCAACAATTTTTAGCGTAATTTCTTTTTGTTTTCAATATTTTTTTTCTCATTTTCATTTTCATTTTTCGTCTTAGATGAAACCCCATTTTATGTTTATTGTAATTTTTAATGTAGGCATATTAATGAATAAACTTCTCTTTTATATATGTTTCTTTCGTTTATAATAATAATAATAAATTGCAAAAATGTTTTGAAATACAATACAATTAGGTTTAAACTATGAAAAGGAATTATGAAATTGTAGTTGCTTGAATTGCTTCTTTTTTTTTCTCCGAAAAAAGTATGAAAAATCGAAGAGAAAATGCTAACAAAATGAGTTTGTGTACATGGAATTTCCATCATCAGCATGAAGTGAATTAGTTTGTTATAGTTGGTTTTTCTTTCTACATGGGATTTGCTCGCAGCTGGAGCTACAAATAGCACATTAACTAGCGGCTTATAGACACTCAATCAATCAATCAATCAAGCTATCAATCAATCTATCAATCAATCTATCAATCAATCTATCAATCAATCGTCAATTAATCGCATACTCATTGATACACTTTAGTAAATAGCTTAATTTTTGTCGTATATACTCGTAATTATTACTTGTGGAATTTATGTGTGTGTTTATTAGTGTGTGTGTGTGTGTGTGTGTGTGTGTGTGTGTGTGTGTGTGTGTGTGTGTGTGTGTGTGTGTGTGTGTGTGTGTGTGTGTGTGTGTAAGTAAGTGTGTGTATGTATGTGTGTATTTGTGTTGAAATCTTATTTGGTCTTCCCTTGTACACATCTAATGGTAACTAATTAAGTTTCTTCTTTTGTTATCTCTAAAGTTAATATCTAAATTCTTCGGTCTTCGATCACTTAAGCCTGCAGTGCGTTCCCATATTATGGGTTTACCAAAATCATCGCTGAGTTCTGCTACAGAACTTACTCTACAGCGTTTAGAATCCATCATCATCATCATCATGATCATCATCATCGTTATCATCGTCTTCATCATCACCATCATCATCAGCTATATATCTTTGAATCTTATCTCAAATGTGACTTCAGCATTCGTTTCGCTTGGCAACTAACTAACATTACAATACATTTAGATCTTTCAGTTGAGAGTATCCATAGCATATACATATATCATATTATATATATCAACATACCCAATGCCATATTACATACAATATACTAATATAGTAGCACAATATAATATTGCAATAAAAGTTGTTTGACAGTTGTTTTCTTTTTTTTTTTCTTACCATTTTCCTTGCTTTTTTCTACCCATTTATTGGTTTTGGTTTTTCGTTTCGATTTTCTATGTATTTTGCGTGTATAATGTATTTTTTTTTTTTGGTATTTTTTTCTTTTGTATTTCAGTTTTTTAGTGTCTGTTGTATGCTGTGGCAGTTCTTTTCCAATAGTACAAATATTTTGCAAATATCTTTTGTTTAGTTTTATCATAAATTTGTTTAGTTTTTCTCATTTTCTGTTTTTCTGTTTTTCTGTTTTAAATATTATTTTCAATTTTAAAGTAAATCGTTTCCCATATACACATCTAGTAAATTTTGTCAAATTACAATTACATTTAGCAAATATTACAATACGCTAATTGTTCATTATTACATTATTATTAGTTAGTTCAATTGAAATTAAATTATTATTATAGTAAATACCGGTTTGTTTGTGTTTGTGTTTATGTTGCTTTTTCTTGTTGTATTTTTTGTATTTTTTGGTAGATAATCATTTTAGTTTTTGATATTTTCTAATTGAATCCTTAGATAGAAAATATTTACAATGCAAATTACATACAATGCGCGTATTTGTATATGGATTAATAATGAGTGTGTAATTTGTAATCATTTAATTAAAATTAGCGAAGATACTAAACTCTAATGATGCTACCTACACACCTAGCTATATATTTATATGTATATATATTTATGAATATGGTAGCATGGCAAAAAGTTGTGGGTATACTATGTTTGTATAGAGTGGGAGTTACAGCTAGGGCTGTCAAACAACGGTTTTTATGAGCTGAGTTGAGTTTTCTGTTTGGAGTTTCTGTAGTTCGGAATATCTATTAAAGCATTTCCGATATAGGTATTTACTTAAATATATACTTTGCAAATATATTGGTTTAGTTTTAAAAAAAAGTTTTTCACAAGTCTTAACTTAACAATAACTTCCTTTGTTTTCTTTTTGGAATTTGAAAGATGCAAACTAAGCTAGTAAATGGGTTTATTTATTCATTTTGTCATCATCATTTTTTATTGGTTAAGGTTTAGCTTTATGTACATATTGTTTCGACCTATGCGAACCTCTTAGCGGTTGTTGCAGTTGTCTAAACAATTCTGGCAGTGCCATTTAGTGGGTGAATGGTGGATACTAGCACAAGCCACCTGCGTTCCTAACACTAGCCTATCCACATAGCTCTGCCTACACTGAAAACAATATTCATTAACTCTTTTACTTATGTCTCTTACTTGCGCCGTATTTGTCTCTCGTTTATGGTTTCAACTTTCTTGTTTCTCTGTTGTCCTACAGCGAGCAATATTTGGCATTGTTGTGGTTCTTGTTGTTGTGTGCTGTTGTTTGTGTTGCATTGTTGCTGGCGCGTTGCATGCGCCGCAAGATTTGGCCAGTTTGCTGTCGCTGTCGTTGTGGCTGTAGCTGTAGCTGTACCTGAAGCTGTTGCATCTCCTGTTGCAGCTCCGCTTCCCCCGCTGTGCTGTTGCTTGTGCTAGCAGCTGCTGCTCCTGTTCGCGTCGGGGTCATTCAGTTAGTAAGGCAATTTGTCAATTTGGCAATATTTCAACCGCATGCACAACAATCACGCACACACACAGACACACACATACATAGATAGAGGGAGCGAGAGTATGAAACACATGTACAACAATTTTTTGGAGGGGGGCGCGGCACACACACAGTGAGACACAAAGAGAGTTTAACACAGAGATAGAGAAAGAGAGAGAGAGTATGATGCAAATGTTTATGAGGCGTTGCTTTCGCATTCGTTGCGGGCGGCACGGCCACGGCCACGCCCATTTCATTATTTTGTTTTTTGGTTTTGGTTTGATTTTTGTCGAATGTCGAATGAATCATGGAGTCATGAGGAACATGATATGTACACCATACCGATCGGCTGATGCTGATGGGGCAGCACGCTCCCGTGTTATATGATACTCTCGCGATTCCGTTCCAGCTCCTCGGCCTCATTGTCTGGATCCACGCTCGAGGTGGACGAAACGCCGCAGATTTGCATTTCAATCTCTGCCAGACGATTCTCCAAATCCCATTGCTGCTGCGAGAGTTTGGTATTAAGAGCCTGATTCTCCGATTCAACTGTATGCAGGCGTTCTCTCAAACGCTTGATCTCATCCTCCAGAGCCTCGTGAGAGCCGAGCAGCGGTGTGGTGCCGCCACCAACACCTCCAACGCCAGCGCCATAGCACTCCAGCTGCGAGCTCGAGTCGCAAATGTGACCTAAGCAGTAAGAAAAACCAAAGAGAGGCAGGGCGAGACGTTGGGCGTGTTAGAGTGTCATAGGTTTTATTTAGAGACCGAGAGGGAGAGAGAGAGAGAGAGAGAGAGAATGTGAGCTCACCTGTGTGACTGGGCTGAGATTGCGGTCGCATTGAGTGGTGCGAGGTGGCGCGACTGCGCGGCCGCTCCTCAGAGCCGTGTGCGCTGGGACTGACCGAACGCGGCGAGTCCGTGGCACGCACCAAATGCTCCGTATAGCTGCGTGGACTGCAAGCATTTAGTCGGGGGCAGCTCAGCGAGCAGAAGCCAAGACTCACCTGTAACCATGTGCATGCGGCAGCTGCTGGTGATGTTGCTGCTGTTGTGCCTGTTGCTGCTGCTGCTGCTGCAGCTGCAGCTGCTGTTGTTGCTGCTGCACCTGATGCTGCTGCACCTGATGCAGCATGTTGACTGAGGCCGGCGGCAGCCACATATCCTCCAGCGTGGTGCGGCCGCAGCTCTCCACCAGGCCCGGCGTTGACTGGCAGCGGCCCATGGCAACTACATTAAAGTATTTGACTGTGTTTTAAAATCAAAAACGATCACAGAAAAAACAAGTGGGGGGGAAAACCAACGGAAAGCAAAACAATCGATTTGTGTTATTCCAAGGGGGTCAATCGTATTCGCATTCAAATTCGTACACTCGGAGAAAAACACAGTGTGTTACAGAAAAGCTTGAACTCAGTACAAAATACTTATTACAAGACTTTGCATGCTTGAAATGAATAATTTCGCTTTGCAAAATAGTTGAAATATGAATCTGATTCGCATTTTGAGCAATAGTTTTTCTCTGAGTGTATGCACATACCCTGCTTTTGGGCTTAATTTCGAGTGTGTGTGTGTGGATGTGTGTTGGAGCGGCTGTGTGTGGGGTATAACTATGTAAAGAAGTTTATGAGCTGCTTGGCAACTTACCTTTCTCCAGTGGCGCCTTCTTGTATTTCTCCAAACGCTTGACGGCTATCGACTCCAAGCGGACACGCGCCGCCGGATACTCCTTAAGCACGTCCCACATGTCTTTTTTGCTTAGCACGAACAGATCGCTGTAGCCCACGGACCGAACGCTAGCGGTGCGTCTGTTGCCTGCACAAGTACCACAGTGTGGCAAGTTGGTAAGTTGGCAAGTTGGCAAATGTGGCGATGTTGCACGTTTGCAGCAGTGAAGAGAATGAGGCATAAAGTTTAATATCAATAACTTGCCAAAGGTATTTCTCGATGCTCTTCTTATTGTTGTTATTGTTGTTCGTGTAGTCTGTTGTTCTTATTGTTGTATGCACACAAACAAACACATTTGTACATACACACACACACACACACACTCACACATTAATATTGCATGCCAACTGAAGGTATGTAGGCAATTGGTTGCGAACAATACAGGGTTGGGGCGTTTGTTGCAATTGGAAATTGGAAGTTGGGAAATTGGGCTGACAATTTCACAGGGCAATTTATTGGATGCACAAGTGCTACATACAGCTACAAAGATATGTTATGTACGTCTGTCTGTTTGTCTGTCTTTCTGTCTGTTGCTTTTGTTCGAGCATCCTTCTGCTACAATCGAGCGCTGGCTGCTATAACAGCAACAGTTTATTCAGACCAACAGCCCAAATTGTGCTTAAATATTTCATTGCATACTTTTTCGAGCTGCCAGATTGCAGCTAATTGAGCCGTTCCGAGTTGGGCGGTTGATAAGTCGTTGAGTTTCCATTTCAACATTTCAATTTAAGAACTAAATTTGTTTTTAATCGTTTTCGCTGGCCTATTCCAGCTGAGGGTATTATTTACTTCAACTTATAGTCGAATTTCATGTTCTTCTCACAAGTTTTTGTGGACTCGACAACCTGCCTTAACTTACCAGCTAGACAAATCAGCTGTTAAATATTTACAAGGTAGAGTGTTGCCACCTTGTCTTAAAAAGTTTTATGGCTGATTTATGATATGCTAAGTTGACAGAAAGGCTTCGGCAAGTTGGCCGCGTAGAGTAAGAAATTTCAAGAATTTATACAACACTATTAATTCCGTGTTGCCAAACTTGACAATGAGCTTGAGCAGCATATAAACTTAAGAAAATACAATATTGTTGCGAAAATGTAACAAAATTGATTGCTTGATACATTCTAACGCAAACTCCCAAAGATATGCAGCATAAATTGTAGCAAATGATATTATCTATTTATTGGGGTTAAAGTTGGCGTGCAATTTAAATGTGTTCGCGTATTTGTGTGTGGAACGTCAAAATGTATGTTAATTGTGGCAACAAGGTGACGTATACTTAATTTTAAAACTGTCAAAAACAATTCAAACGTTTAAATTACGGCCAGGCAAAGCAATACAACAACGACTCACAAAGAGACAGATATAAATGTAGAGGGAGAGAGAGAGAGAGAGAGAGAGAGAGAGACACACAGAGAGAGGGGGAGAGATAAGAGAAAGAAGAGCTGACTAGAAAAAGAAATTAATAGATATTTGAAATATTCAGTTATTCACACTAACAACTACTTAAGGGACACATACTAATTGGATTGTGTTTGGGGAGTTAATGAAAGCGCTTAAATCATGCAAGTGCACAAAACAATGAACGATAAACAATTTAAACGATAAACTAAATACTTCGATATTATCGATTTGTGTGTCCAAGTTAGCAGCAGCAGCAGTTCGCTCGAGGCGACAACAGCTTGACAGCAACTTGGCCAATTGTCTGCCAAAGTCAACGACTAATTGAGCTAGACGAGGCAAAAGTTTTTGGCAACGGCAAACGGCAACTTTTGTCAGCCGTTGCAAATAGAATTAAGTTGTTGTTGCTGCTGCTGCTGCAAATTGAATTAAGCGGCTGCAAGTGAAGCGCCATTGCAATATGCAATGTCCCACATGTACACACACACACACACACACACACACATACACGCTATATGCGAGCAATGGATGCGCTAAGATAAATTTTGGCATTGTTGTTAATTATGTGCCACACATGAGAACTCTATATATAAATTATGTATACGAATTTATATATATATATTTATATATAAGGTATGTGTACGTGATTTATCGCTGTAATTTACAGTCGAGTTCAGCTGAGTTGAGTTGCGTTTAGCTAAAATCAAGTTGCATCGCTTTAAACTGCCTCTCGACGATATCAACTGAAAATTAAAACCAAAATTAACTTTGACAGCAACAATAAATTGCACATTATTATTGCTGATTTAAGCCAATTTATTTGTAGTTTATTGCATTGTTTAATTGTGCAAAATGTACTGTACATATGTGCGTGTATATATATTTATATATATATCCATTTATATATGTAGGTAAATATAACGGTGCGCATGCAGGTGTAATAATTACATTTGGCATTCATTAATTGTGCTCAGCGCCAGGGCAGCGGAGGCGAGTGAATGAGCGGGGGGTAAACAGGGTGAGAGAACAGGGCAAATAAAGTTGTTTTTGCGTGTGTGTTGTGTGTGTGTGTAAGCTATAAAAGTGCATTGCATACTTTTAGGACGGGGCATAAAAACAATTTTTCGGTAGAAAAATGCAAAAATATGCAAAAGAGCAAAAAAAAAAGTGGTTGCATGTGTATTGCAGCTGCCAATGAAAAGCAGCAAAAAACAAACAGCAAAAAACAGTAAACAAAGATTAACTTCATGTTGCCGAATTATAAATACACTAAATAAAAGTAAGCCGATCAGGTCTAAAAATAATACATTTTTATTACTGGCACAAAATTAACATTTTCGTAAACAAGTTTCTAGGCTTATATGATAAAATGATATCTATTTTGAGCATATTATTAATCGAAATTGTTGTCTCTTGTTAACTCTTGACCCATTTTACCTAAACAAGAGCTATGTGATATATATAATAGCATGATTTTGTATACAAAATAATATCATTTTTAACCCATCTATTCTATTGTCGTGATACGATATATGTATATAGACCAATAAATTTACTATTTCTTGATATTTGCAGGTCTTTGAAAAGGAGTTACACATTTAATGACACATTAATGATACCCGCCGCAAGCGTATTATAAACAATTGTAATGCTTCAATAAATGTAAGCATAAATAAATTAAAATGAATCAATTGTATTTTTGTATATTTTAATCAATTGATGGAATTTAAACGATTACGAGTGCGCGTGGCTGATGTCTGCTCTATTTTAATAATACACCGAAATTGTAAAACTAATAAATAAATGTGTGCGAAAAACACAGACAAAAAGTGAGTGTGATTGTGAATGAGTGGGAGTGAGAGTGTGAGGGGGGAGGGGCTAATACCAGATTATTGAGGTTGTGCTGCTAAATGAAATGCAACAAGAGCGTTGACTAAGTGAATATTAAATGGAATACTCTTAAAGGACTTCTTTTGCAAAATGTACTTTCTATAGACACGTATAAAATATTGATAGCTAAAAAATAGTTGGAGAATTTTATTAAAAACTTGTATTGTGTTTTGTTTAAATCATTTCGATTGGTTGTTGTTGCTGTTGTTGTTGTAGTAGTTACATTAATTTGTTGTTATTGTTATTGTTCCGCCTGTCGCACTAAAACGGGATATTTACCAAGTTCTTTACCTGCGGTGCCCATATTCAGTATACTAATCTCGCCGAAATAGGAACCTGCCTTTAACGAGGCCATCACCGTTTTGCCATTGTCAGCAACGACCTGCAATCGTCCACGATTCACAATGTACATCTCCTTGCCCACCTCGCCTGCAAGAGTGAAAGAGAGAGTGTGAGGGAGAAAGGCAAGTGAGTGAGTTAGGGTGGTTTCCCAGATGATGTATATATAGTGTAGATATATGTAAGTGCATTTATATAGAAACATAAGCTGGGCGTCTCTCTGGTCACTCACCTTTCCGGCAAATGTAGTCGCCCGGGGAGAAGAGCACGGGCCGCAGTCTCAGCACCAATTCGCAAAGGAAACCCGCTTCAGTGTTTTGAAAAATCTCAACCCGCTTAAGTGTATCTAAATGGACGTTAATTGCTATTTCAGCCTGCGAAACAGAACAGAAAAGAAAACAGAGACACAGCTGAGCGGTTGGGCCTGTTTTGGAATTAAGGACAAAGGGCGTAACCAGTAGCAGGATAACATGCTACAGAAAATGGACAATTCATGTTGCCACAGCAGTTGGTTGGGGCATCTGTTTTGTGTACTGTGCGGATTATTTACCTTTAATTTATCAGGAAGACAGGATACGGCGCGCTCCTCGTCCGAGCACTTTTGCGTGAGCCACAGGTAATCGAACCATTTGATGACCTTCACCTGCAGATGATTCGGCACACGCCGCATGCGCATGTACGTCTTAACTCCGTCCAGCTTGGCTACAAATGGCAATAGTATTCGATTTATATCACAATCCATACATATAGATATGCTTATTATATATGCATGCTTGTTTGTGCTGTGGATTACACGCAAATCGAAACGCTCGCCGCATACAAATGGCCCCTGGCCAGCGGCCCCTCCAGCTAATCGCTGCGGCTTCAGACCCAATCAGCGTTTTGTTCTGCATAAATTTCATTATGCGCATACACTCGGAGAAAATGCCAAGCTTTTTGTACTTGAATTAGGTGAAATGATTTGGAATTATTGTGAAGGCTGAATCTTTTGAACCGAAATAAGAATATCTTAAATAAAAAACATTGTTCAATTGCAAAATTTATAGATCAACTATCGAAAATGTCTTCTTCATTTACGAAATTCTTCACTTAAATCTAAAAGGAAGCTGCGTTTTCTCTCAGTATACAAGCTATTTGTGCTTAGCCCAATTTCCTAGAAAAGAAAATCAATTCAAGCCGTAACACCTGGCGTATGCTTAATATTAAGTTGCAATTAGTTCGGGCTATTTAGGAATGTTTGCAGAATGTCGCTATTTCTTGAATATTATTTTTAGAACTAGGCTATATGCGGAACCTTAGCTAGATTTACAGACTGTGTAATCGAAATTTACGTTCGTTCGTTTTCTAGAGTTAAGTGCAGTTGCGGACGTCTTTGTTTTACTGGCTGCCAGGTATTTGTGGATGTGCGTGTGTGTGTGTTAGTGTGTGTGTTTGACTGGATAACCAAGCGGCGCTCGATGAGAGGAAATTAAATCTCTACTTGGCTCAACGTCACTGCCAGCAAATATTGACACAATTTGTCGATTGACAACTGCGGCTGGCTGTAGATGTTGGCGGTGCTGTCGGAGGTGGTGGAGGTGCTGCTGTTGTTATTCTCTTTGCTGTTGTTGTTGTTGTTGTTGTTGGTGGTGGTGGTGGTGCCACATTGACAGACAACGGCTGAGAGCTTTTGGCGGGAGGAGTTGTTTGCTCGTGTAAACATTAGCAAACCAACTGGCAAACAAGCAAACAGATTGAAAACAAATAAATAAAATTGCTTGTCGGCCCAGCAGGCAAACTCCCAACAGAGCTTCTCCTAATTTCCCAGACTCATCTATAAT
This sequence comes from Drosophila ezoana, assembly GCA_035045725.1. Lineage (NCBI taxonomy): Eukaryota > Metazoa > Arthropoda > Insecta > Diptera > Drosophilidae > Drosophila > Drosophila ezoana. The sequence continues at coordinate 11,537,279 of JAWNOU010000052.1, read as the reverse complement.
GCAAGTGACGCGAGGCAGTCACAGTTGCCCCGCATTTTCTTGCCACACGCTGCCACAATCATTTATCATGGAATCATTGTTGGCTTCAATACCTTGTCGCCCAATCAGTCAGTTGAAGTGAAAAGTTTCAAAAGGTTAGCAGCCAACACCAAATGCTGTGGATGGCTTTTCATAATTGACATTCGCCCGAAAATACCATTAAAGATCATGAGTGTTGTTTCAGTTAAATCATTCACAAAGTGAAAAAAAGGGTATATAGCAGATCGGCTATCCATAAATTGAAGTAAGAGACTTTGAAATTTGGAATCCATAATTGTGAACTCCGTCACAGACGACGTTCAGATTAGATGGCTAAGGCCAATAGGGGCGTGACAAATCTCAGTTCACAGTTTCAAAGCTGAAGGGTTCAACTTTAACCAGCTAAACCTTCCCACAACGGAGGCATATCAATTAGGGCAATTGTGAATGGGTATTATTACCATAATCTTGATAGCTAATGATTTGCCTGATATTTTTCGTAGGGAAAGAGTATACGGCATTCGTAGTTGGGCTGGAATATTGTTATTTGTGCTCTATCCTCTTCATATTCTTGTAAAACAACAAGAAAAAAATGCCAGCTTAAAAAGGGGAATAAAAGAACACACTAAAAGCCACTTCGATAGTAATGTAGGTAATTGGAAATTCGTTGAAAGACGTTCTGAATTCCAAAAATTTATTGGCAATTACTTGATAATAACAAGTTTCTGGAAGGGCTTGTGTGTTTGCAGTTCTTGTGAAACTAGGTTAAGATTTGAGAATCCAATTAAAAATGTAGTTTTGATAGAAAAAATCAAAGTAAATCTCATAAATTGAAAACAATCTTCAACTTAAAAGGTTGCCGCTTTCGACTATTTGTTGGCTGTTAGCTTATTTATCGCAAAATTATGATTATATCAAACTGATAAGATCAGGTAGATGTTAAACAAAAGGCCCAAAATTAACATTATCATATTGTCAACAAAATAAATCAGAAATTTGCGATGCCCAATCGAAATTGATCGACTATATAAAGAGCGCACCCAATCCCACATTTAGTGAGATTTTGTTTCCACACACTCCGAACATGTTGTGTCATCAGTTAGCCGCCTTAACTATTCTCAGCCTGGCTTTGACCCAGCTGCATATAGCTGCAGTCAGCAGTCAGTCCGTTGCGGCCAGCTGTGACACGGAATTCACCCAGGTGGGCGACAAGTGTGTGCTACATGAGAGCAATGCACTCACCTGGTTCGAGGCGTATCGCAACTGTCGCTCCAAGGACGCCAGACTACTTACCCTGGATAACGACTCACAGCTGGAGCAGATAAACAATTGGCTCAATGAGTATCGCAGCGATGTCTGGACGTCGGGCAACAGTCTGAGCAACCAGGGTGTTTACTACTGGCAGAGCACAGGCGAGCTGGCGAGCTATCTGCCCTGGAGCATGGGTCAGCCTCAAGCTGCAAAGGGCGAATGTCTGCTTCTCTTGGCTGACCACAGTTTGCTCGTTCTTGACTACCGACTGGCGGTCGAGAATTGCTCTACTCTGGCGCCCTACATTTGCGAGCAGGAGAAACGAGCCTTTGAGACGCGAGTTTGCCTGAAGCCAACTGCCTTTGATACGGCGCAGGTTGTTGTCAATTAATTAAAAAGTTCTATGATCTGACTTAAGAGAAGCCTTTAATTGGAGGGTTGCAACAAACGAGAAATAACGTTCAAGGCTTAATAGTCGATTTTGCAGATACGTGAGCCCAATTTTGAAGCTCGTAATCCCAGACTCTTGTAAAGAGATCTTTATGTACGGCTATTTTCGGTAGATTCTATACAGTTCCTATTTTCACTATTTTTGCAATCTTCAGAGTCTAAAGTGCGCGGTTGAAGAACTATGTATTTGATTTCCGATTTTAAACAACTTCTTCTATTCCCCCTTAAACACTTAATATTAAGTACCAAGCTAATTTCATTTGTGGTATTGATTACGTATCTTTAGTCGCACACTCGATTGTTGGCTATCTGCTAAGCAACGTCAAAATAAATGTTGCCTATTAGAGTGCCTCTCCCTTAGACTTATTGTTAATTATTAACTGATTCATCAGTTTATTCATGGGAAGTCGCTTGGGATTCCTTTGTAAAGATAAGCGAAATTTATTGTTAATTCTTCTATTTTCGACTCTGGTCAATCAAAGCTTATCATTTCGCCCAAGTGATAAGCGTTAGATAGGCGACCCTGGGTCTAATCTGGCCAGCGACTATATAAGCACCAGGCCCAACCGACCAGTTAGTTAGTATTGTTTTCTTTATACTCCAAAAATGTTGTGGCATCAATTAATTGCCTGCGCGGTTCTCGCTCTGGCGCTGACCCAGCTGCAATCTGCTAGCAGCCAAACAGCTACATCCAAGTGTGGCAAGAACTTCACTGAGGTGGGCGGCCAGTGCTTGTTGGCTGTCAACAGTTGGCTAAACTGGTACGAGGCAGATCGCTACTGTCACACCAAGGGCGCCGGACTGCTCAGCGTAAAGAATGATACGCAGCTGCAGCTGATCAACAAGTGGCTGAACACGTCCCTAGCAAACCAGCTGGAGCTGTGGACCTCGGGCAACAGTCTTGGCCAAAAGGGCGTCTACTTTTGGCAAAACACTGGCGAACAGTCCCGCTATCTGCCCTGGGCCACGGGCCAGCCCCGACCATCTGACGGCGACTGCCTGATGCTAACTGGAACATACACCGGCGGATTGGGCGTTGGAAATTATCGCCTAGCGATCAGAAATTGTTCCAACTGGGCTGTTTTTGTCTGCGAGCAGCAGTTACAAAATCGGACTACCCGAGTTTGCCTCAAACCCGAAGCCGTTGAAATAGCTCAGGTGGTGGTGTAAATAAAAAATAAATAAATAATAAAATAATTGGTTCATTGAAAGTTAAAAAGTCATTTTTCTGGACTCCTGGACTCTAGCACATGTTAGACTAATGTGAAAAGTTGGCAGAGGATAAATAAAATATATGATGAAGCTCAAAAACTGAACGAATCCAAATCCGAAAATGAGTATAATATAACCTGTAAGAGGGGAAGGGTAAAAACTAAATATATTTTACAAAAAAACACACATGTTTTCTTAACAGCATCTGATATGTGTTGATGGAAATGAATTGCTTATCAAGAATTTAAAATAATACTTAATAGACTTTGCTGCTTTGCTGACTCAGAACCATATTCTAAATATCTATGAATTGTTTTTCATATACGGCATGTTTGAATTGGGCTTCCTTCAAATATAGATAGCTTATAGTCATTATCGCTATTCTTATCTTTTGCTTATGCAAAGCTGAAACTTGCTTATCATATCACCCAGCCCCGGATATCTTATACGTTATAAACGGCAACCTTAGCCAGTTTATCAGTTATTGGCAACTGCTGCGAAAATATTGCTGCTCTGTCGCAGCCTCATTCTGCAAGCAGAGACGTCGCTGCTGGCGGCTGCCCGCCCCTGGCTGACAAATGGCCCAACTGGTTCCTGTTAATTCACGACTGCTGCTCCCGGGGCTCCAGACTGGTCGCTCTGCAGAATGAGAGGCAACCGAATATGCCTATCGATTGGCTACACGTTGCTGCACTCTACAAAATAGAGTTCTGCGCCACGGGCAGCAATTACGGCAATGAGATTCAATTCTACGGGCAGAGCACTGATCAGCCGGCAATATATTTGCCCAGGGCTGTTAGTTTACCCAAACTGGCTAAAGGCAATTGCATGATGTTCCATGCTGCCAACTATGCCAGTTGATGTGTGTCGAATTAACGTCTGGTGGCCAGGAAAAGCCCATAAATAAATATGGTGGACAGAAATGCATTTTGTAAATGGTAAACGGAATACCTGCAGCCGATAATCTTCGATTAAAGTGTCAAGAGCTTTGACCTCCGAATTGAATTTGTTTGGGATTATTTGGGATCGATTACGAATAATTGTTTCGAACTGTGCAAATTAAAATGCCCGTATGCGTTATCTGCTGGTTAGTTATGATACATTCGGTTATTTTTGGTTATATTACGTTATGGTAGGTTAGATATATTATTATTTTACATTTGGCAGTTTCGATGAGACTCTTTAAATCTATGTATCTGGTCAAAACCCGCCTGCGTTTATTCGCTAAGATTTCGTAACTAAAACGTATTTAGTTTAGATAACTCTAATTAAATGTTTTACTTTTCGAAGGACTCTAAGGAATGGATTATTTACATTACATTTTAGTCTATAGATTTGAAGCGTACATCAAATACAAGCAAGATTCGACTTAGTTCGTTAGCTTCTTTGTCTCTATCTCTTTCAATATTGTAGCCCATGGCTTGTACGGAATTCATTGCATACTTTTGGGCTTATCCGTTTGCTGTTTGAAATACTTTGCATGGTTTGCCCCAAAGCGTGTTACATTGTGGGTTTTTTTTATTTTATTGTTGTTGTTGTTGTTGTTGTCGTTGTTGCTGTGTAAGAAATATTGCGTAACTGATGCTGGCAGCAGTATCGGGTATCGGGTATCGTGGTATCGATTATCATACGTTTACTTCTTTTGCCTGCAAACAATTTTGCCTCATTGGCAACGAAACGCATCCAAGGATTATTGCATGGCAACGCAGCGTCTTGGCACACAACACATAACCATTACATACAACGGATATGCTTGCTGATAGCAAAAACACACACTCAAGTACACACAAGCACACGCACAGCCACACACACACACACAGTCACACAGTCACACACACGTGGCAGCAGGGCGACAGTATGCAAAATTACAGCGATTTTTATTGCGGTTCTGCTTGACTGCATGACACTGCCAGCATTCCGGCAATGAAGCCTGAGACGTGAGGGGCGACTGGGACTCTGAATGGCGGACAGAATTGGAGGCGGGGCGGGGCGGAGTGGATACGGATTCGAGTGCTGGTTGTGCATGTCACGTTACGCTTTGTGGATTCTTTTTTAACAATTGAAAATCAATCTAAATATTAATTGCATATTCCATAGCAGCATTTTATTTGCATCTGTGTGTGTGCGAGTATGCGGTTCTGTGTATGTGTAGAAAATGGAAATTGCCAAAAATACATAACTATATATATATATAGATAGATATTTGGAGCGTTGCCTCGGTTGGTCTCGGCTCAATAATTGTGGTTAGTTGTACACTTTGTTTATGTAGCAATTATTTGAGATTTAATTCCTGCTCTCTGTGGTTGTTGGTTGTTGTTGGCGCACAGTTTATCCTTAGCCCCATTGCATTGCGTTCTGCTTTCAACGCATTTTTCCATTCCGCTGCATTTTGCCGACACAAAATTTAATTTGCCATTTTGCCCTGAAGTAAGCACAGCTGGGGCGTGGCCATGCAGGGGTTGTGGTTGGGCTGTGGGCTGTGTGCTGTGGGTTGGGGCTGCTTGCTCGGTAAACTGCATTTGGCTTCGCATCTTGCCGCACATTTTCTTCAGATTTTCCGTTATTTTTCTTCGTTTTTCATATTTATTTTTCATTTTATGCTCTGCTTGGCCACAGTTGCCTCTGGCGCATTTTGATCCGCTGCTGCTGGCGCTGTTGTTTTTGTTGTTGTTGTTATTCTTGTTGTTACAGCAGTTTGTGGGCCACACTTTGCGGCGCCTGCCACCTTAAGCACTAATCTGTAACCATAATTGCATTTAGATATTGCACACGGCCGCTTTGTCCAGATCAAGAGCTCAAGTGGCAACAAATCTGACCTCTGAGCCGACAGAGAGCTGGCGCGTCTGACAGTCTGGCAATCAAGACAATTGTCGCTGGGTTTGGGATTAAGTGCGTATCGAAGCAAAAAAAAAGAAATATGAAAATAGAAATATAAAAAAACTTGGCATCATGTGTGAGTTTTTGCCTTTTATGGCGCAACAATATAAAAATCTGGGGTGCAAAAGTTCAAGCCATTGTCTGGCAAACAAGCTGCAGCAAGTTTTTCAGCTGAGGCCAGCAGGATGCGCCAGAGAGCGGGTGGCACCACGAGTTTATACAAACAGTAAATATGCGTGACAAAAACTTGCTCTTCCTGCCTTTTCATAAGCCCAAGACAAAAAGCACACGGAGAGCACAGCAAGGGGATGCTCGGTTCGGGATGCCGCCCAAGCTGAATGCATATACATACGTTGTGGGTAACTGGCCAAGTGAAAATTTCAAACTAACTAGAAACCACTTAAGAGCGACGCTGATGTGCATGTGCATGCATTTGCTGGGACAAAGAACCAGCCCAGCAATGGGCAGGCTATGAAAAAGCTAAAAGTTCTCTGCGGAACTGCATTGAAAAGAAGTAGAAAAAAAAATAAATAGAAAACAGCTTAATATTGAGCTGATATGTTGTGGGACTGAAAACTAGCTGGAAAGTAGCATGGAAACGATTTAAAAGTGGTTTTCGGCTTACAATGCAGCAATTATTCTAGGTTAAATGGAAGATCCTAGATATTTGCCGCTCAAACCAAAAAATAGCCCATTCATAACTTTTAAAGTCTTTAGTTAGGCAGCTTAAAATTGTATTCCATGTACTCCATGCAAGGCTGCAAGCTGGATTTGAGCCGAACCGGTTCGAGCACGGGATTTTCATTTTTTTTTTTTACCAAGGATTGGACTTTAAATCATTCCTGTTTTCCTGAAAGCAGCCGTGCCGGAATCCGAACCAAACAGAATTTAATCACAATACAAATCTTTTGAGGGAGGCTCTGTTCCAATGTATCTGACCATATTTGGTAAGACAACAATGGGGGTAGATTTACACTGGCTGGCAATATTTTCAGTAGAACGGGCAATTATAAATTAAAGCTTAAATTTTGTATTAAGCCAAAAGTTCGGTTCAAGGATGTGCATAACGACCTTAACGAAAAGAACTGGTTTGAGAAGAACATTTTTTCTTGGGCTTGCAAGTCTTGTTTAAGTAAATTTAAGCATGATTTTTTGCTATTAACAAAACCAGTTAATACTTGACTTTTGCTAAAGGGCTTAAGAAAAACCGGGGTATGTTTTAAAAGCTGATATAATTAAATATTGGCCACGCTTTCGTGAGCACTCGCAGCTTCCGCTGCAAAGACTGATGGTTGGGTTTTCTTTTGCGCTTGCCTGAGTTTTCCAGAAAAACCAATTTGTATCATTAATTATGCATATGCGGTTACTGCTGAACACACGCGTTCCTGATGAGGTGCCGGGTGGCGTTGAATGTTGTATGTTGTACTTTGGATGCTCAATGCTCGATGCTTGATGCTTTTGTAGATTTGTTGGTGCGGCAAACAAATATAAATGCGCTCCGTTAGCCAGCGTTGCAATAACAATAACAATAACAATAACACTAACAATAACACTAACAATAACAATGCGCATGTTAGCTGCAGCTGCCGCTGCAGCAGCGTGGCAGCACTAGCAATATCCTTGGCAAATTCGCTTTTCAAGGATAATGGAATATTTTGCCCTTTAAGGGCAGCTACATGCCATACAATGCTAGCAGCATCAGCTACAAAAAAAAAGCCATGTTCTAAAAATACGACGGTAAGTTGGCGTACATGCAGCTTAATGGGCAAAAGCGGCCAACAGCGGCGACTGCGTCTACAATATTGATTGGAATACACACACAAACACGCAAACAGACACGCACACACACAGTCACACATAGGAGCGCACTCACGGTTACGGTTACAGCTGTAGGGCATAAGCAGCAGCAGCAGCAGCAGCAAACATAAACACACACAAATACACATGCACAGAGCGAGAAGGACTCACACATACACACACACATACGCACATTGCTGTTGCTCTTATTGTTGTTGTTGAAGCTGTGGCAAGCGAAAGCAAACAGCAAAACGAACAACAATAACAACAACAACAACAACAGCAGCAGCAGCACAAGCCAACCAAATTCACACACACACACACACTCGCTACCCAACACTAGCAAGGCGGCCAAGTTAAAGTGGATAATGGACGCTGCTTCTGCTGCTGCTGCTCGCCTTGACTGAAGACTGAAGCAAAGGCAATGGCAAAAGGCAAAAGAGCGCAACGACTGCGAATTTGTGCGTCCCTCTCTCAAGCCAATGCTCGCTCAGCCGTTCGCAACTCGTGCGTACGTCGCTCAATTCTATTTTTAGACACGCGCTCATTGTGCGAGAGCAAAAGCAACAGCAACAACAATTGCTGCAAGTAAAAGAAAAAACAAAAAACAAAAAAAAGAAAAAGTAATAAAAACACAAACACACACACAGCTAGCCAGTGCGCGAGTGAGGCGGAGCGCTGAAACGGGTTCAAGTCAAAATGGCTGCAAATCTCGCACGTAAAGTACTACAAGTCTCAAAGTACTGAGCCAGTGCCCCGCTAGTGTATACAGATATATACATATATAATATATATACATCTGTGTGAGCCTGTGTGTTTGTGTGAGTAAATTGAGCGCATAAATTGTTTTAATTGCAGTAAACAACTGCAGCAAAAGGCGTTGCAAGTGACCAGCTGAAGCAGCAACAGCCGCAGCCGCACCCGCAGCCGCAATGTTAGCAGCAGAGCGAATAACTTACACACACACACACTCCACAGACACAGGCACAGCACACACCCACACGAACACCAAACACAGATAAGTTGTGTGCACAACATCAATCAAAAGCGTTGACAGCGCTGCTGACGCATAATTTGCATAAAAAACTATTTACAATAATAATTACATAAGAGCAGGCAGCAAGCAGCCGGCAGCTAGCAACAAATTAACATAATTTTGAATGGCATATTTGAAAAACGTTTTTGGATTTATGCCAAACCCAAAAACAACAACAACAACAACAGCAACAAAATACGCTCAGCTTTTAAAGTTTGCGTCTGTTTGGCGTTAACAAGCCGCAGCTATGGCGTTTAACTAAGCGTAAATGTAACTTGCTCCGTGCGTGTGTGCGGGTGTGCGAGTGTGCGAGAGTGCTGGTGTATGTGGCAACAACATTGTTGCTAAAATGATTTTGAAAAACCATCAATAACTCAAATATAATGACAGTTTTCCACTTGTTGTTGCCAGTCAGCCAGGCAAGCAGGCAGGCAGGCAACCAGCCAGCCACCAGCCAGTCAGCCAACCGGGCCGTAAGTGGGGCTAAATGGATGAATAACTTAAACCAGCTGCTTGTATACGTATCAATGTGCGTGTGTGTGTGTGTGCGCGCGTGTAAGTTGCCTCAGTGGCTGATGTGATGTTATGTAATGTAATAACGTCAATCAAATTTGAAAAAAGGCAGGCCAACTATTTGAAAATCAATTTTCATGCGCTCGACCCAACACAACGAACTGAACGAGTAAGAAACCCAAGATGAGTACGCAACAGAGAAAATGCGAAGATGCCGAGATGCCGAGATGCGGAGATGCTGTGATGCGGAGATGCTGTGATGCGAAGATGCCAAGCGGGGTGCCTGTTACTAAGTAAATATATAAGTTTTTAAGTTGTTGGCCAGAGGGAGTTTGCTTAATGTAGCAGAAGGCCATCACTAAAGTGTTGCGCCCTAAGCCATGACTAGCGGTATTTGCGATATTTGCCTGCAGAGTGCGTGCAAAAAAAATATTAGAAAGGGAAAAAGTAGAATAGGGTAGCAAAGGCAACAAAACTGAATGAGTTTCTTAATGCCAAAAGGTTTAGGTATCACAGATCAGCGGGATCATGTCAAGCTACAGGGTTAATAATTATTAATGATAATTATTGCTGCATCAGCTGCAAGCGAAATTACAAAATAAAAAAATGTGAAAAATAATAAAAAGAAGAAGAAAATTCTCATTAAAACAAGGATTATGTAAATTTTCTCAAGAAATGTAAGTACTTTCGAAAACTTTAAGATTAATGGCAGCCTAGTAAGACAGCTTTTAATGCTGTGACACTCATAAATCGAGCGGAAGTTATTAAAACAGCTTACACTGAAAGTTAATTGTAAGAACTCGTGGACCACAAACAACTTTTTCAAGTATAACTTAAAGCTTCAACGCGACTTAAAGCTCTTTTCTCAAAGGGTTATACGTTAAGTAGAGTGTTGAAAATCGATTGAAAACGGGAAGGTAAATAAGAACTTTCATATTTAAGCTTTATAGTGTTGCATAACGTATGCAAATCTTAGCTATGAGTTGCATTTTACCCTATGAACAAAATCTCATGACAAGAATATAAAATAAAGGAATCCAGAAAGAAACTTTCAAAGTTGACAATGTCCTTTGCACAAATTTCGAAAACTTGTAATGTTGAATAACACATGGAAATTTGCAAGAACGCTGAGAATTTAAAATGCAGCGCACTTGTTAGATGTCAAACGTGCACCGTGTTTTCTTTTTACTTAACCTTTTCCTCTTGACACCATTTTATTCGCTGCTTTTACATGCGGTCCACGAGGCGCATGAGTTATATTCGACAATACATTACATATACGCTCTGTGGCCGCACTTGAAGAGCATTTGAGCGTCACCAAATGCTGCATTTGATTTTGGTCATGTTTTTTTTATTGCGATTACTGCTGGCTCACAACCAACCATCCACTCAGCCCGCCCCCGCACCGCTAAGCGCTCCGCATCAGCAAGCATCAGGCATCAGGCAGAAGGCATCGGGCAGCAGGCATCGGGCATCAGGCATCAGGCATCGAGCATCGTTTGCTTCTTGTGGTCGCGCGCACTCGAAGCGGCAAGCGCTGAATTGACAAATTGATGGATGGTCCTCGTTGCATGTCCATGGTTATATGATGTATTATTATTGTGGTGGCTTTGGGGCAAAAACTACGTGAAAAGTTGCCGATTCAGCGATGCGCAACGGTCACCTAAGTGTTTTATTAGCCCTCGAGCTCAAGTTGCGGCTCTGAGTTGGTTGTCAGTTGGTTTCTCGTTATTTGTTTTTGTTTGTTGGTTAACGCTTAGAGAATCAGTTATTTACTTTTTATATTGTTATTTATTTTTGGTTTCGTACAAATTTTTGAACAATATTCGCGAATATCCTTGGCCAATCTATTTAGGTCGCACAATGCCACAGTGTATGGGCCAGGAGCTGCATCTAGAACTGAGAAGGGTCTTCGACAAATATGATGAGGATGGGGATGGGTCCATTGAGGCCCACGATCTGAACCTCATCCTGCGTGACATGGGCTACGAGCCAACCGAAGCGGACCTGCACGAATTCATCGATGCGGCAAACGTCGGTGAACTGCGCTGTTTAGATTTTAAGGAGTTCCTCCAAGTGATGGCGCCCAAGCTGCGCGAAATCGAGAGCGATGAAAATCTGCGTAAGGCCTTCAATGTGTTCGATCGCAAAGGTGTCGGGTATTTTGACGCTCTCGATTTGCGCACCGTGATGGCCAGCATGGGTGAGGTGATTAGCGAGACGGACAGCAGCATAATAATTAACGAAATGGCGGCCCACAACGAGCGTCGTGTGGGATTAAGTGCATTTCTCGTCTATATGCATGCGGGCGGACCCAGCGAAATGGCCAAATGGCATCCATAAAAAAGGCATACACAATTTCCAGTAGCAGCAATAAAAATTGAGATTTGCTGCATGCAAATATGAGAAAAAGTTTCGAGTGCATAAAACCAGAAATTAATGCAGCAGCACGTTTCGTCCATTAAGCCGCTGAGCTTTGCTTGCTGACTTTTTGCCTCACTTCCCGCTCCGTTAGACTCAAGCCCTCAATCACTTGGACTCCCTTGTGTGCATGCAACATTCGCACACACAACACACACACACATGCACATGAAAAAGTGTTGTGTAAACATGTTGATGCTGCATCTGGCAGCTACTCTCTGTAGAGGTGCAAACTGTTGCCACGCCCATCAATGAGCAGAGCAATTGCTTTGTTTGCCCCAAGCTACGGCTCCAGCTGCCGGCCAATGTCCACTGCTAAGTTTAGCATCCGTTGTCCCTTGGGCATTCGCCATTGTGGCCCATTGCCGTTGAGTGGCCTTAATATTTTCAGCTGACGTTCGCCTAATGAAAGTCCGTTCTCGGACAGCCCCCAGTTTTGCCATTTTCTTGGATTGCTTGCCAGGCATTTGACTTGGCCGGTCTTTTGAAATTAAAACGACAAGACGCCGTCCGACTGCAACGGCGACACTTGCATTTTGTCCAGTTATTTATGGAGCAAATAAACGAGTTCATTTAGCTAATGGCCGCATGGCCTACTGAGCTCACAAGAGGCTGCCTGGCAGTGCGCATTGCTCGAGGAGCGTGTGCTCAAGCAGCACGAGCAGAGAGTCTTGTCGGGCACAAAAGGAGCAACGTCTCTTAAGCCAGCCAGGATTTGTATATATTGTATACAATTGCCCGTATACACACACACACACGAAATTTTCCTCAATTTAAGCAGCTAAAATGGCAAAGCCAAAAAGTTTTGCATACTTTTGAGAGCTTTGCTCATTGTTCAGTTTTGTCAAATGTTTCTACCCCCCAGGTTTTATTTGTGTATCCCATCCGTTTGTCCGTCGCATCATCCGTCTGTCCGTCTGTTTTGTGTCTCCAGCTTTCTCATCTTGTTGCTATGTTAGCTGCGGATTATTGTTCCCATATGTGTGCGTATCTAACCTAGCTCTGAGCAACAGTTTAATCAGACAGCTCGTAAATATTGAAGCCACAAAAAGAAACAACAACAATTTATATGCTCCAGCTTAAAATTGTCTTGATAAGGATTTGTAAAAATAAGAAGAAGAAGAAGAAGAAGGAAAAGCAAAAAAGAAAAACCAACAACGGATAATGATTACATTTCAACATTGTACGCTGTGATTTATGTTACCCTCCTGAGCCTAATAATTATATGTTGGCCTTAATTCGCTTGGGCCCAAAAACGTGTTGCCTTTGTACTTTTTTAAAGATCAGTTTTACCGTATCAGGCAACATTTCGAGTAGAAGCTGTTTGTCCTTGTTATACCATTCCAATGTACACAAGCCCTTTTTTTGATTTGTCGAAAATCTTCCAAGCTTTTACCTCTGCCTTCAACCGTTTCTGCTTCTGAGTTGTTTGTAATCTATCCGTTCGATTTTTTTTGCACCTCATACTTATACACATATTCATATATTTACAACCGTTTTGTACATATTTATGTTGTTAAAAAAATTTTAGGCGCATATTCTATCGTAATTTATGCATATTCTATGTAATATTTCTTTAGCCAAATTTCCTGTCGCTTCTTTGCTTAACGGTTTCAAACTAAAATACATTGTTTAATTATGCCTATTTTCTTCATAATTTATCTCTTCAAGCTATACGTCTATCTATTCATAAACTGTTTCTTGCTTAACCGTAAAATGCATATAACCGGTTCACAACCGATTCGACTTTCTTATACTAATTCTATTTGCGTAGTTTCATATGAATAGCTATACCTGTAGCTATCTATTTGTTCATTTCTTAACCGAAAAAATCATAATCCAGCGAGAGTTCTTCAATTTTAATCAGATTTTTAGAACAAACCCGTTTCACTTTATAACCGATTCCAACCGTTACAACTTATTTGTAATCATGCACTCACCTTGAAACTCCTTGCGCGCCGCACTCACCGACGTCACAATGTTCGCCACATGTCCGAGCACCGTGGCAAAGAGCATTAGGCCGAATAGCAATTGCAATATCACAAAAACGTACTCGCCCTTGGAGCGGGGCTTGGGCAGATCCCCAATGGTGGTTAATGCCAGGGTGCACCAGTAATAGCTCTGCAGATACTGTTTAACAACGTCCGCCGACTCGGAGTCGTGATAGACCCAATTCCGTGAGCCGAAGCCGTTGTTTTTGTGAATAATGTGGTAGAGACAGCCGTTCCAATGGAATATCACAAGCAGATAATGTATAAGGGCCGTGGAGCGAAACAGATTCGGATAGTTGGTGTGCCGCTCGGTGCGGTCCATGAAGGCCCAAAACCGATAGATCTTGACCAGCCGAAAGCTGCGCAGTATCGAATTAAAGCCAATCGACAAGTAGAGAAAGTCCAACGGCAACAGGCAGAGGCAGTCGATGTAGAAGATCGTCGAGTTCATGTAGTGTGTGCGCAGTTTGATTGCATCCGTTTGTAGCACCCCATCCTCCAGATATCCAGTGCGAAAGTGAAAGAATATGTCAATCAGATATAGAAAATCGGACAGATAGTCCAGGCAGAACCACACGGCAATCGTGCGCCGATTGATCTCCTGGAAGGCGAAGCGGTAGATTATCACCCAGAAATTGTACAAAAAGGCCATGGAAACCACCATAGACCAATAGTAGCAGAGCCGCCCCGCCGGATCGAATACAAAATGCAGCTTGCGGGCAGCCGTGGCGGCGCGTATACGCTGCGAGGCAGTGCGATGCGGTTTCTGATGCTGTGTTGAATGCCCGCTGACACCCCCACTGCCAGGACCGCCGCCACCATGCAGTTGGTGGTGCGTATGGCCGCCATGGGGAGGACCAGGGCCGCCATGTGCGGACTGGCCATGCGCATGCGGGTGGTGCGACACCGTGGAGGCAGAGTGCTGCAACTGGTATGGGTGGTGCGTGGCTTGTCCGCCAGTGTGGTGCGCCTGCTGCTGCGAACGCGAACGCGGGTAGCTATCGTTGGAATCGAAAATAAGATTAAGATTAAAAAAGTGGGTGGGCATTTCGGGTACTTACCGATCGGTGCCGTTGCAATAGTTGCCCCCATATTGTGTATGCCCCATGAGCACACTGGTGGCACCACCACCACCTCCACTTAGCGTGTTATCCTGCGAGCCGCGGCCTGTGGATCGATTCCAAGTGCCCAGCAGTGGCTGATCGCCGCCGGTCGTTTTCAGACGGCCGCGCGATTTGTTGTTGTTGGGGCGTTGCTTGTTGTGCAATAAATCCATTTCGGAGGCAGTGCTTACGGTGGCCATATGCGAGTTCGATGCTCTGGAGGCGCATGGTGTGGCCAGGCTGTCATGCGACGTGAAGAAACCTTGTTGCGAGACGCTCTGGCCGAATTTCGGCTGGGACATACCAAACTTGGGGCCTAGATCTGAAGAAGAGACAAGAAATTGGAGTTGAACTGGTTGCTGGCTGATGAAATTATGGGACAGAGGGTATACAGAGCGCACAGCAAGGACACACACACACACACACAAAGAGAGAGACTTGCAGTCTTACCGAGAAAGCTCTGTCGATCGATTGAGAAGCGACGCAGGCTACCCAAATCAATAAACTGCTCATCAGCTGGCATTGTTGGTGTTATTGAGAGTTCGGTTGTGTGAAAGGCACCAGCACCACCAACGCCAACACCACTGCCACCACCACCACCGCCACCGCTTGTGGCAGCACCGCCGCCAACACCACCACCACCACCAAAACCAGCAGCAGCAACAGTTGCTGTCGCAGCACCGCCCACTGTCAGATTGGTGCACGTGGTGGCTCCACCGGCACTGCCACTCATGCCAGCGCCCAAATATGCCGCATTGCTGCCATAGAAGCTGCCATCGAGCTCGGCCATTTGCTGCTCGTAAGCGGTCAGCGGATTTATCGACCTCGAGCTGTGATCCCGGTAAAGAGGACGCGGCGATGGCATTAACGATGGATACGGTGGATTTAGCATGCCGTTCAGGGATAGCCGTGGCTGCATTATTTCAGGAAAGCTGGCGCGTGGCGCCAATCTTTGACTGGTTTTAGTTGTTGCGGTTGTTGTTGTTGTTGTATTTCTTTTGTTGTTTTGATGTTTTGCTATTGTTGTTGCTGTTATTTTAGTTGCTGTCGTTTTGGTCTGTCTGCTGTCGAGTGTTGCAGTTGTTGCATTCAGCACATTTGGCCGCCATCGTTCATCATCGTCAGCAGCGTTGACGTCACAGCCAGCATTGGCGTCGGCGGCGGCGTCGACGTCCGCGTTGACGTCTGCGTCACCACCATCAATGGCCGCTGTGCGGCACAAGCGGCCACTGGGCGTGGCCTTGTTAAGCTCGGCTGCAGCCATCCAAGCGATTCAGTTGAAATCATTTGCAATTGTTTTTGATAGATTTTTGCATTAATTACATAATTTGTTGCATTTATGTCCGAGTTGTTGTTTTATTTTTTTTGTATTTATATTTATTTTTGAAAAACAAGAGAAATGTGAGCAGATAGTAAGATTATTTGCATATTAACCATTTTAAACGTTTGTGTGTACTTGGAAAGGGAACTGCTATAAACAGAGTGAAATATAAAGAAAAAGAGGGTGGGGCAGCTAAAGTGACGGACAGTGGTGATGTAGTGGTTGGTGGTTTTTCTTTTTGGCTACAGGTGTCTGGGCCTTTAACAACAACTGCAATTAACAACAACATTCAACAACAATTAACAGCAACAACAAGATTCGAACAACTTATACTTATTTATAGTGTATAAATTAAATACTGGATAAAGCTTAAACTAATTGTTGCTTTCCATTGACATAAGGTTGGATGGGTCAAAAGGTAGCAAAATTGTGAAGAAGCAGAGCAAATGGTAAAAAAAACAATTTAAAAATCATAAATAAGTCATGCTGTGAATTTAACTCAATTCAAAATTCAGTTTAGAAATTTCATTTGAAATGCACTTAACATACAAGTTTATAAGATGTTTTCTTATTATTCATTTTGTTTTTCTTCAATAGTTTGTTTCAACTCCAATTGTGCTCTATATCTATAAATTGTAAATGTATTTAACTATATGAATATATAACTATATAAAAAACAAAACTTCCACAACAAAAATATACCACAAGTTTTTTTTAACATATTGAAGCTTTCTAATAAACAATCAACTGCAAGCGCGAGTATGCGTGTTAATGCATGGTTCAGGGTATCTCCCAGTCAAGCACTCCCTAAACTTATTTTTAATTCTCTTTTTAATGCAAGAATCAAACAGCAGTATCTACAGCACACTTTTAATGGCACAACCAAATATAACATACAAGTGAACTTGAACAACAGGAATATTTTATTTAAAATATCCCAAAAAGTATGCTACAAAAGTTGATATATTACTCTGAAATCGAGTTTCATGTTGCCATTCGTTTAAATTTGACTTTCCCTGCACTTTTACGACTAAAGTGGAAAAAAACCTTTGAAAAAAATTCACCTTGTTCTGCTCATGGCTTATTTAAGCAATGCTCATTGAACATTTGGCACGTGTGGACAATGAATGGGCAGGTATGTAGATAATCGAGAGAGTTTTTTTCTCTTTTGTTTTCGTTGACTTTTGTTATTGGGCTGTGGGTCTCTTGTGAGCGCTTGGCAGCATGCAAAGAGTTCGCCCACTTGAACAAATGTGCTAATAAAGTAAGATTTAATTACGTGCGCCTTTATGGGGCATGTTGAAGAAAATAAGACATCCAAACACATGAAGGAATACACACTCTCGGGTGGTTCATTAGTTTTAAGCAGCTGCTGGCAACTGGCTAACTTGGCAATTCATGAGCCAACACACACACACACACACATACACACAGAGAGCAGGACGAGTGGCACTTGACTGCCGTGGCCAAGAAGCTTGCTTGAAGCTGCGTGCGGCGCCAATATATTTCTATTACTCGAATTCTGCCAATTGTCTAGCCTGGCCTGTTGCTGCTGCCACAGTTGCTACGTCCACTGTGGCTGCCGTTGCTTTGTCAACTTTCAGCAGTTGCTTTTTTTGTTATTGTTGTTGTTTTTGTTGCTGTTATACCTGTCTCCAGCTGTGCTGCCAATTGATTATCAGGCCAACCGCTTTTAATTATTGCGCTGCGCTGCGCTGTCTTGAAGCGCCTTTAATTCAATTAGAGCACCAAAAGCAATGCATCAGCCCTGGGCTGAGGACCGACTAAACTCCTGCTGCCCCTCAAAGGCCACCCGCCCCGTCCCTGTTGCCGTACAATGCAAAATTGTTTAATTAATTTGCGCGGCAAACGCGGCGTATGAGCGACATGTATTTGCACTTACCGCTGCTCGAGTTGCGCAATAAATTCGAATTAATTTAGCTGCCGCATACACACAGATACACATACAGATACACACACAGAGCTCACACACACACACACACACAGTCAAATCAGTCAAATTAATTTATTAATTCAGGTGCATAAATTCTTAATAAATGTGTCAGCAGCCGCATCAGCCATTTACTTTCAGCCAGTTGACCAAGTTACAGTTAACAGTTACAGTTGTAGTTACAGTTAAAATTACAGTTACATTTACAGTTGCCTGGCAGCCATTTTTGGCCAAGTGAAAGTGCATTTTCATGTCACGTAGACTAAAGTTTTGTGTGTGCGTACGAATGTAAGACAATTCACACACACACACGCACACATTTGATAGCTTGGCCTGTTGCTCGACTTAAATTCGCTGTCAACGCTAATTGGCCCACAGTTTGCCGCTGTTTCTGGCCCCAATAACTGTGGCTAAAGCCTTGGGCGTGACCGCTGCCAGCCGCCCTAGCCACGCCCTCTTGAAGTTTTCCGCAGCAGCTCGCCACTCGCCCCCACTTGACTCGCATGAAGTCTCAAACCGTGGCGGCTTTTTAATTTTTGCTAATAGTTGAGTGCCATTAATTTAAACTTTGTTGTCTTTTGGCCATTTGCAGGCACAGATTCTGCCGCGCCGCGCTCCATCTGGGCCTTGCGAGTGCTTACAGAAGAAGAAGAAGCAGAAGAAGAAGCGCAAAAGATGAAAAATGAAAAATCTACGGCTTAAATGGGCAGGCAGTTTGTCATGGGCGGCTAGCCGGAAAGCGCAACTTGCGACAAACTTGCGCCAAAGTTCAACAGAAAAAAAAACCGCTTGAATAGCTTTTGCGGCTGTTGAGTGGTGCCGGAGTTGGTGTTCGTGGTGTTGGTGGTTGTGTTGGCGCCATGAATTGTCAATAAATTTGCTTGCCACAAATCAGCGAAGCGGCCAGTCACGATGTGGCCAAAGACAGTGTGAGCGAGGGCGAGATGGCCAACAGAGCCACAATTATTTGGTGCAGCTGCCGCAAGCAAATGAAAATATTTGAGCGTTGTAGCCAGAAATACTTTTGCCAAAAAGTTTATGCGCAAACTTTGCTTAAAACATACTTGAGAGCAACGCCACACATATACACACACACACACACACACACAGCTAAAAGAGTTGGCAACTGGTAGCTTCAAGTGGCTGTAGAAATATACAAAAAAGGACACAAAACGGAAGTCACGTAATAAAAACTTGAAACACCAAGCCCACACCATCATATACCACCCGCACATAGCTGACACATTCAAAATTACAATAGTCAAGTGTTTAGTGGAACAGCTGTCAACTGAATTGACATTGAGGCGGGTTGCCCGCTCGAACGAACTTCAACCCAAGCACTGGCCCAGCCACAGCCGCAGCCGCAGAAGTCCACTAAAAGTATTTCAGAATCGTTGACTGACAACTGGCCAAAACATAACTGAGCTGCTGAGTACCCGGAGCTGAACTTTCTAAATTGTGTGGAGCAACCATTTAAAATGTAATCAAATTTTCAACTGAAATAGAAATACTTGACTGACAGCGTCAAATCGAACGAATGGAAGCAGCATAAGCTCCTCAACAAATTGAAATGTTAAATGTAGTCTAGCAATATTATAAAAAAACATATTATAACAATATTATTGGCAAGCAGGAGAAGTTATTTTAGGAGTGCCGAAAATTCAAAAACATTACAGATACATAACACATATCTGTGTATGCATATAAAACTGTTTGTCCTGACTGACTGACTGACAAATTGGTGGTCAAGGTTCAGCCCGAAGCGTAAGAGCTAGAAAACTAAAACTTTAACTTCAGTTACCTTATTCGATGGAAAATTGCATCTGCAAGCAAAAATAGCTGAAAACAACTTTTTTATTTACCCAATTTCGGAATGCCTTATATTCCTTCAATCAACCTATTGCAAGCTCATTTTAAAATATATAATTTAAGACAAGGGTTTTAGCGTAATGTGGGAAGATAAAAATATCTCAAATTTAAAGCAACAAACTTTCTCGGGCTTAGGCCGCTAAATAACCGCTTGATTGAAAACTTTATACACTTGATGATGTTATTATAAAGGGGAACTGAAAGCTTTCAACAAATCCCGATTAAGAAAACTGTCAACCCGAAACGCATGCCAAACCATATTCTTTTCAACAATGGTTTGTATATCCTGTTTGTATAGCCTGTTTAACCCTTTTACCCATTTTAAATGGTTTGAAGGTAAAACAAATTTCAAATTTAAAAAACACTTGCTCTATGATTTAACTGTACTTGGAATATTTTGATAATATAGTTAGTTAGTTAGTTAATTCGCGCATAAATTAGTTAGTTTGCAATGCCGGAGGATGGATATAGTGGTCGGAATTGGAGCACAATTCGACCGATAATTTGCCAGGAAATTTATTCAAAATTTTTATAAAAACTATTGGAAACACTTGTAGCTCGAAATGAACTATCAAAATTGTTCAGTGAAGGAGACATTGCTGCTGTTTTTGTTGCTGTGCGTAGAACCCACTCTGTCTGACAAACGCGTGAAACGCCTTTCAACGCCTGACTACGACAAGAACCGAGTGAAGGCGCTGGCAAAATATGTGGTCTCAATCCGGTCTCGTACACCTCGTCTCTACTTTGGGGACAATCATTTTTGTGGGGGTGCGATAATAGCGCCCAGATTTATATTAACTGCTGCCCATTGCGTCATGGAGTGGGTACAAAATGCGTTTGTAGACCGCTAGATCAAATTTAATGTATGTTCCTTGCCCAAAGCAAGAGCAAATTCAAGTACTCCAGCCGCTCGATACTCGTTGTGGCCGGCACGCCGAACAGGCTCAAGTTCGTTGAACAACTGTCTGTGAATTTGCCTGTTCAGGAAATATATGTACCCATTAATTTTACCAGTAAGAATACCAACAATATTGCCCTGCTGATGCTGAAGGATGCGTTACCCAAAAATAATCCACGCATTGGCATTATCAATCTTCCCAACTCAGAACCCACGTACAATACGAGCTACACTGTCCTTGGCTGGGGCAGATTGTATAGGGTGAGTTAATTGTTATGCAGTTTTGCCGCAGCTTAACTGTTGCAACATTTTACTTACAGGGCGGACCTTATGCCACCAACATCCTGCATATCGATATTACCCTATTGCATCGGGAGAAATGCAAATGCATGTTGATGACCTTTAAGGACGAAATGCTGTGCGCCAAGCATAGCAATGACACCGTCGATCAGAATCCCTGCGAGGGTGACGAGGGTGCGCCCATGATCTTGAACGATACTGTTTACGGTGTTGCTGCCTATCGGTTGGGCTGTGGCAACAAACACATGCCCTCGGTCTATACGGATGTGTGGTATCACATGAATTGGATCAATAGTATACTAAAGAATGCTGCGCAGCATTCCATAATAAAGATAACCTTGCTTTCACTGTCAGTGGTGGCATTTTAGATTGGGCTCAGAGAAATATATGTATCCTTATTATAATATCGGTGTTAGTTTTTATTGCCATGTACCGGGTATCGGTAAAAGAAAGGCCGTATTTCCTTTGTACAAATGTTTGTTACAGGCAGAAGGTGTCATTTTAAGCATATACTACATGTTTATATACTCCCAACAGACAAGTCGATTCACATCCATCTAACATTATTTTTCCCACTCTTCACAAGCTTTTGAGAGGCTATTGTCTGTTGTGGTATATCAATCAATATCAATGATTGGTCAAATTCCAAAAGTTATCGACGAATGCAGTTTTGAAGGTGCGCGGCTGAGCGAAAAAACCAAAGCACAGCTAAGTTATGTAACTTCCCGCAACATGGAGCTGAGTAGTGGGCCTAGTGGGCCCTAGTCAAGCACTCTATTTTTGTATATTTATTTGAATTACTAGTTGTCAGTCGAAAAAAAAATTAGTTTAAGGGGATTACTTAACACATTAACATGCATCAGTTGGGTCTGAAAATATGCATTACCCTCTCGGCCTGCAGCTTTATTACGAATTCTTTTACTTTACAAAACTTTTATAAATGCAATACAGAAATTATTCAGTTTTAGATATTCTGCTGCTATATCTGATGTTGGACGCGATCATGGACGCCGATAGCAAAACTGTGGAACGCAAGAAACGTTTGACCTCAGCTCTAAAAAATGAACAGACAATGATGGTCGCCAAATATGTTGTTTCTATACGATCCCAACAGCCGCAAATCATTTTTGGCGACAATCATTTCTGTGTGGGTTCCATAGTATCGCCCAATTTTGTTCTTACCGCTGCCATGTGTACCATGAGGTGAGTAACTCTTGGAGTTGTTATGAATTTAAATAGCCTAAGAGCCGAGCCTATCTTAAGCAATCGCAAAGTAAAGCACACGTTGCGATCTATTGTCGTCGTTGGCGGCACACCCAACCGGCTAATACCTGTCAAAGATACAGTAACTAGGAATGTGCAGAAGATCTTTGTGGCGGATAATTTTATATGGCGCGGCACAAACAACATTGCGCTGCTCAAGCTGAAAGACTCGTGGCCCACAGGCAATCCTAGCATCGATATAATTAACCTACCCAAGGCAGAACCCAATTATAATATCAGGTATATGGTGCTTGGCTGGGGCCGTATGTTCAAGGTGAGATGTGGCAATAACCCACTCGCAGTCATTCAACTTGCAACACTGTCCACAGGGCGGTCCGCTGACTGGCAATCTAGTGCATGTTTTTGTAAAGCTGATGGATCGTCAGACTTGTCTGAGCATGGTGAAGATCTTGTATCCCGAAATGCTATGCGCAGGCGATTTTGATGTGGAAGGGGACAGTAGTCCTTGTGCTGGCGACACCGGCGGGCCCATGATTGATGACACCAACACGCTTGTAGCCATCGTCTCGCATCGCCTGGGCTGCGGCACAAGGTCAACGCCCTCGATTTACACTGATGTATGGTACCACATGAACTGGATAAACGACACAATTACCAACGCATCTGGCCCGACTGCAGCTAGGCACTGTATTTTATTGCTGATGCTTTCGCTCATTTACTTGACTGTCAAATAAAATGAATAGACTAGTGTTTTTGCGTTTTCAAACCGAGATGGTTTGTACCCGAGATTCAAATTTAGTAACGTAAAACCTTAAGGCGTGCTAATAGTTCGGGCCCAAAACCGAGCGAACCCGCCAACCAGGGTCTCAGCTGTTCACTTTTCAGCACAAGAGTTTATTCCTACAAGCTGAGAAGCAAGTTTTTTGCAGCATACGTTATCTGAAGACTCTTCAGCTTGACAGGAAAATTATTTGTAAAGTATATTGTTCAAAACGCAATCAAAGATACTGTTTCTCTACCCTTGGCTCATCAGCTTAAGTTACTTATGCACACTCCACTTTGATCGCCCAGTAAGGTCCAGTATTTGCAGAGTATCACAAGTTAAAGTACTTCTTGAGGCAAGAGCTAAGGCCTTAGTTGCCAGTTTTGTTGCATGGCAGCTTCTCCTAAATCTGAATTTGAGTTCTTTATTGCTTTCCTTTTTTCTTTTGGGAGGAGGCAATTAAAATGCTCGCAAGCACCGCACAGACGCGGTCCGAGTTTGCAGTAATTAAGAACACGGTTAGCCGGTCGCCTGTCGGTCATTCGGCCAGAAGGCAGTCGGCCCACATCTCGGTGCTTTTTGCCATGTTGCTGGGTCAACGGGAGCGGCAACGTTTTGTGTGTGCGAAAGGAATGAAAAACCAATCGACACAAGTGGCAGGTGGCAGGTGGCAGGTGGCAGCTGACAGGTAGAGCCTGCCTGGCTGCCTAGTCGCTTGGTGGACGCACACAACTTGAGGTCGTTTTTGTGGATGAATTGGCAGCTTGGCGGGCTGCCTCGACGGCTGTTGGTGCAGCTTGAAACCGTGTTTGATTTGATTTGTGCCCCAATATTGCTGCGCCTGGCAAGCAAACAAACAGCGTGTGCAAAGACAACAACGGCCACAAGTTGTTGCAACTGCAACATAAACTAGCGCACCACGATCGAGACTCGGCAGAGATGATGGCCATACGCACACGCGTGGCCAAATTGACGTTGAGTGCAGCCACGGATAGAGTCACCGAAGTAGAACGAATAAACCGAGTTAACCGAATATAGAGTCCACTGGCAGCACAGACATGGTGCACGGTGCATGGATTGGCAGAAGTGCTACACAATTTCCACATGCATTCTTCGCTGTTGGATGGTGTCTACCTCAGCGCTGACACCACAGACCTCTGCAGCATGGTGCAGTTAACAAACACCACCAAGCAGGTCATCAGCTCGTGTTTACTGCAGCGCGACACCATTTTAATTAGAAGCAATAACTCAACCATTCATCGAGGTAGAAGCGCAAGTAGCACAAGGGATCCGTGCCGGAGTTTGGGGGAGGAAAAGAAAATGGGTTTGGTAACTTCCTGCTCTGTGAATTTTCCACACTTTTAAAAAGTCGAGATCCTTTTGTCTGGAAACTATATTTTGAAGTCCTGACATCCGTCTGGACACTTTATCTTATCTTATCTTATCGTATCTTGTGATCTTTAACGAACCTTATCTATAGATAGAAATATATAGTTCAATTCGTGAGGTCTTTAGGCTGCATTGATTTAGCATATTAACTTGTTGCATATCAACTTGGACTAAATCTGCAGATAAAATTAATTTACTGACTGTGTGAAAAGATACAGTATACTTATCTCAATTGATAGTAATGCAAAAATTGCTATAAGAGCACACCTGCATGAGTGCTTCGCAATCACTTAACCTGTTTGACCTCTTATCAACTTGTGTCAAGTCTGCAGTTGATTTGCGACAATTAATAGTTACAATAGCTTTAGCTGCCTGCAAAGCCTCTCAATTCACAGATAGCTGTATAAATGCAATTACGTAATGATTGCAATCAGCATTAAGTTGGAAATTATCCTCGAGCTGTAAGCGACGTGTTGTCATATCGAATTTGAACTCATGAACCCCGATGTCTGATAATACAAATTTGTCTATAAGGCTGGCGCTGCGCATATGTCAGGACATGGACAATAGACGGCACCTGGGCTCCATTTATGTAATGAATTTCGTGCCGCAGCGTCTCCAGCTCCTGCGGCTGCTCCTTTGCTACCCGACACTTGCCGAGCTGCTGCGCCGCGCCGTAGGCAAATGCGTAATGACAACATTAATGCAAACGACTTCATTTAATTAAACGCCCGCAAAGGCAGGGCGAGAGACTCAGAGAGCGAGAGAGACCGGAGGGAAGAGCGGCGGCTGGTAAAGAAAAGCAAACCTGAAACGAAACTGAAAATGGCGTCCTTGTCATAGTCATCATTGAGTCAGATAACAGCAGATATCTGGCAGAAAGGCAAATATCGCAGCACTCATACGCCTCTTTGTACGCATGAATGCGTATTAAGGTGCACGCCATTGGGAATACTGAATTGGGCATTGACTGTGTGCGACAAGTGGGCGTGGCAGGCAGCCGGAACCGCCGCTGTAGTAGTTCTTGTGCGCACGTGCGTGTAAATACGCATATATATGTATATAGATATATATATGTGTGTGTGTGTGTGTGCGACAGGTGTATAGAGAGATGTGTCCACAGCAGCAGGCATCAGCCAATTCAATTAGCAGGCACAAACGTCCCAGCTGCAACAGACCCACAAAGTAACAACAGACTACATTATATAAATATATATACGTAAGGTATATACAGGTGTGTACTCTCATATTGACCAAATGGCCAAGCTTAGCTGGCATTTTATTCATAATGCTTTTAATAACCTGACCTGACCAAAATGGGCTTGCTAGGCACAGCCGACAGACTTTTGGGCACATTTTTGTTGAGAGCTCAAATTAAATTTGAGCCGCGATGAAAATATATACAATTAAAATAATAATAGCATCATTGAGACATAATCTTAATATTCTAGATATTAAAAATTGTCGTAATGAATGTTTATATTCATAAAATATGTGCAGCACAAGCTTTTGTTTGTGTTTACATTTCCAGTATTTGAATTAATATAAAATGTTAAACTTCTATTCATTTAAATTGTCCCAAACTAAGATTTTATAATTTCCATGCCTTTTTTATGTTTGGCCTCCTTTGTGAAATCTCCATTAAATATTGAAAGTAAATAGAATCTTACGCAAATTAAGCTCATTTCTGAAGCGGAATTACAATTTTTTATTCAAAATTGCTTGTCATAAAGGTATGTTAATAAAACTTGGAAACTTCTGCTTGGATAGCAAGATTTTTTCTGTTTCCATCCTGACCTAACATATTTCAGCTTGCTTGAGTACCTTGTAAAAATATATTGAAATCAACCTCTTTCCCTCAAAGGTGAAAATAAAATTTTCATTAAATCGTTCAACTTGTTGTCTCTGGCTCTGTTGGGAATATTTGTCAATGTATCTATTTTTAAAAAATTTCTTTTTATGATCGCAATTTGTCATAACAAACAGTCATAAGAAGCTCCCAAAAAGTCTCCAGTTTCCTTTTTCCTCAAAGAGAGCTGACAGCAAGCTGCAACATTTTGTAGCAACTTGCAAAACGGGCAGGCCGCACGCCGCGTTTAACCGAATTTAATTCGGTCTGCCGGCAGAGTCAATGCGCTAAGCACATATTAAATTTTTCAACAACCTCGGCGCGTTTAAGTGAATGCGCTCATTACCAACAGCAGCAGCAGCAGCAGCAGCAGCAGTGAGCTGAGGCAGCGGTTAGAGGGCGTTGGAAGTTGGTGTTCAAGAACAACATTCACATGCAGCGCGCAATAAAAAAATTAAAGTGAAAAGAAAAAAAAAAACGAAAGAGTAAAAAGGCCAAAGCCAAACTGTTCATTTGCATGCGCTGGCGCTCATTACATTTACATTAAACTTTTAATATGCGCGGACATGTGGAAGAATGTGTGTAAAGTGTACGTGTTTGTCTGGGTGTGAGTGTGACTGTGTGTATGTGTGTGTGTGTGTGTGATGCGGGCGCCATATGCAGGCATTGAGTGACAGCAGGGCCAGACAGTGCAGACAGCAGCTGCTG
This sequence comes from Drosophila ezoana, assembly GCA_035045725.1. Lineage (NCBI taxonomy): Eukaryota > Metazoa > Arthropoda > Insecta > Diptera > Drosophilidae > Drosophila > Drosophila ezoana. The sequence continues at coordinate 11,510,338 of JAWNOU010000052.1, read as the reverse complement.
TGTGTGCGACATGTGAACTGGCAACGAGCGTGTGCGAAACGTGTGGCTCGCAGCTGTCTGGCCAGGCAATTTCTTAATTTCCCCTGAAATATGCAGTTAATTACATTTGACCAGCTGCGATTTGCAGCCGCAGCTGCAACACAGACACGTGCCACACACACACACACGCTACATACTCTTACATTTTTCGCTAGTCTTAAGCTGCAGCAACTGACGAGTATTCAAGCAGCGTTCATCAGCCAAGACAGACAAACAGCAGCAGCAGCTGCAACACACACCGACACACACACACGTACACACACACGCACACACGCAAAGTGGTTGAGTATGCGCTAGTGGCTGTCGCACATGGGGCAGCCGTATGAATGTCAGATGAGTTCGCTTCCGAATACAGACCTGGACTGGGGGTCGTATACTTGTGCTGCGTATAAAGATACAACCAGTCGCGGCAGCTGCTCAGGCATTTGACTCTAAAGCTGCCTGCATGCTTAAGGTATAGCTGTGACTGTGACTGCGCGTGTGTGTGTGTGTGTGTGTGTGAGAGTGTGTGCGTTGTCGAGTGTAAGTGCATTTCGTTATGAGCTTAGCAGTCTTATAAATGTTTGCGTATTTGTTTGCCAGCGTTATTTGCCCCCAAGTGCAGTCGCCGTGCGCTATTTACTTGATGTTTCCTGCCGCTGAGCTGTTGTCTGGGTGTGCGCGTGTGCGTGTGTGTGCGTATGCGTGTGTGTGTGACCTCTGCGTAGCTGTAGCTGTATCTGTGCATCTGTTGAGTGTCCCTCAAGCGCCGTGTATATCTGTATCTGTACTGTGCACAGCACATAAATATCTAAAGCGTTCTTGAGTAACTGCTCTAATGGATTTGGGTTAAAAATACACTGTCTCTGTGTTCGTGTGTGCGTTCTATGTTGCAAGGGCATGCTGAGGGCATACAACTGTAGCAAGTGCCTCGGTCGAGCTGCTTTCTCTGTATGCGCGCTTGTTTAAGATTTACAAATTAGTTTAATTTAAATTAGAATGCAACTGAAAGGAGTAAAACGAAGAAGAAGAAGACGGCAACTGAAACAAGCACTTGGCAGTCTGTTTAAATGTCAATTGCTAACTGGATAAGCCAAAAAGCACTATATAGTAGTTTATGGTACACACATACATGCACAAACACATACACAAACATATATATACAGATAAATGTGCCGTTGCCTGGGGATTTATAAACTATTTAGTTGTGCCAAACATTTGTAATGCTCGAAAGAATTAGATAAACTTTTAATTTTCATGTTGTGTTCCGTTTTCATAGCACACTTTTTGGCGCAGGCGAAATTAAGAGAAGACTTTAGTAAATTACTAACTAAGCAATGAAGGGTTCTCCAGTGGGAAGTGCCTGAATAAAACATACCCTGGAACTAGCGACAAGCTGTCATTACAAACATTCTAGCCTCCTTCCCAAAGCGCAAAGTTCTGGGTTGCCAAATTAACTTTTCCAAGATCTTGGAAATGGGAAAAGGCATACGAAAGTGAAGACTTTATGGGAACCTACATATTACTTTTGAACTATCTATAATTTTCGATTAATGCATAAAAAACCAAGCCTCAAATACGATTTTTATCGACGTCATGAAAATGGGAAGGGATATACCATAAAATAAATATGAAATCGATTATATTTCGAAATAGACACTTTCATTCAGACGGGTTAAAGATTAAACATGGCTTGATTCTACATATCTAAGATATTTAAGGGTTCCTAAGGACTTCATATCGTTTCTTTTAATGAAAATGATAAATGATTATGCAAATAGATATTGGACTCCATTATACATTATCTTGCTGCGTCTACTCAAAGAGTCAGCCACCCAAACATGATTGCCATATATCAATTAGTGTTACCGGAAGTTCCTTATAAAAGTCGCATTAAGGACTGACCAAATTGAAATTATAACAGATATAAAGTAAGCCCCAGAAATATCAATACACACACGCACACGGACACACAAATCGAATAAAAGGGTAGGGCCGGAAAGTGTGTGGCAGGACATGCGTAGCAGGAGAGTGCGGCATATTAAACAATTTTAAGCAAAAATTATATATGCCATAAAGACATTCCGGAGCACAACACAAGCACAGGCATACACACGCACACACACACACACACACACACATGACATAAACGTCGTCGTTTGCTGGGCACAATGTAATAACCGTGTTGGGCCAACTTATTGTTTACGACGTGCTTAGTGGCAAACTTGGCTTTGATAATGAAACGAGCCAGCACACACGCATACACACGCACACGCACACGCACAGGCACACGCACTGTCACACAGACACGCGCTGACAGTTAACGGCAATTGCGACAAATACCACAAGCGACAAAGCAGCCGCCCCATAAGCACATCAGGCGTATCATTTGTTTTTGGGGTAGAGCTGGGCCCTAAAAAAAAAAAAAACATAAACACATTTTGTGGCACAAGATAGTTGCATAAACACCATCAGTATGTGTGTGTGTGTGTGTGTGGCTGTGTAGGTGTGTGTTTTTGGTCCAAGGGAACGCGTCGCACGTGATGTGATTAGCACAAAGCCGCCAATGTCGCCAACTTGTGCCCAACTTGTGTTGGCTTAGATTTTAATTTTTGGCTGCGATTAAAGTGGGGCCAATGCTGGTAATTGCCACGCCCACACGCCAGGTGTAAGGTTCTTTTAATATTTATTAATGCTGGCAGGCTAATATGGAAAATGCCATATGCCACACCCTTCTCAGTCGCACGCGGCGTATGTGTTATGCCAGCACCATACTATACATGTTTATCAGCTGCAGAATTTTTGATGTATGCGTATGTGACATGAACTGGCTAAAGCATCAATCGGTCGAATGGTCAATCAATCAATCAGTCAGCAGCTGACAATGACCTCAGCCAGCATGCTCTGACGTCATTTGCTTAAGTTGCAGCTGCCTCGAGCTGCTTGAAAATGGGTCAAAAAAAGGGTATATTTAAGCAGTGAAGATGTACGTAACAGGAAAGAGGAAGAAAGGTTCAAAGGTAAAACATTTAGACTTTCTTTCGATAGCTGTCACTTTTTATCAAAATAAACAAAGATCGATTGTGATTTTCGAAGCATAGCTTGGAGAATATAAAAACAAAGACCCTTATATGATATGCAGGGTTTCTAAGCATAAACAGATAATTAATAAATTAAATAAAATGGAAATGTAACTAGTCGCATTATCTGTTTGCGTATATTTATAGATATAAACACGATAAGGGGTATTTTCTAGCCGAGTACGCTCTACTGCCAAACTCTTGTGTTTTTGGTTTTTTTTTTTGTGGCAGAGTCAAACTTGATGCTGCTTGGGCTCTTTGGCTGCGTTGCTTTGCTGGCAGTTTATTTTGCATGCCACAAATAATTTTAAGTTTGGCAGCAGTTGCAGCAACCTATGCGGCCAGCAGTTTGCCTCATTGTTTCGCAGAGAGTTTTCCGGCAATGCCAAAAATGCCAAGGCGAGGAGAGGTATGGCAAGGCAATGCAAGCAAGGCGCATCCAGCCAGGCCTGCGTGTTGTGTTTACACAGTATGTGTCTGTTTGCGTGTGTGTGTGTGTGTGTGTGTGTGCTGTGTGTGTGTGCGTTGTAGCAACTCAAATTAAGCTAAAACCGCTTCAAGTTGCAATTTCCGATGCTGCAGCCAAAAAACAACAACAAAATGCCTCAAGGATATGAGTATAAGCAACAGCAGCAGCAGCAATAGCAGCAGCAAGGGGCAGGGGCAACAACAAACTGTAACTATAATTAAAACTTTGCACAGACACGAGAGTGTTTGCCACGCCCATACCCACGAAACGCCCAACAACATGTCATGTATTCCATGTAAACATCAAGATGCTGGCGCTGCACTCAAGCAAGTTGCTTAAATGGAATTAATGCATTAATCGCTTTGGGCCGCTAAGCCGCTTGCGGCGTTTGCTAATTGACGAAATGCATAACAACAACAACAACAACAACAACGACAATAACAATAGCTAGCTGCGACCCTTGACCCTTGCAACCCGCTTGGCGCCCTGGCTAAAAGTTAAATTAATTTCTGTCGACAGCTACGCAACTTTCAACTGAATTTCACATTCGAGGCACGCGACTAACTGGGTTAGGACTACGCCATTTTGGGCGTTGCGAAGGGGCGTGGCCGCGTTTTTATTTTTATATTCTTTTGTTTTGCATTTGCCTTTGCGGCTGCCCGTTTGCATAATCGTATTTGTTTTACTTGCTTTTGTGAACAGTAAAATTGTTAAAAAATTACAAATAAATTGAGAAAGCTGCCCAAAAGGTCTGACTTCTAATAACAACAACAACAGCAGCAACAACAGAAGCAACAGTAACCAATTACATTGTATTGACTTTTCAATTTCGTTTTGTGGGCAACTTTTAAAGTGGCCACCGCCGCCGTCGCTTGGGCGGCAGATGAGAAATTGCCCAACATTTGCCGCTGCTTTCAACATTTTTTTTTTGGTAGCATGTTTGCTTTCATTTTGTTGTTGTTGTGGTTGTTACTGCTGTTGGTTAGTGCTGGCTGTTACTCCGGCTTCCGCCATTATGCCATTAGCTCTTGGGTAGCGTATTTAGGTCACATGATTCCAATGCTTGTGCATTAATGGCCCCAACAGCAATGCGGCTAAGGCTTTCTTGCCCAGCTACAACGACAACGACGACAAACCGGACAAACGGCAAAAAGCCCAAACATAATAAGAGCCACGCCTACTGTGCCCCAGAGGGGGCGTGCGGCAGTCTGCTGAGTGAATGTGGATGCCTTAAGTCGTAGTCAATTCGAGCCAAGCATCTGAGCACTGAGCACAGCGCACAAAGGATATCAAATTTAAGTGCACACACACATCAGTGCGGGTCAGACACCAAGCGACGAGGGTTATGCAAAAAGTTTCAAGAGTTCAAAGCGAAAGCTCTCAAAGGTGCTTGTCTGTTAGTTATTTAGAGTTATTTTTATGATCAGCAGTATCGCACACATTTAACATATGCTGTTAAGGTTAAGTGCGAACTTAACATCCGCTTAGAATACTCTGTTAAATAAAAATCAAATATAAAAGAAGCCTTGGTTTGATTGAAAACTTTTGATGGATGTGTAAGATCAGGTTCAAGAAGCGAACCTAACTTCAAGCATTTGGTTTGACCGACTACCGAAAACCTGATCATTTTTTTGGGTGATCTGATTTTCCCTATATCTTTCCTGCTGCGTAAGCTTTTAAAGCTAACCTCGCGCTCATCTTATGGCTATATATGTGTGTGACCTAATCGCATTGAATTTAATGTCAAGCAATTTCTGCTCTCATTCGAATGCTGCTGGCTGCTACTTTTTTCTCCCTTTTCTGCTGTTGCTCAATTCTCAATTCAACTCAATTCGTTGGCTGTCTGTCTGTGTGTGTGTGTGTGTGTGTGTTAAATTCTTTTGAAAACATCATGAAAATAACATACTTTGAACTTTTTATTGTCAATTGCCGTCCGTCTGCACACAATAAAAGCTGACTTCATTTGGTAATTTTCATTTCATAATTTGTCGCAGCATTTTCTCTTCGATTTCTCCCTGGACGCGCCTTAATTTGATTATTTTATGAATGAGTGCTCGAGTGTGCAAATGTGTGCGTGTTTAAATATGCAGGGCCAGCTGACACGCCCCCATTTGCAACCGCCCACAGTGTCCAGTTGACAGTTTGCGATTGAATGGAACCGGCTGCTTTTGGCATCAACTGTCGCATTTGCTTATTTGATTGTGGTCATAATAGTTTACCGCAGGGGCCGCACTATCAATGCCGCACAGCCATGCGGGAAGTGCGAGAGGGGAGGAGGGGGGAGGGGGATAGTATAGCTGGGTATTCATATTCACACATGGCTCATCACATGGACATGGACATCGCATCCTGCCAGGTCAACTCATCTGCCCTCAGCAGCTACTCTTCAATTCAGTTACGTTTCTCATTCAGTCAAAATATTCGTACGCTTGGCTGTCAAGAGCTTTTGGGCAACATTTTTATTGGCAAGCAAATGCGATTACAGCTACAAAGTTGCAGGCAATGCACCTTGCTGCCACAGTCCTCGCCCTCACGCTCGCCCTTGCCCTCACCCTCGCCCTCGCTGTGCTATCAAAATTGCATGCGCTTTTTTGTTGCGTTTGAAAAAAGTTTCGTTTTTCACATTTTTGTTGCCAAAAAACGTGCGCGCACTGCAAACTGCAAAAAACACTGCTGCTTTCTGTTTTTAGCTACTGCTACTGCTGCCTCTTCTTATAATTTCCTTGGCGCTGTAATTGCGCTTATCGCATTGTAAGAAGGCAAATTTGCCGCAACGCCACGTGCCCAATCAGCAGCAGCAGAGGCAGCAGCAACAGCCAAAAAATAAAAATTAAAACAATAAAAAAGGACCAAAAAATATAAAAGCAAAAGAAATTGGCACACGGCATAAAGTAAAAATAAAAGAAAAAAGTAAATATAACAATCTTTTTCTTTTTTGTATTTTGTAATCCGCTTAGCTGCCATCGTCAGTTGCCAGTTGCCATTTGGCAAAGGGAGAGCAAAGCGCAAAACTTAATTTGCTGCGTGGCAAGGCTGCCGGCCAGCGAGGAGAGGAGAGGAGAGAGGAGCGTTGGGGCGGGTAATTACAACATAAATTTGCCAAATTGCTTCTTTAAAAAAGTTTTCACTCGCATCGCACACAACCGGCAACTGGCGACTGGCAAGCTGCGAGGCATTTAGTTAGCTGACATTTAATGCTGATGCAGACGAGAACAGTTGGCCTCTTCGTCCCTTTGTCTGTCTGCGGTTCGGTTAGCTCTGTTAATCCCAACCAGCTAATCCCGGGCTGGCCAGCATATGTGAGAGCCTGTGTGTCGGCCACTGACTGGCAAATTATCGCTGCCAGTTGACCAAACCTGATAAGGCCAAACATGTGTAGGAGTCACACCAGCTTAGCAATCTCTGCACATCTCTGCCGCCCTGCCTCTTTCCTCGTCTCTCTGGAGAGCTGCTAGCCAGACACGCCTGTGGTTGAAAAATAATAGGTTTATGCTCTGCAGGCATCAGTCATGTGATTGATATGCCAAAACTGTCGCCGTAACTGGAGCTGTAATTGTGCTCCAACAACAATGTACAACAAATGGCCGACAGCCTATTTCAACTTTAATGTGCTTAATGTTTGATTTGTGGCTGTGCCTGTCTATGTGTTCTGTGTGTGCGTGTGTGTGTGGGAGTATGTGAGTGTGCGTGCGTGTGTTTGTCAAAGACACTTGGGTTTAAGCTCTGCTCTTAAACACCTATAAAAAGCTCTCATAGCTGCAAATTTGATTTAACTTTCAGACTTGTTAAGTGGACCAAACTTTATTAAATAAGAGTTTTATATATTAAGTTTAAGTTTAAGTAAATAGTTGCACTAAAAAAGTTTTTCATTTTTCTCGACGCTGTCGACGCTGCTCGCTTGCCAAACTCGTCAAAATTTAGCAGCAATTACCACAGTATTATTTTCTAGCCATCGCATTTTACAGTTTATCTTATCAGCCAAAGTTTTTAAGTCCTCCATGGTTACTTTGGTTAAAAAAAAAGGTAATTTGCTCATGCCTAAGCTTATTATTATCCAATATTAGTTTTAGTTATTTTCCTGGTTTTTCATTTTCATTAATATTGTCACATGTCTGCCTTGATTACTTTGCCAATATAAATGAAAGCTTATCTTGCCACGAAAACTTTGCTCAAGTACTTAAGTACTTTAAACTAGTGAGGATGCTAAAACATAGCTGAGCTTTTAATTACTTTTCATTTTAACTGACTCCATTGTTACTTGCTAACATACATATAGATATTTAGCTACATGGAGATGCCTAAAATGGGACCAAAAACAATCCCAGTTTTAAACACATTTTATGTCATATGAGTGACACTTAGCTAAGCCCATGTCCTCCATGTCCTCCATGCTTTTGAGCAGCAAGCACTCCATTTGGAACTATACGTAAGTCCATTGCATGTGCTGGTCATCTTTAGCTGCTTTGTCTGATCCATCCATTGCGGCCTTTTTGTGCATGCGTGAAATACGACACTTAGGGACCGTCGCATAACTGCTGGCAAATGTGCAAGAAAAACAGGCGAACAGCTTTGGTAATTTTTTTAATGCTGCACTTTAGTTGATAAGTCAACCACTTGAGAGCAGCGGCAAATCCATGGCTATCTCGGCTTTCTTTTATTCTATCAGCTCTCCTCACCCCCTCCCTCCCTACCTTTTTGTCTCTCTTGACTATTCTTAAGCGTTCTTTGGCCAACACCTGCCAACTGGCTGGTCTGGCTACCTGCCAGGCAGCGCCTGCCCCACCTGTATGCCTCCCACTGTTGGCATTTTGTAATTGCATTACGAGCCCGACAAAGCAAAACCTTTTGAAAGCACTTGCGTAGGTGTGTGTGCGAGTGTGCTTGTGTGTGCGTGTGCCAACTTTAAGTGCCCCTTTGTGTTCCTCTCCGCACTCTGTCGCTCCCTGGCTTACGCTTTTTGCTGTTGCACAGTTTTGTGTGTGTGCGACAAGCGACTAACGCGGCAACATTGTCGCAGGCAGACGACGCGGCGTATACGCAACATGGTTGCCAGGTCATCAGCTCGTTTGGCACAAACGCGAACGAAAATTAAAACGCAGCCGTCGGCGAAGTCGCGTTGCCAATGCAACATTGTGGCCATAATAAACGCTGCCAACTATTTTGGTGGCGCATCAGCTGCCTCTTGTGCCACCTGGCGCGCTTTGAATAGCATTCAATTTGACGCTGCAGTTGCCGTTAACTTCGCACTGTGCAACGCCGCCGCCCTGCCCGATCTAAGCCGGGCTAACAAATTGGTAAACTAATATGGCCAACAATGTAAACGCTGGACAAGCGCTCGACAAACAGAGCGCGTCATGATTGCTTTTATAATTGAAATGCTCAAATTACTAACAACCACAGCAAAGCCAAAGCCACGGCAATCAAACTGTCTGCCACACGACGCTGCTTCCAGTCCCGGCTGTTGTTACAGCTGTCGGGTTTGAAGTCAGGAGTCGGGCTGGATTACAGCTTACAGTCTTGAGGCGCTGCTGCTTTTTGTTGTTCTCCTTGGCCAGCTGATACACAGGCCCCGTTAGGCTGGGCATCATGCATAAATTCTAATTAAAATTTGTGTGCCAGGTGGTAAATAAAACTAATTATACATGCGCAAATCATCGACAGGCCAGGTGGGTAGCTGACGGGGGGGTCGTGGGGCGGTACATCACCTTTAAAACGAGATGGAAAAACTTTTCGCAGCAGCTATGTCTGTTGTTGAAGTTCGGCGCTAAAGCTGACAACAACAAGCGTAACGAGCGTGCAATAGCAACAACAACAAGAACAACAAAAACTTTACACAAAACTTTGTCCGAGCTTGAAGCGTGTGAAGCGGACGGTTCGGTGGGAGAGGGCGCCCAAATCAATGATGCAGCTGCCATAAGACCTCTAAGCTCAATTATGGCATGAACAGAGCGCACAGACAGAGGAAGACCCGAGGGAGACGGCAAGAGAAAGAGTGTGGAATAGACAAAGGCATGCACATGGCCATTCTTGATGGCTCCATCATCCACAACTTGAGCTAAGCCTCAAATGCGCTTGAAAGGGACTAAAGATATTTGTATCCGATAGAAACATGGATATATACCCACATATTTAGCAATTGCCATTGATTGGGGCCCAAATAAGTAGGCAACAAAAAATATGATTCTTGGCGGCAACAATTTGAATTTATCCGCTGTTTAATGCCCCATAGTGGGTAATTATTTACTATTATAAGAGCGCATAGGTAAAGAATAAGGCCAGGGAATCTGGTAAAATTTAAAGATTATTTCATAACTACATATATTCTTTATATTGACTCAGCTGTAAATAACCATTTCTTTAATATTTCACATTTATATTCATATAAAATGCCGTTTAAGAGTTCAAATACAATTCGTATAAATAAATCACAAAAATATGTTCGCCTGTAATTAAATGAAGTATGGAAAACTTTTGATACATATTTTGTAAAATAAAATCTAACTAGATTCATTGCATACAAACAAATATGCCCAATAAACGCACACAATCTCGTTAATCTATTTCCAATTTCTCACTTATGATTTATTTGTTTATTCACTCGAGTATTTGTTTGTAAAATTTATTAAACTTCTCTTAAATTTTCTTTCTAAAAAATTGATTGGACAACAGCATTAGATATGAAATTTATCATATGATATGCTCATAACTAAATTAATCAATTTTAGCAGCTCTCATCTGTTTGCATTGAATATACTCTACAACGTATAACTTAGGGTATCAAATATGCGACTCCCCTTTAGCAACGTTTGTTGCCCTCTGTTATTAATAAAATCACTCCAAAAACAGAACTTGGCTATTTATATTATTCATCGAGAAGCGTCTATATTGCACGTTCAGTTTTTAAAAAATGCTCAGAGTTCCTGCTCGCTGTCGTCTCTTTGTAAAAGTCAAATTCAATTTAGCGATACCATGGCAGGCAAAAAAAAAAAAAAGAACTTTGATCAAAGCCACGGCCAAATTGCTATTGTCAACGACCAGGCTCACACACACACACACACACACACACACACATAGACACACACACACAGACATGCGCACACAGAGAGAGACCGCTTGATAGTCTTAAAAGAGCAATGTACGTACATCCTAAAAATTGTCAACTTCATTGGCAAAACAAAAAAAAAAAAAAAAAAGAAATATGCCAAAAGTTGAAAAGTTTCCTTTTATTTTTGGCAACTGGGCTTTGGCTGTTGTTGTGGTTGTGGCTGGAACTGGGAATGTGCTTCCGACGGCTAAAGATACCCTATAAGTATTAAGCAGAAGGCAACTAAGCAACGCCTTTATAAGGTTTAATCACAAAGATAGGAAGATTTTTGTTTCGTTTAGATAATGGTCTATTGATCGATATTATGTGTACAAACCCTATTGAAAGTAGGCGGATGTATCTTTAAATTAGCTGGCAGTCTATTATTAAATGGAGGTTGGCCCATAAGAAGGGTTTATATCTTTAATTGTTAAATTTTGATTTAGTCGCTGAATTTTCCATTTAGATCAAAGTAGCTGTCTATGCAGGATAGCCTGAAGTCTGGCATTTTCGCTTACACTCAATGTGACAGACTGTTTATGTGTGCATTTATGTGTGTGTGTGTGTGTGTGTATGTATGTGTGTGAGCGTTAAAGCGTTCATTTGGACATAAACAACTTAACAGTCATTAAATCCAAGCCACCAAGCGATAAATGTCAATAGCAGTGCCTGAAAAACTTTGCTGCACACGCATACACACACACACACATGTTATATACACACACACTCACAAACATATAAGCACATATATGCACTTGCATATAGTATTATGCAATGCAGCTGCAGTCCTTAACACATAGCGCATACGTCACGTTGACCCTCATTTGGTGAAGCTCTTGCTGCTGCTGCTGCTGCTGCTTATGTTGTTGCTATTGTTGTTGTTCTTATTGTCGCTGTTGTTGTTATTGTTTTGCTGCTGTTGTTGCCGCCGTGCGAATTGCAGGCGTTTTCAGCTGATGCTGAAGCATATGGACCAACAACAGAATCATTCGCATAAATCTCTTTTGTCCAGTCGTAGACCAGGTTTCTCGGATGCTTTCGACTCGTTAGAGCAGTAAAAGTGGCAACGAAATTTGGATTTATGGGCCGCACAGTGATAAATTGAATTTCGCTCAAAATTAACTGTAAGCCAAAGTGAACGTGCCACAACGCAATCAACAACAACTACAACAGCTGGCAGAAGAAAAATGGTCGCAACATATGCAGCCTATAAAATGTGACAAGCCGCAACCGCAAAAGGAAGCAGCAACAACAACAAGTTACGACTGTGGCTTTGCTAAGACAACGCCTGTTTCTCTGCCTGTGTGTGTGGTGTGTGTGGTGTGTGTGTGTGTGTGTGCTTTGTGTGTGCGAGACCGCAGCGTCAAGTTTACTGCTGCAGCCTGGCAATGAAATTAGGACACAAGCTGTAGGCTGAACAACGCCTTGGCCTGGCAATTGTCTAAGCATATTTGTCATTTGATTGATTTATTTTTCCTTGCCATACAAAAGACACAAAGCGCCAGATTTCTGGGACAAACTGACTTGTGGCTCAATTGTGACAGACAGGCCATCCAAATACAGGTTGCCCGTAAGATGGACCTAAAACTAAGGCGCTTTGTCAAATCAGAGCAGCCTAAGCATATCATTCGAGGCAGCCGCTTTAGATAGGTGCGTGCTCAAATAACAGATGCTCTTTACTATAGACCTATCTATTATTTAGTCGTGGGAAGTAGACCGAAAAAAAGCTGCTCGTTGAGCGGCATATAAATAGAATTCTGTTCTAACAGGCCAGGGAGGTGAACTTCACTTTTCTAGCAAATGCGGGTTCATATGAAATTGCTTGCCCCCAGATTTGTAGTCCTAGAGTTCGCCCCCTATATTTGGAACGTCTAGGACGTATGTTCTTGTTTCGACTTAAAATATTTCCCTTTTCAAATACATCCCCAATACCCAAAAAAAATAATAATAACATTGTAAGTTTGTGCTTTGGTATATACATTCACCTTGCTACCACACTTATAGGCTGAAAATGGCATAAGGATCGGACTATAACGACCGATGCTGCTCAAGAGCACATTTTCCAGGTAAAGTGAAGAATCGAATCGAATAAAACTTCAAACGAGCCTAGCTCTTACATATCCTCAGTTCGTATAGTCATCTAAAATCAATTTCTATAAAACTTGAGAATAACCCAAAAAGATATTACGAATGCTTCCCTTTAATAAAGGTAAGTTACACACCATATCTTTTGATAGCCGCAACGCATAAATATGCAAAACTAAATAGAATGGTATTTTTTATGAGTTCAGGCACATAACGAAAGGTGAAAGGTGACTGTCTAAACAGTTGCCATTTCGGTGGGATAGCGATTTTCATAACATAATGCGCTCGAACTTGAGCGAACTGTGGGGAGCCGTTGGATCTGATGATGGCATTAAAGTTGTGCCATTTGAAAGTCATTCAACTGCATTAAATATGCAAATGCGAAATGGCATCGTTTGGCGCACCTTTGACTGCAGTTTCGCTTTGGCGCTGGCTTTGTCTATTTTTGCTGACATTATCGAAATGCCAATCAATGGCAAAAGTTGTTTGCAACTGTCGAACGCAATTCTCGCTCGTCCCTAAAGCCAGGGCATATAAAATTTAAATGCTACGCAAAAAAAGGGTCATTGAGAGAAAACGCTGCAGTCGCAGGGACAGACAAAGACAAAGCCAACGACACAAGAGTCTACTGCAAGGAGCTGCAGAAGCACTTAAATAAACCAACAGCTACATATATATATGCCGCATTATACATATATATGCCACATTATACATATATATGCCACATTAATGACATATATTCCATGAAATCCTCACTCGCAAAACTCAGAAGTATACTCAGCTATTTATAGACATCTTTTAAAAAGAAGCTAAATAGGCAGAATCGCAAAAATTAATGTTAAAACATAAATTCATTTTAATTTAATGTTAATTTCAAAAGAAATATCTATATATATATATATATCCTGTACTCGCATCCCAGGCAGATTAAGTTTACAATATAGTTGCAAGGTTTTTTTTCAGGGAATTTTCTTGAAATTATATACATCTTTTTTCTCCCGAATGTAAAACTCTCCCTTTCTATCTTGAATTGTAAATGGAAAGGTAAATCAAATATTCATTCTGCTTGGATTAATAATTTTGATAACATCTTGGAAATGATCGAACTTAATTTGATTTTTACCATTTGATTCACATTTTCCCCTCAGAAGGACAGGATTTTATAATAAATGTGAATCACAATCGGATGATAAACAACAGATTTTATTCATCCGTTTTCCGCCAATTTTTCACTGTTACTGGTGGAAATATCCAACACTTGCTCTTGTACTTACATAGCTTAAAGAGCTCTTACGGATTGTACTGTACTCAGTCTGTCAGGACAAACATATATATATATATATGTAAAGTTATAAATAAGAACCCAACCTTACTTTTACTTGATAGCTTAAAGATTATTAATGCAAGCTGTACAGGTAGGTATTATCCGTTGATCAGCAATCAGTAAGTCAGGACACACAGTTTTGTATTTAGATATATATATATATATATAACTGTCAAAGATGTAGCAATACGGTCTACACAATAAATGCGACAGCATGCAGGGGGTTACAGGTGTGAGGGGTGGTGGTGGCGAGTTTACAAGTTCGGTTTGCCGATGGTGGATTTGATTGGTCTAGTGGTTTGGTGGTTTTGCTGCATGTGCATTGAGGTGGAAATTGACTACAAAAAGTACTTAAACATTTGATTGTTGATTGATTGGGTGGGAGCTGCAGGTAGGGTGAGGGGTGGGGGGTTTTGGGTGTGTACGTATTTTTCATTTCAATTTTCTGTTTGTGCAATGCCTACCTGTTGAATAACGGGCCACAGCCGCGGCGGCGCTGCTGGCGTCGTTGTTATTGCCAATGCAGCCGCCATAGGAGAAATGATGGCTAGTCGAACCGGTGCCGGAGACAACGGCTATTTCGTCCAGCTCATGGCCCGGTGAGGTGCCAGCGGATACGAGCCGCGTCGACGATGTGGCCGAATTGCCCTGCGAATTCTTGCGTCCACGTAGCGAGAGCACCAGTCTTTTGGCTGTGGACATACCCACAGCACCGGATGCTTACCGCCGCCTCCTACTACTTCTACTACCTGCCGTGTCGTATCGTAGTCTCCGTCGTCGTCGTCGTTTCTGTCTCTGACGCTCCTCCGGTTGCTGAGCTGCAATGAGAAATTGAAATGGAAATGAGAAACTTTTTTCAATATTTGCAAAAGCAAAAACGAAACTTAAGCACAAAAACTACAATAAATGGCAGCGTGTAGGATCAAAGAGAATGTACCCTGTAGAAAGGTTATACTCTAGAGCGAGAAGAAGAGTATTTAAATAGCAACAAAAGATGGATAGAAAGAAAAAGAGAGCTGGAGAACCTTATTTGCGACCATGAGAATTGCAGAGAAAGGCGACATGTTAATAAAGGAATACCAATGCCATATCTCTCCAATTGCTATTTTATCTAAAAATCATGTTCGAGTCGTCTCAGCTGTTGATCAACTATATTTGTTGCCATTTGTGCTATCTTAATACAACCATTACACTCAGTTAATGGGTGCTTGGTTAAATGCAACGTCGGCTACCAGCACTGCTATTTATAACCTTAATAATTTAGCAGAGCTTCAAAGAAATATGTTAATCTTGAACGAGCGTCGACTGAGCTTGGAATTTTCATTTTAATGCGCCGCCAGAGTGGAACACACGGGATGCTGAAATTCTCTCTCTATCTGTGTGTGTGTAAATGTGTGTGTCAGTGTGTGCGTGTCGAGTGTCAGTGAACAGAACAATCTTAAATTATGCAAATGCTTGCAATCAACGCTTAAGCAATGCCAACAACAACAAAAGCAACAACAACTACAACAGCAATGAAAAGTATAAAATAAAGTGAAAAACAAAAAAAATGGCACACAAAATGATTGCGACATGAAAAATATGCCCGCAATATTAGCATACATACAGCATTGTATCAGCTCAGAGCGGGAATGGGGAGTGTGGGATGTGGGCTGTGGGTTGTGGGCGGGGCACGTGCTCCACAGTGAAATGCGGGCAAAAGCCGCTTAGGCAAGAACAAGAAAAATAGGCTACAAATGCTACTTATAGATGCCAATACCCCAGAAAAAAATAGGAAGAAGAAGCAAATGAAAGGAATAACAAAAACTGTCGCACACTTCTTGCTCGGGCGCTGCTGCCTTATCAATTTAATATTTAATAAGCCGTGGCAGGCATAAAGAAACGCCCAAATGCTGAATGCCCCCAAAATATATTCAGTTGAGTGTAAAGTTGATAACCTAACAAATGTGTCGGAGCACGCAACGCTTTCGATTTCAATTCCGATAACGATTACTCTAACGATTACTTCTATAAGCATAAACAAGCCCCAAGTCAAACCGCACCCCGCATTATATAATATTTAAAATGTGTGCCTATGTATCTATATATCCAAATATACATATATATGTATCTATTTATATATATATTAACTTTTAGGCTCGCTTGACTTTAAAGTCCTATACTAATGTCACACACACACACACACACATACAACCGCACGCACGCACACATCTGCGACTTGACACTTGTACGTGACGCATAACAAATTTGAGAGATTTGTTGCACTTTGATTGAATGTTCGCTGGCGCCGCAGAGCTAAATATGATTTATGTGCCACAGAATTCTGATTGTGAACACACACACACAAACACATGTGACTCAGCTCAGCTAATTTGTGGGCGTGGCAGCACGCTGCACGCCAGCATAACTCTTGGGATACAAACTCGTGCCCAACTTATTGCATATCCGATTTTTGTGGCATGTCAAGTTTCTGATTACGCCAAGCGGAAAAAAAAAACCCCAATCTAAAAATTTTAGCCAAAAACTGTGCGAACAGGCTATGGTCGGATTGTTGGCCAGGTTGACTACATTCCGGCCAAAGCCAAAAGGCAATCAAGTGTTGCCAAAAACTATGCAAACACGAAAATTGCCAAAAACGCTACCCAATGCTTCACAGCCAGTTTTCAAATACAAGCCCAAAGCCAAGCCAAAATTGCAGTTGCACGCAACGCAGCAACAAGAGTGAGAGAAAAAAGGAGAGAGAGAGAGACAAAGAGAGAGAGAGAGAGAGAGAGAGAGAGAGAAACTGAGTGAGGTGAGTGAGCAGCAGATTGCGGACAATTGTTTGCGTTGTGCAAGTGTCAACAGCATTTGCAATTCTGTTAAATTTTTACCTCTTTGGGGGTTTTGTCAACGCTTTGCTGGTCAATACCCTGTAATTGGCACGCAGTCGGGGTGTTTTGAGCTATTTAAAGAATTTTTAAGTTTCTCTTGGTGCCTCTAGCTTGTATTTTATTAACAATCAGCTAAAATGGGCTGAAACATTGTAGAAATATAGAAAAAAAAGAAAATGTCAAATGAATTTGTACAAAGTAAAAGCTGAGGTAAATGTTCGATTAGCTAAATATAAAAATTGATTATAAAATAAAAGAAGATAACTTAGTGAATTTAATATTATTTTATATAGCTGAAAAGAGTATATGGAAACTCAAAAAAATGTTACTTGTCACAGACAAAACTTCCTAAAATAAACCAAGGTTTAGGTCTATATTAACTTTTATTTATTTATGCTATGTTATTTATTAGATCCATGCATGCATCTTAATACCTATTAATCTATTGGGTAAACAATGGGTTCTTTGTAGTCGATCAGGTGTTGTGCCAAATTTCAAATTTTATTGTTGCACATTGTATGTGTTGTGTCTGTCAAAGTGTGTGAAAATATGGTAATTTCCTTTACTTTTTTTTTCTGGGCAGCTTTTCTTTTTTTTACTATGGCAGCTGCTGGCCGCTCGAATATATTAAATATACAATAAAGAAACACTTATATTTATTTCAATATGCATTTCAATTGAAAGTTTAGTCAATATTATTACAATCGCTTCGCTTATGTGGCCCACGGGGCGTATGCGAACCAAGCGGGGAGCAGCGGGGAGCGGGTAGCGACAAGTGCGGCTTTAGTCGCTATGCAAATTTGCAAATGGAACGCAATTCAATTTCACAATCTCTCTCGCCTGACATTATTTGAATTTGCAATATGCTTTGCTCTCGGCACTATGCTATCTAATATTCGCATTCAGCATTTTCACATTTTCACATTTTCGCCGAGTTAACGCCACTTGGCTAATTAAAGCTTACGTATACGCAATGTGACTCCGGCTGCGAGTCAGCTGAAAATGATGGTCAGCATTTGTCCATCTCGCATGGCAGCAGCGACAGCGGACTAAAAAATGAATCTCCATCAATCTCGCGCTGACATTAGCAGCGACTGCGACTGCGACTGAGGCAGCGACAGCGACAGCGACAGCGGGAAACCCCGAAGAGCGATGGTGACCATGGAGTACAAAAAAAGGCAACTAATTACAAAGCCGTTGACAGTACCTCAGCAGCGCGAGCGAAAGGGGTTTTGCGGGCGGGCAGCGGGGTTCGGTCGGTTTCGCCTTGCTTGCCAGATTAGAGCTCTGATATCCAAGCCCAGCCAAAAGCTTAAAAATAATAAAAACAACACGATTAAGTGGTTCTTTATTCAACTATGCTCGACTGCGAAATACCCTGTCAGCTACGCAGTTCGGGTTTGTAATGGGAATCTGTACTTTTACCGAAAAATATTCGATTCAGAGTTCCTTTTTTCTATACCCATACCGACCTAGAGATCTTTAGGTTCAAACTTTCCACCATTTGATGATGCCGGTATTACAAGTAAATGGCAATAGTTAAACCCTTTAAGTACACTTAATGTAGACAGGGTATACAAATAAAAACCAGGATACGCCCCGCATGCGATTATGCCCGGCACACATTTGTCAGATGCATGTGACAGCATCGAATGGCCCATGACAACTCGTCAGGCTGATGGAATGCCAACATCTTTCACGAGAACAGACCACAATTGAGAAAACTAATTGCATTTTCGCTGCCATTTTGCCAAATAAACTGATTAAAATTGGCCCTTTAGTCGTTTTTTTGTTAACTCCCGCTGAGCTGCTCAGCACTCGAAATTTTATTGATTTAAAAAATGGCAATTTCATTCTGAATTATTATTATATTACAGGCAAAATGAATTTGTATAATAAATGTGTTGAGAGGCCATGATTTATAGCCTGCCAAAACTTCCTGATAAATGAATACTTGACGG
The DNA here is from genome assembly GCA_035045725.1 of Drosophila ezoana. Classification (NCBI taxonomy): domain Eukaryota; kingdom Metazoa; phylum Arthropoda; class Insecta; order Diptera; family Drosophilidae; genus Drosophila; species Drosophila ezoana. The sequence goes on along the minus strand of JAWNOU010000052.1, from coordinate 11,491,444 downwards.
CAGACACGTTCATTTATTATGTATTCCATAAAACACGCATTTAACAAATTAATAAATATTTCGCCTTGAATAAAAATATATTTGCATATAATTTAATACAATTTTCATTACTTCGAAAGCGTTTCTTTGGTTTGTGTTTTCAAACTGATTCTTCATAATTTAATAAGCTATTCAAATACCAAACAGTTAAAATTGATTGAGAACAACTTACGAATTCACAAGCAATTAAATTGGTTGAAACCGGCATTTAATTTCAGCTAATAATACATTTTAGATGCAGAATCGATTAAGGCACAAACAAGGGTCAACATTCAATTAAACGTCAAAGCCTGCTAAGTTTTGTCAAAGTTAAACTTGAAGTCTTGCCCTAAATGGTCAACAAGGAGTTTGAACATAATTCATAAGGGAATTTATTTAGGCTCATTTATTAACCAATTAAGGGTCAGTTTATAATCAAAACAAACTCATTTCAAAACAGTTTTACGTTTCGTTTACAAATGGGTTAAGACTAAACAGGACCCTTTGTAGCCAATTCCAAACGGGTGCACAACCAGTTCAGGCCTAACTCATAACCATTTTAAATTATGATTTAAGATTGTGATCTTATGTACATACAAGCTATATATATGCTAGTTGATATTTACCGACCTTGTCCGGTCCAAGTTTTTTGATTCAAATTTTAAGCATAGAAAATGCTAACCATTTCCCGCAAGTGTCCACGTCTAAAGTTATATTTTACATATATACTTGACAATGCGTTAATAGTTCAACGAATGAACAACCAAAGGCAGAAATCTGCGTTTTCCGTTCAATTTAGTTTCGTGACGAGGAACTTAAGCCCGGAAACTCAACTTTCCTTCATACAACCTTTTCATTAATCCCTATCAATGAATATTTATCCTATATAGAATAGGTAAAAAAATCTCATCCCCACAACTCGATCAAATCTCATACGATTTCCACGAGTTTTGGCTCTTTGTTTATTTATTTTATATGTATCACGGGCAAGGCCGGGTAATGTGTGTACAGCATGGCATCGTAAATATCTTCTCCTCTGTGTAACATTTTTTCAACAACAGCTATAACTTCTGAATCGCTTTAAAATAATGTTCAACTGCCAATTGGCTGATATTTTCGAATAAGAGCAGCATTTCACAAACATTATTTAAGATCGGTTCAATTGTCGATGCTGTCTCTGGGTATATATTTACTCAATGGCTTTACGGCTGTGCGCGTCCTTTTCTTCTTCCTCTTTGCGGGTAAATAAAAATCAAATTAAAAGCACTTAAAACATTTTTTACAGTTCCCGCATTGTTTCGCTGGGCGTTATTTATTGAAGCGATTCATATTGATGGGCGGTAACAGGGGGGTGTGGGTGTGTGTGAATGCCACGCCCACCTGCCAAATGCAAATTGCAGAATGCAAAATGCAAATAAACATAAATGCAGCCAACCGCAGCTGCAATTCGGTTACAGTCGTTACATTTTAACAGCGACCCCGAGCACATGGAGCACATTTCAAATTGTTTAATTTGAAATGTTGCAATAGCGTGTGTGGCAGGTTGCAGCCAGCTGTTGCCCCCGCCCACGCTGCGCGCCCATAACTGATTGTTCAGTTTACGTTGGATTTTTAGCGATTTTCAATGCGCAACATAAAATTGCAGCGGCCACATTGTTGCCATGGCTGGCCGCGCAAATATTTAATTGTGCCCAGCTTTTATTTTGTTTTGTTAATTCTATTATTGTTACTATTTTCCGCCCTTTACTTGCCACACACGCACACCAGCTCTCGCACACGCACACACACACACATGCTTGGACAGCCGCAGATGCATCACCTGCAGCTCAAGCGACCTCGCTGCCTGCGGCTTTGCCACACAACAACTAAACCAACTAACCCAACTAACCAACTATCCAGCCCAAACGTTACACTCACATACATACCCCTCTCCCCCCCCCCTCTCTCTCTTCCTATGTCTCTCTCTCTTTTCATCAAACTATTCTTGGTTCTAACTCGTAGCTGGGCTCTCTTTTTGACGCCATCTCGGATGCCGTTTCGCCCAGTTCTGACTGGCAAACGTTGCGCACGAGTTGCAATTTATAACTGCACATACGTGCCCGCTGCCATCTTGCCACGCCCCCTTCGCTCAACTCGCAGTTGCCCCCATTTTTCAGCAGTCCCCCCTCCAGCACAGCCAGCTGCACATAAACATTTTTGTTAGCTGCGCTTTAACTCCACGCTGCCTCGCCTTTGTGCCGAGGTGCCTGCGTCCGCGTTCACGTCTACGTCCAACATTCAGCGCCCCATGTCCTGCGTCCTGCGTTCTGCGTCCTGCTGCCGCGTCCCATCCATGTCCCATGTCCTGCCCCGGACTGCTGCTATTACAGTTTTTGTGATCCGCCGGAGCGCAAATAAACAAAAGGTTCGCCTCGTGCAAAAAGCAAAACAAAATAAAACACAACTACGACGTCAAGAACAATAAAAATAACAAAACAAAATTTACCCAGCTTAAATGCAGGTAGGGTATGCTAGAGAGACACCCTGCACTAGGGAATATCTCTGTGTAAAAACACTTTTTGATAAGCTTATCAAATATCGAGAGCATCTCTTCATTCATTGATTTTGATCGATAATCGATAATTGTATAACATATTGACTAATCGCATATCTTTGAGAATAGTTAGGATATAATATAAAATTTAATTTGACATATTACTGGCATGGGATATTCCTTCTATTGAGAGTCTCGTATACCCCATATAGTATATTCAATATTTCCGATGTCCGGTCGACCAGAATTATCAATATAGTTCTGCCTCGCCAGAACTCCATGCTGCCCATTTCTATGCATCACAGGGTATGTTACAAAAGGCAACAAAATGCGGGCGACGGGCACCGCAGCGTCAGTTGCAGCTATAAAAGTGAAGAGTGCAGAGTGAAGAGAGGGGGGGGAGTCGCCACTTGCAGCTGGCAACAAATTTGCTGGTGCAGGCGAAATATGTGCTATCCTGGCAGCTTTAGGCACAGGCAGCAGCCAGGCAGGCAGCATGTGGAATGCGGCCGAGAAAAAAGACTTTGGCTTTTCAGAGAGATTATTAATCAATGGTTGGACTTTTGAGCGCAGTCAACTAAAGAGATTTGTTAGGACGCTAAGGGATATAATCAAGCGCTGCAGCGCAATGCCGCACTTGGTTGCATGCCACACGTTGCCCATTTAAGTGGCTAAACGCTGTGTGGCACGCGGCGGCTTTGGGCTTCTCGTGCGCTGCCTTTAGCCTAATTGAATGCGAAATTAACTGTTAAGGCAATAAAGTGCTTGAGCTTATTGCATAATTGAAAACTGCATCAAGCTTGCCTGATGAAGTTGCATTTCAACGCAAACGCACAACAAAATAATTTTCGCATAAATTCTACACGTCACACAGCATGAAAAATTCAATTTGCCAGGAAGTGTGTGTGAGTGAGTGTGTGCGAGTGTGTTTGTATATGCATGGACTATGCGTTGGCTGTGCGCCTGTGTCCTGGCAGCTGTTGTCTGCTTTTGACAGCTGCCTCTGATCGTTGCCCCCGCACACTTCACCGGCGCTGCCCACGCACCCGCCAGCTGTCAGGCGTGTCAAAACAATTGTCATTCATTCCCAGCTTTGCTCTAGCTCACATCACACTCCAACTCCAAAATATATATCTTGCAATTATGGTCCAGCGACATGTGTTAACAGCCCAGCCAGCCAGCCAGCCAACCAGCCAGCCAGCCAGTCATTTAGTCAGTCAGTCAGGCAGTCAAGCCTGCCAGCTGGGACTCATTGCAATGCGCTCTGAACATTTCCGCACAGTTATTTTGCCCATTTCCTGTAGCCTTAGAGGCCGCTTTCAGCTCGCTTACAATTTACGATGTTGCGTTGCGACGCGTTTTACCACGCCTGAAATCAATATCAATAGCTGCGAGAGTCGTTGTTGGCGAGGGGTAGCTTGGTCCCTGTTGTCGCCTTGATTACTGCTGTCATATTATTTTCACACTTGAAATGTTCCATATCGATCTGCAGTGCTGGTCATTATCAATGCTGCTGTGTGTAAGTGTGTGTGAGTGTGTGTGTCTGTAGCACTTGGCTGTCACTCTTAACATGCTTCACTTCGGCCGTGTGGCTTTTCTAATATCCCAGTATCCGCTGTCGCAGTCATTGCACTCACTGTTGGACAGTCCACCCGAACCGCCCACCAATTGGTTTCAGTTGGCGCATTTCTATACCCTGTGTCCCACCAAGAATTGCCCAAAGGTCATCTGTACTCTGTAAGTCATATCGCGATACTCATTGCTTATCTAGTTTTATCTTCCAGCTACTCTCTTGATCTTTTAGTCAAGACTGTCCCGACACGTTACAAGCCTAAAGTCGGTTTTTCAATATATTTCTGATAAAAACAAGAAGCTAAAGTCTAATCAAAAATCAAATGAAAGTATATGACAAGCCAAGCTGAATATTTTAGTTTGTCATATTCATGCCTCTAAGTTGCATAACAATGGCTTGATAGACTAACGAAGCAAATAACAGGGTATCTGCGATTCAAGTCAGCTTGGCTCGAGATAAGCTCGCTTGTTTCAATTCGCACCAGCCCCCGCCTCGGGCAGGAGTCTGCAATAGCTGCTGTCTGACCACATGGCGTGGGTAATTGATGCTGTATCGAGTTATGTGTGTGCTAGTGTGTGTGTTGGTGTGTGAAAACTGCTGGGCGCCTGGTTATCAATTTTCGCCTGGCGCACATGTTGGCCATAATTTGCAAGTGTGCGCGCATTTTATGAGCAATCGTGTTTGGCTTGGCTAAAACGAACTTTGTTTGACTTTCGTATTACGTAAAGTAAATAGCGTGAGGGAGAGGGGGAGGGGTGGAATTGGGTGAGGTGGTTAGGTGGCAGGCTAGGCAAACCTCAGTATACTTGTACTTGACTTTCCACAATACACATACAAATACATACAACAAACATATCAAGAAAATGCAGTTTCCACTTAAATTGTTACTGTCGGTGGCTGCCGCGTTCATTGCATTGGTAAGCATATTTTTATACCTCCCCTCGCCAAATTTCGCCCTCCCTCCCTCACGTGCTCGCCACAGAATCGCTTACCCAGCAGCCGGGCGAGATATTTACCTCAGCCAGCATCCGTGACAGTGTCAGCCTTCAACGCAAATGCAATGTCATCCACTCTAATGGATGCCACCGATTCGCCGACATCCAACAACAGCAGCGTGGTTATGGACGACGATGTCGATGTAGATGTCGATGATGATAGTTTGGATGATTTGGATACTGCTACTGCCACAGTTGCTGTCACTGCGGGGGGCAGTGATAGTTATACTGACAGTGAAACAAACACTGCTGGAGCAGCATTGGAGCACATTCGGCGCCGTAGAAAGGCCGACTGCCCATCAAACCTTACCGATTTAAATACTATACACTTTCCCTGTGATATGGATGTACCGGGTATCAGTAAATATATTGAGACTATGCCAAGTCAATGCATCTGTGCCTATAACGCTCGCTTCAGTTCGGAAGAGGATTACCGCAATTTCATGATACTCCAGCTTGAGGGTTTCTTCTTTGGGCAATACTCAGAGCGCTTTAAGCGCTTCGAGTTTGATCCCCATGAGTTTGACTATAAGGTGTGAACTAACTGTTTTAATAATGCCGACAGATTTATCCATTATTCAAACCCATCCAAAAGATGGCTGGGATAGGAAAAGATATACCCGTATAATAAGGAAATCGTGTATGAAATTTGGCTACAAATTTGTATCAAAATTCGACTACTTTATTATACAGACTTTCCACTAAAGTAACTGCGTTACAGTGGAATATTACGGAAAAGAAATGTAATTAGTGCAATTTTAACTAATCTAATTAAGTGAATTTTTTCTTCAATTAAAAAATGTGTGCAAGCAAATGAAATCTTCATCGAGCACAGAAGGGGAAAAAAAATAAGCATTGCCATAGCTTAGGGTTCGAGCAGTGGCACCTTTATATTGTTGTTGATGGCCATAATCAATCAAATTTTGTATTGGGCAAATTCATTTGGCCAAGACGCAGAGCGTGGGGCAAGCAACAAAGCAAATAAGGTGATACGCTTAAGTGATTTGGTGAGCGGAATTTGCGCGATTTTTATCTGCCAATTCGCATAACATTTGTGTAATTTGTAATTTCGTGGATCATCAATCAGCTGTCGTCTGTCGGCAGCTGTCGGACTGCGATTTCTTTTGCCCACAGCCGGGCGAGGAACTTAACGCATTGATTTATCGATGAGTTGCCAAAATAGAAAAGGAAAATGAAAAAAAAAAAAAGAAGCGAGTCCTGGTCGAATCTAATTAGAGACATTTGCGGCCACGCCCAATTGCAGACTGCACACGTTTGCATTTGAGGCCAGGCCAGCCATGAAAAATGTTGCCTTTATGGCGTCTTCCTGCATCCGGCTTCCGGCCAACTCAGTAAGCTCTGCCAGCTCGCCGACTCCGACTGTATATTTATCTTGCTCTGTGTTTTGGCTTTGTCGCTAGCTATATAAATTACACTCTGTTGGCCAGGTCCTTTGCCAACTTTCGCCTGGACCCGGCTCCGCTCCCTCTCAGCCTTGTCCAGCATATTTAATTGTGCATTACGATTATTTTACATAACTATAAAACTGATTTATGCATGCCTGGCTTTTACGTTTTCATTAAATTTTCTGTAGATTGTTATTAAAATTCCTCACCCAAAAAATGCGTACATCAAATAAGTATTTCAATTCCATTTCAGCCACGAAGCGAACAGCATTCGTACAGCAATGAGTGAGAGCGCAACATAAATTTCCATACTATGCAGATACCCTTTAATCTATTTTCCAAAGCCTCGTCTACCTTAGTTACCAAGACTTCAAGCTGGTGTTATAATACAACTTAAACAACATATTTTTCGAACAATACTTAATAACTGTATTGAATTTATGATAAATTGTAAATTTCTATTGAAATTTCGAACCCAAATCTCGTGTGAGAAAGAAGGTTTACGAGCCGAACCTTAAAGTGAGGCTTTCCTTTGAAATAAAAATGGGGTTTGCTTGTGCCCTGTCCATAAATATTTAATTTATGAAAATAAATATATTTCCGTTTTATAAAGGGATTCCGATTTAGGTTAAAACAAGGAATATTTGTCATGCATTGCATTAAAGCAGATAAACGTTTGGCTTCCTTCCGAAGAAAAATAAAACTTTATTCACAATAAATAAATTAAAATTCCTGTTCCTGATCAAATGAGAAAAACTTATGAAGAACTTTGATAAATATTATGGGGTTTCCTCCCATTGGGCATACCTTAATACTAATTTTGGTACAGGGCATAATGATTGTCTCCCTGAGTTTTTTTTCTCCTTTTTGGCCCCACACTTGAGGCTGCTGGCAACTTTTCCACATGAACAGAGTGAAAAGTTGAAATTGAGTTTCGTTAATGCAGACATACACACACGCACACACGCACACACACACACACACGCTGGACGATAACACAAAGGCAGCGGCAGCAGCGATGTCGTAAAAGCCGAGCAAACGCCGAGACGCCCGGCAAAAACTCCCAGTGGCAAAGTTTTTGGCGCAGTCAACAACAACAACAACAACAACGAAAAGAAGCTAAGGGGTAGAGTGGGAAGGAGCCAAGGGATTTAGAGGAGGAGGCAGCAACAGAAAATGCCGCATGGCTGTTGACGACACAAAATCCACAGGCGCAAAGATGCCGCAAGCGAAGAGGTGCGCCAGACAGACACACTTTGAATAGAGAATATACCGGAGACAAAGCGAGCGGGAGCGAAAGAGAGAGAGAGAGTGAGAGAGAGACAGGAGATAGAGAGAAAGAGGTTTAGTTAAGGGGCAGCATTTAAAATTTTAATGTCTTTGCAATAAAATTATTGACTCAGCTCGGTTCGTTGACTTGGCCAGCAGCCACCTCAAGCCAAGGGTGCGTGGGGGAAGCGGTTCGACGGGGGCCCTTAAAAACTATGCAGGTGGGCTCCAAGTTAGAAACGGGGCCAAATTGTAGAAGATGCGGCTTTTGCTACTACGTTTTAATTAATATTAAATTACAAATCAAGTGCATGCAGCTGTAAGCAGGAAAACACAACACACGCACACACACACACACACACACACACACACACACTGGCATCTACTGGCAACAGCAAAATTTATTTGTGGCAGCCGCATTTGTGAATGCTTCATTCAGTTGCCAAAATAATTTTGTATCATTAAAATTTTACGGGAATTTATGTGCCTTGCTGTTATCCTTGTTGCTGCCTTCCTTTTTCGTCGGACACGTCAATTTCTATGCAAAGCTCGTTTGTCTGCCTTTAACTTTATTTGTGCTTCTTATTTTCCTTCATTTTTTTTTTTTTGGAATTTGAATGCTTCACCCCTCAAAAAAGAAGGCAGCCTGGTCAGCTCGCCCAGCCTCAGCTCGAGCTCGCCTTTCGCCTGGCTCCTCTTTGGATTTTATTTATTTATTTCCGGAAACGTGCTCTGGAGATTTTCTAAGCATACTTGTGCGCCGGCAACAAACTCCCAATGGTGATGCGCTTAGTTAGCATACACACAAATACACACGCACACCCACACACACACACACATAGGAAACATAGCAACAATCAGCCGCGTCCGCTTTTCATGGAGTTCATTAAGTTTTTCGCGTGCTCATCCATTTGCCTTTTCAATGTGGCGCGTGTTTTCGGCCCGTTTCGCACTCTATATACCCTGTGATATTTTGTTTCAAACGGGTATATTTACAAATCATATGCTTGTCTGTATATATATATATTGATTTTCCAGACACTTCAATTAAGCTTTTACCTATACTCTAGAGTAAGTTTCTTAATATACACAAAGTTCTTAAATTTGCACTAATTTTCAATTGAAAAATATTTCTTTTTCTAGATTTCCACACATAAAGCACAGCTTTTAAGTCGCGCACTTAGAAAAGCAAAAAAAAACATTCCAGTTTCTTGTCTCTGCAATGCCAAAGACTCCCCAAAGAGCTTGCCCTCCATGCTTTATAGTCTAACCTCCTGGCCATGGCCCGGCCCCATGTTCACGCCTACCCCTGGTCGCCTCTTAGCTGGGCTCTTTGCGTGCGTCCCAAGCGTCAATTGCCGGGCTGGTTTCTATGCTTTTCGGCCCCCGGTCCAACTTGTGAGCATTGACCAGCGCCGGGCGAGGCCGCCACGTCAACGCCTAATGAAAAAACAATAAAAATTTTGCGCTTTTCTGCTTTCCCAAGTGGCTGTGAAATTTTGATGACTTTGTCAGCTAACGGGAATGGCCAAAACTCATAGCACAAATGGACACGCAGCATTCTTCTCCATAAAGCGCCCTCAAGTAGTTCCACGTGGAGCCTCAGCGTCAAACGCTCTCGAGTTTAGTTTACAGTAATTAAGTTCACAGTCTTTGAACAATGGCCAAATGCTTGAACAAATTTAAAGACGTTTCTAATTATTTTCCTGCGCCCTAATCTTGAGTTGAGCAGTTACGTATTTAGCTCGAGGCATTTCACGGAACTCAAAGATATAGCGTGTTCTTTAAATAATAGCGTGATGAGACAGCTCCATGAAAGTTTGATGCGCAAAAAAATGGCTGAAGTGCGTCGTTAAACTATTTATTTGTTGTTTTTGAGTAAGGATAGTAGGGACCATTTAAGCATACAATTTTATTGCTGAAACTGGAAGTGCATGCGAATACAGCTAATTTGTTTAAGCTGGATTTAATTCAAATTAAAAACCAGGAAGAGGGATACCCTGAACCCTTTTCTTTCAACACCTAATGCAAATATATATACTACTCTAGAAGCTACATATCAAGTTATTTACCAAAATTGCTCAAAAAACAGGATTTCGATTTCGATTCTGTATCGATTACTTGGAAACGGGCAAGTTATCGAATATAGGAAACAAACTCGATCTGCGTAGGAACTAGGAGCACCTACATCAAGTCTGAGATCCTTGCGTTCATACATACGGAAAGACGGACGGACAGACAGACGGACATGGCTAGATCGATTCGGCTGTTGATGCTTATCAAGAATATATATACTTTATAGGGTCGGAGATGCTTCCTTCTACCTGTTACATACCTTTGCACAAATACATTCCAAATACATTATACATCAAAGTTATGATGATAAAAAGGTTCAGGCTCACTTGTTTACATTGAGAATATAGACTTGTTTCAAAGTTAAAACAAACTAAATCGTTTCAGAGATATATCTGCATAAATAAATAAGTTAAAGTATAGATAGATTATATAGATTTAGATTTGAATCTCGAAAGGCGGTTGCCAGTAAAGAAAATGTCATTTGAAAACAAATTCACAATAACAACAAATTGAAACAAATGTCAAAGGTAAACTGAGTTATTGACATTTCAAAGGAAAGGACTAAGGTAATTTCGGGGAGGTGGGACATGTGGGCTCCTCTTCTAATTTGTGTTTTTGTGTCTGAAGTGGGCTCGCACTCGAATGTGCTTGAACAGAAAGTTATGCCTTATTCATATGCCCGCCTCTTTCAGACACTAAGACAGTGCTCTTAATTGGGCAAACTTTTGGCATTAGCTATTAATGATATAACTGATATATAAGTGTAGTTATTAATGCTTTTGGCCAAGTGCTTTAACTAGTTGCCAATTAAACAAGTGCTGAAAACTGATTGCGCACATTTATAGACTCAAGTTCAAAAAGAAGCCACAGATGAGAGACCATTTCAGCTTAAAATTCAGTTGCCGTCAGTGTGTTTGTTTATTTATTTGTTTGACTACTTTGTGGTCTTGTATTGGTATGTGTGTGAGTGTGTGTGCGAGAGTGTGGTCCTGTCCCTTTGCGACCACAAAGGTGCCCTTTGCCCTTCGCCCTTCACGGCTGCTGCCACTCCTGCCACTGGCGCTGGCTGTCCAAATTCCCACGTTCTTATTTCGAAACTGACACGACGCATACTCAGAGGCGCAAATCTCATTTCCCCTGTGGCGGCATGCAGCAGCCGGCAAAAGAAGAAGAGAAAAAAAGAAGTAAAACCAAGCACAAAAAGTAAAGCATCCTCGCGTATAAACCATATACACATATATTTTTGTTGTTGTTTCATACCCTGTTGCCATAAAAATGCTCGAAAGGGGCATCATAAAGTTAAAGACCCCATAAAGCATATATACGCTCTTGATTCTGTGTTAACGGCCCAAAAGTTTCTGTAATATCCATTTGTTCAAGAGCATAAAAGGCTTGACTCTTGGGGACCACAACTTGGTATGTTTGCTCTTATGGCAGTCATATATGTTTTAGATTATTAATCAACCCGTCTGCAATATACAAAACATGCTAAATTGAATAAATTATTGTGTACTTATGAAAACAATCAGCTATCCGATGCCTCTCTTGGCAGCGTACAGGGTATATGTTAGCTAAGCACAAGTTGACATTTCAGACGAATCAGATAGCAAAAGCAAAGGTTGTTCAAGGCACAATACGTTCTGGCTTGTAGTACAGGGTATATTTCAGTTGAGCAACAGTCGCATCAGCTCGAGTTGGTACTTTTTAATTATCTCAAGGTTTTCAAACAAGTCAGAAGCAAAGTTACAAAGTAAATTAATTATCCTAAAAAGAAGTCTAGGGTATCTATACCCAAGCATTAGTTAAAATAAGCCCGGGATAAATTTGGGATATTTGTCAAGTAACAGGATATCTCTCAGTTGTACACTCTGCCCTAAAAGCATACTTATTTGAGTTGTTTTTTGGCGCTTTCTGTTTTATTTTTTGGTGATAACCCAATTTAATGGTCGCTGCTGCTGCTGCTGCTTACGTCACATTTTCGCACCTCGCACACACAAGCTGTTTTCTGTGTCACACACACACACACACACACACACGCACACTCGCATGCACACTGACAGCAACAACAACAACTGCTAGAAAGCAGAACAAAACAGCAACTGAGGGAAATACGCCAGGGACGCGGCAGAAACAAAAAAAAAAATATGAAGGAAAAATATGAAAACGGTAACAAAATTACATACATCAAAGGTGTTTTTTATGAATATGCGAGTGGACAACTTCCGCACGTTGTTGTTGTTGCTGTTGTTGTTGTTCTCGTTGTTGTTGTTGATGTTTTTGTTGTTTTAGTTGTTGTTGCTGTTGCTGACCAATGGGCCATGTAATTTTTTGGCAAGCAGCCTCATAACAGAGCAACGACCCTTTTTGGCTCTGACCCCGTATAAAAGGGAGTATTTTGGGTACGGGGTGGTTTTTTTGGCTCTGGGACAGACTGGTTTATGAAAAATGCGCACATTTTGTACGGCGATTGCTTTTCCGTGTTACCCCACCCCATACCCCCCCCCCCTCCTCCCCCTTCCCGTTGCCACACACGCCACAAACCCCCCTGCAGCACTCGCATGTGCGGCAACAACACATTTTATGATGAATATGCGGGCCGCCGCTGGTCAAATAAACTCGGCCAAAATATGCGGGCAGCAGGTTGCGTAGTTTAAAGCGCAAACACATGCGCGCACACACACACACACACAAGAGACACGCAGATTGACATCATTAGTCGGGGGTCAGTTGGTGTATGGTAGGCGCGTCGTTGGCACTAAATCATGTCCATACATAAAATGTATGAAAAGAATGCAACACACGCTTACACACACACAGACACACGACTAAATGAATGGCACACGTGGGAAAAAGTTTGCAGCCCCAAAAAGTAAGAAAAAAAAAGTTTTGATTTATGCAAATAACTGGGCACACTTTAAGCCAACTCTTTTATATGGTGTGTGTATCGTATGCATGGCATAAATATCTCAGCTTTAACTTGGCTCAAAGCAAGCTGCATTTCTTGGCACAACAATTGGCTATATATAAGCCGATAACTGCTTAACTGATGAGTCGATGCCGCAGCTGGGTCTTTTCTTCTCCGAAGCGAATTCTTTTGCATTCTTTCTCTCAATCGCACACGTCCGAGTCTCCTTCTCGGTTCGCATTGTTTGCATTGGGTTATTGATGGCACTTCAATCAGCAGAAATAATAAATAAATGAGCCTAACGTCATGGCTCAATGGCAGACTCTGAGCTTCTACTGCCTTTACACACACACGCTCGGATACACACATGACATCTTCCTTTGACTGGGCACATTCACCATTTTGTGTCCTGTACAATTTCCTTTTGTATTGCATAAAATAACTTTGGCCCATCGACTATGCAAGAGTGTGTAAGTATCTTAAGTATGCTATTGACGACGAGTGTTCAGTTAGCAGAGTATTCTCCAAGGCAAATCATTGTAAAAGCCTGCATTTCGGCATTATTTCACTATTACGCAACACTCTAAATGGTAGATTTTCGTTTAAAAGAGTGTGACCAGAAGAATTAGTGAAATCTCATCTCTATAGTGCCGAAGCTATAATTCTTTTGCAATGATATTTTCAAATGGAATATATTGAGAAAATTAACCTTCGCACGTCAGCACAGAGGAAGCAAACTCATCTATGTATTTGAAAAGTGCACGTTAACTCGAGCTTTAGAAGTGTATTTAAAGTTCATTGCATCTTTCAGAATGTTGCCCCACTTGTGCTTTCTGGCATCGCCATCATTTGTTTGTGCATGTTGTGCGTGACGTATACGCAACGTGTGCCATATTTTTACATGTCCGCCAGGCAACAACAGCAGCAGCAGAAGCAGAAGCAGCAGAAGCAACGACAGCATCAGCTTGGCCGCTGCAGCTGACAGGAAGTCAGAGTGCCGATGACGATGGCCCAGTCGTAGACGCAGAGCTGGGGGATAACAAGGATATCAGTGGGTTTATTTAGCGCGGCACGCAGCAGGCGCCACGCAGCTGCCATGTCGTCACGCTCATGGTGGGACGCCGGACTCCTCGCCAGACCCTCTCCACACATCGCTTGCCCCACAAAGAGCATGAATAAACAGTTGTTTTTTGTTGCCAGGGCATAAACATTTGCCTTGCCGATTGTTGTTCCTGTTGTTGTCACAGATGCGGGCTTACAAGTTTCTTATTGCATTGCATACACGCATACACGCACACACGCACACACGCACACACATGCATATCGCGCAAATTAACATTTTGCAGAGACTCGCACACACACACGCACGCTTAACCTGAAATTGCATTAACATCACGCATACGCCCCTTTGGCCAGCCTTCTCTCTGCTTCAGCCATCGCTGCTGCGGTTGCTGCCACCTGTGAAATGCATTAATCAACTTCTCTGGCAATTTACTCGCTGCAAAAGTATGCAAAAAATTGCAATTGATATTGTGCACATATACACACACACATACACACACATATAAATATATATAATACATATTGATGCGTATATAAACTTAAATAAATGCATTGTTTATTGATGCAATTTTCACATATTTATGCACTTCATCTCAGCTTTAGCCGGGGCTTTAACACTTTTGCATATCATTTTAATAATAAGCACATACACACTCACTTACACACACACGCACACTGTCACACACACATGCACACTGTCACACACACACGCACATGTACACACAACAGATGCCAAAAATCGCAAAAATATTTATTTATTGCTGGCATTTTTATTTTGTTCTTTTTATTGTGCTGCCAAAAGACAGGAAAAAATGTACGACGCCTGTTCTTTAAAATATATGAATTTTTAGACATGTGTATCGACTTCATATGCACCCCTACCCGTGTGTTCTACCCCTCCCCCTTGGCATAGCCTTTGTGACACCCAACCCCTGCTGTTATTTGCTTTTGAAAAAGTTTATGACACTTTGCCGTTTGGCATTTTCATGCAAATATGAATTACAAAGCGCATTTCAACTGACAGCCAGACAGCAAAAGGAGGCGCCGTAGGGGGCGTGGTATTTTTTTGTGTGAGCTGGCCACATAGGGTTCTTCTTCCATATAACACTGACGAGGGCAGGTCAAGCTCTTTGGCTGCCAATCACAGCTGTATCAGTGCGTTGCCATCTAAATTCATATATCTATCTATATGCACGCACATATATATATACACATAGGTATATCTATGTGTGGGAATGTGTGAGTATGTGTGTGTGTGCCTTGCCCACATTAGGTGGCGCCTTTAATGCGCTGCGTCGCATTGCACATAAAACATTTTTATTGCTCATTTAGATATTTATGCGCTGTTTTATTATAATGAAAATTGTGCGTATGCGAGCGGTTTTTATTGTGATTGCAGTGGACCCCAAGATCAACAGCTGTGAGCGGGAGGGAAAGCGATAGAGTGAGAGAGCGAGAGAGTGAGTTCTTATCGTTATCCTTGTCCGTCATTTGTTTGCTGCTTATCTGCATCTGAAGCGTGACCAACTTTTAAGCGCACGTGTTTTGATTGCTTTCGCTGGCAAAGTTCAATTTTACGCAGCTTTACGCTTTTGCTTTTGCATTTTATGGCCCAGCCCCAAAGACGCACACACACACAAACACACAGGGGAGCACATCCATTCGTAATGTGGAATGTGTGCCCGCAAAAGTAGGCAATGCTTTTTTCATTTCCATTTTTATGATGCCATTTTGCGGCTGTTTAATTATGATCGATATCAAGATCGTTTATATACATATACATTTGTGTGCGCATATAAATGTTTATGTAACCAAAATTGTTGGCTATCATGCGGAAAATGCAATTGGGCTAATGCAACAATTTTCAGATGCATTTCCAAAAACTCATTTCGTATGCACAGCGAATTGCCTGCTTTTCAGCAGCAGCTGTTCAGCTGCGAGTGTGTGTGTGTGTGCGTGTGTGTTTGTGGGTTGGCAGTTTTGTTTGCGTGCTTTTCAATTATGTGCTTTGGTTTTATGTTTAGCTGAAATGCATTTAATGTACTAATTATTAAACAAACATATCAAAATAGCCGGCACAATCTGCAACTGCAACAAAAACAAAAATAAAAGTTAAAAAAAAAACAACCAGAGCAGCCACGACAACAACAAGCCGAACCGCAGCAATAATAATTACAAACCAATTAAAAACATATTTATATATTGTCTTTGCCATTAAAATACACGCACACACACACACACTCACACATATTGAATGGCATACAAATGTGTGTATAATGCATATAAATCTATAGACATAAATAAATTTATTTTATATACGCAGCAACACATGTTTATTTGTTGTATCTCAGCTTTTGCCCATGTGGCTTATAAATTCGCTGGCAAACATTTTGCGGCTTCAGCAACGTCTGCCATTGATTGACGGCAAATTGGCAATAACACACACACCGCACACACACACACACACAGCGAGCACACACAGAGCACAGAACATGCTCACGCAAAGCACACACAAGTAATTTTGCGTTAAATTACATTTTTACACGCTGCCGCATTCACATAATTTGCATGATATTTATCAGAGGTATATTAAACTAGTTCATTTGCAGCGCGAGCTGAAGGCGCTCTGCGAACCATTTATCCTTGAAGTAGTTCGTAATTTGTGCATCAATTACATAAGGAAAGTAGTTCCTTGAATTAGCTCATAATGTGAATCAATTCCGTAAGGGAATATTTAATTGCTTTTCACTAGATCAAATGTAAAATACATTTAATTGGCTTACTTAGTTTCAATATGGTGTAAAAGGGGTTTGATATTTTTGCGCAAAGATATGTTACAGCTAGAAGGAGGCATCTCCGATCCCCTCAAATGTATATAGTCAGGATCAGGACAACGTGCTGAGTCCATCTAATCACATACGTCTTCTGTCCGTCGGACCGTCTGTATGAACACGTAGATCTTGAAAACTACATAAACTAGGAACAAGTCACTTCTTGTCAAAACGTTCGATTTAAGATTATAAGAGCTAGATACACCCTGTCGTACAGTTATTACAATACATGTGTGTGTGCTTGTGTATGTATAGAATTAGGCTGGAATGTTTGTAAAGGTGAAGCTCAGCGTGAAGCTCTGAATTTCTGCTAATCGTTCACTTTTGCCTGGAGCACACGCACTTGCTCAGCTTGGATATGCAAATTGAGCTAGTTGCTGAGAAGTACTATTTGAGCTGGTTTTTAATTTACACTCAACCAAAGCTGTGCTTCATTATTTAATAGTTTATCCACTCGAAAAGAGAAACAGTTTGAACTATTTCTACAAGCACTTTTCACTTTAAAGAAATCACCTAATTGAGCAGAGTTTAATTTGTGCAAACATTTTCAAAGGCAAGTGTAGAAAGTGTGCTAATTGAGCTCTGTGTACCTCAATTCATTTTCAATACGAGCCAACAGAGTAGCTTTTTGTAGTATGTGCATCAGAAACTGTCACAGCAGCAGCAAATGTATCTGCATCTGCATCTGCATCTTAATCGAACTGAATGCTTTGGCATTTAATTGCGTTGCTTTGACAGTGCTGCAGCAATTTGCACCTGTTACATGTTGCACTTAGCTTAGCAACAGTACATTTGCTAACGTCATCAACTGCCCTGCTGTGAGTGTGTGCGAGTGCGTGTGTGCGAGTGTGTGTGTGTGTGCGTGCCTTTTGTGACGCAAGCCGCAGCGCGCCTATTAAATGCCAATGACAGCTACACACATTGAACTCTAAAAGATAATGGGCTGAAATGGAGGGGGGAGGCAACGGCAACTATGGGTTATGCAAATTTCTCGCATGTCGACGCGTGGCGATTGTCTCCCTCTCTGCCTTCCCTCTCCCACACGCTCGCCATCTCTGTCTATTGCAAGCCATCCCCCTATCCCCCGGCTGTCTGCTGCTCGGCTCGATTAGATAGATTCAGTTCAGTTGGCCCAGCTAGTTGACATGGCCTGCTCGCTGCTAATGCGGCCACTGGGCAGTCAACTCCCCCTCCCTTCCCTCTCTTGCACCCAATTCTTCCCCTAGCCATCCTCGCTCTGTTGTGCCCGTGCCTGTGTGTGTAGTTTTGTTGATTTTGCCCTTTGGCTGACACAGAACGCTGTTGACTTTGCATATTAAAACAAAACGAATGCAGAGCAACAACAACAACAACAACAACAAAAGCGGCAATCTGACTGAGCGACCTTTGCTCAAGTGTAACAGGCTTTACTGTACTTGTATGGCTACTTTTTAATTTCTAATTTCAACACCCTCCCCCTCTCCCCCTCTGGCCCAGTTGCCTTTAGCTTAACTTTCATTAATTATATACGCTTTGTTTGGCAAATTAAAAACTGTTGACTTTTGCAAAAATGCGGCAACGTGACAATGCGGCAAATTGTGACAAAAACGTGGCCCTGCTTCGTCCTCGCATTTATTTGCGCACTCACACATTATTTGACGCTTACAATTAGCAGCACAGTGAACAAGTCAACAGTGAGAGTTCATACAGTGAAAGCTCACTAAGACAGATTTCCTCTTAGAATATTTATTGAAGAAATCAGACAAATCAAAAATCTTAGTTCAAATATAATTCACCGGGCCAAAAGTTCTAGAATTCTATTTGTTCCTTATCAAATTTGCACACGTTTCTGTGAAACTTCATTCTTTCTTTCTTTTGTGCAACAAAAGGATACAAAATCTAACATAAAACATAAATATATGTGACTTTTTAGCCAGCGGTTGCTTTGTATCAGTGCATATGACAGATTTTGATGTTCTTTTTTTACTTCAACAAAAATACATATACTTGTATATTCAACATCATTCATTTGAGCCGGGTAACGCCGGGTTATTTACTCAAAATATTATATAAATGACATTGATGTAAGCATAGTCGGGCATGAGCTGTTAGGTGTTGAGAGCTCGCTGTCACTCTTAAAGCGTTCATCGTTGCTTTCGTAAGCAGCTTAGTGGAAAACTGCCAAAAATGTGAAAATCTGGCAGGCTGTCAAAGTGTGTGTGTGTATGTGTGTGTGTGTGTGTAAGTGTGTGTGGCATGCAATAAGAATGAGTAGCAAAGAAAAAGAAACAGCATCAATAGAATGTCAAAGCGAAAATGCTATTGATTGACACGCAATGCGAGGACGTTGCCCCAAATGTGGGGCTGCAAACGGAAAATCCTGTTGGACACTGCCCCACCAGGCAGCAGCCACTGCCACATGCCACTGCCACATGCCACCAGCTGCTGCCACCAGCTCCTGGCACTAACATGCTAATTGGAGCACGTAGCGGACATAGAGGACAGCTGGCTCGGGCTGGGGCCGGTGCCAGGTACGTAAAACGAAGAAATGCACTTAATTGGAGCAAGCGAAGTGCGTTAGTTCCTCCTGCTATTCGTGGTTGCCATATGATTAATTAGTGCCTGTGTCGACAGGTAGAGGTAAACCGAGGGAGACCGTGGGAGACCGAGGGAGATGAGGGAAAGCAAGCTATGCACGAATTCGGATTGCATTTGCGCTCTCTAATCATTTGCTACCAAAATGTCAATCAAATTCTTCAATACACATCAGAATATGAACTAAAAGGGACTATTTTATTGAATTTAGAAAGTTAGACTTAATATATCTAAAAAAAAACTTAAGCATCTTTACTTCATAGTTATTCTCTTTTATTAGCTTTTAGTTTTACAATCCAGCTTGTACCTCCCACTTGCCTCTTGCATATCGATAGAACTTTCTCAATAATAATAATAATTGCAAATGAAAATTGAGAAATTTCTGTGTCTATTTGTAAGCTTTGAGCTTATTTCGTTTCAAAGAAAATCGTACTCAAGGTTGGGTAGAAATGTATTAATAGGATGCCAACGATTTGGCGGAATCCACGCAAACAAGCGGAAAATGCGTGGTAAGCTAACATTTGGCTAACATTGGGCAAGTCAGCTAAGCTCGGGCTGTCTATTTTGTATACATAAATTAACTAGAATTGCTTTTGTCTGAGGCTTTAAGTTTCCTGGCAACAGAGAGAACTTTTCAACTGGCATTTCTCGAAAGGCTGCAAATTAACATTTTTGTTGTCACTCTCTGTCTGTCTGTCTGTCTAAGCCGCTTACGTGATATGCATAAGTTAGTAGCAACTCAGCCCGCCCCTTGACTTTTTACGCCTTCTAATTAGCGCTGGAAATGCTTAAGTTCTTAAGCTGCAGTTAAAAGGCATAAAACTCATGCGCGCCGTTTGGCGATATGTTAAATTCATAATTTCAATTTTAAATTGTTATTAGAGCCTGTCAGTTTCTCTTGCTTGGTCTAGGAAACCCCTTCAGCTCCCTCTTCCCGCACCCCATCGCACGCCTGATTATTATTGACAGTTGCCGCCGTCAGAGATTGTTATTGTTGTTGCTGTTATGGCTCTCATTTTAGTCTCATAAATATGCAAATTAATCATTTGCGGAAATTTGCATACTTAATAAGTTGCTTTAATTAAATGTTCACGCACGCATGCCTCACAATCTTTCCCCCAGGAATCCCCGCGCGTCCTTTTTTCGCCCAAATGCCATTTTTGAAAGTGCCAACTTGTTAATTGCGCGAACCAGCCGAAAAAACAAATAAATAAACAAACGAAAACAAATGTGAAAATACATAAATACACAAATGGCAATTCAAAAATTCCATAGCTTTCAATTGCAGTGGGATATATCTGTAAAAACTTCTATCTGGCCGCATTGGCAAGCTGTTCGCCTCATATTTGGGAGCTCGGTCACGTACCAAACTGCCGCAGCACGCCAAACAACAACAAATGAGAATGCTCTAGTCGGGAGTGCCCGACTAGAGGATACCCTGAACCATCTCCTTCCTTAAGAGATACCTCATCTGTATATACTATTCTAGAAGCTACATGTCAGGTTTGCTGACTCTATCGCTTATTATTTAAAACAGGATTTCGATATGGATTTTTATCGATTACTTGGAAATGGAGCAAGTTATCGAATATCGGAAACAAAGGGTTCAGGTTAGGGTTCAGGGCATATAAACAATATGCAAGAGCAAGTGCTACAGTGAAAAGCGCCCGACTTAAAGATACCCTATACTCAGCTGCGCGGCCTAATGAATTGATTATGCGATCATTATGATTATCAGGGCTTAAAGATAGCTTTCAAATTTTTGCAAAAATCTCTTCACAATTTCGCATATTGTTCTCGGAATCGGAGATCATATGTATTACATATAATACACCTCATCTGCCTGTTACATACATTTGCACATTTACGCTATACCCCTTTCTATTCATCTCCCTTGGGTACAGGGTAGAAAGAGTTTTTATCTGCGTGACGCTGGCAATTTTTATTATTTTCATTTTCTTTTTTGTGTACGGCATTTTTGAAAATGAGCCGAACAAAAAATAAGAATCTATATAGTATATATCTTATATATCTTATATATATATATATATGCAAACGGCGAGGCGCAGCCGACATAAATTAACATTTTTATGCGCTGCTGCAATGGACGAAAAGGACGCCAAGGACCAAAATCAGGAGCAGGAGCAGGAGCAGAATCACAGTCAAAGCATAAGCTTGAAAATGGGCGACTCTCTAAGGCCCCGGCATTATTTACGATGAGGCTGACACTGCCAAAAGTGGGCGTAGTTGATGAGTAGGGGTGTGTGTGTTGGTGTGTGTGTGTGTGTGTGTGTGTTGCGTAGCCATTCACATTTCTTCATTACATTTCATTTTATTTCAGTTCACAACATTGCCAGCCACGTTTATTTATTTGCCATTCGGCAGCGCTTTTGCCCTTTGCCTGGCTGGCAAATAATTTTAATTGGTTTTGCCCCACACACCCTTCATACCCCCCGCCCCCACTCCCCGCCAGTCGATTGGTGAAGTGATTTCATCTGCAATACGAGTACATCTTCATGCATGTGTGTGCGTGTGTGTGTGTGTGTGTGCGTGTGGCACACATATATATTTATTTGTACATCTCTTGTTCTGTTTGTACATCTTATTATAAAAGTTGTAGTTCTTCTTTCAGAGTTGTGCATGTGTGTGTATGTGTGTGTATGTGTGTGTATGTGTGTGTGCGCGTGTGTTTGGCAGCCGCAATTGCAAAATCAATTTGGTTTATAATTTGCATAAATGCGTGTATGCGTGTATGCGTGTGTGCGTGTGCATGTTTGCATATTGCATGGCTTTTGACTAGTTCATTTATTCACAAATAATATACTTGAGACTAAAAACAAAGCCATTGTAAGCTTCTAAGTTCAAAGTTCAAATAGATAGTTGGCTAACAATGCATTGCAATGCTGCATAACAATGAACATGTATTTTTCCATCTGAGAAAATTCTTAAGTTGTGTGCAAAATTTCGATAGAGTAATAATACTACATTTGGTGACATTCTCTTTTGTAACTTTCCTCATGAAGGATATATACATATATATATGTATGCATGGGGAATAAGAACATTGAGATCGCATTTGACCGAAAGATCTCATAGCTGTATAATTTTATCTCAGCTGATAATGAGCTTAGCTTTTTACTTATCACTAGCTTGACAGTGTTGAAAAAGGGGTAAATAGTCACCATTTAAACAAAGTTGTCAAAGACGAATGTGTGTGAATGTGCTCTGACATTGAATGATGAAATTATGAAGGAAACATACATAAAATTAAAAAGATTATTACATTGCGCTTCAAGATTCGTTTTGAATATATATAATTATACCATAAACAAATATTTTTGTTAAATTGAAACCAATTTTGGAAGCAAAGTGTCCCAATTTCCAAATACATGCACACAGTTAACGGCAATCATAAATTTACAGTTACATAAATGCAAACATAAACAGAGAGAGAGAGAGAGAGGGGAGAGAGAAATCGCTTACTTGCATTCACCTCAATTTATATACGTTGCCAATTCCTTTTGCAGTTTGCGCTTGGCCAACTGATCCTTTGTGTTAAACGCTTTGCTTTCTTTTGTTATTTGTTACGTTTCGCTATTCGCTATTGTGCTCTACCTTTGCGCGACGCTTCTGCCTCGTTTCGCAAATCCGTTTCACTTTCAGCTTGTTGTTGTTGTTGTTTTAACACGCCATTGTTTAGTATGCGGCGTCCATCATTTAGAAGTCAACGTCACACATACAACAACAGGACACACACTCACACACACACGACATAGATGTTGTTTTTGCTTTGCTGTTGCTGTTGTTGTTGCTGCTGCTGCTGCTTGGCACATTTCGCAGAAAGAGAGCGCGAGAATTCATTAGGCATGCGGGAATTTTAATTTCACTTGCTCACACACGCGCACATATGTGGCGACATATTTCTCAAACATTTTCGCTGCGTGCGGCGACGGCGACGGCGAATCGACGACGTCAGTTTTTTATGCTGCGACGGCTGCTGCGGCCGACTTCTGCTGCTGCTGCTGCTGCTGCTGCGCGTTGTTTTAGCTTTGTTATTGCTTAGGCGCTCTGCAATTTGCATGACGGCGGCGACGCTGCTTGCTGCTGCTGCTGCTGCTGCTGCTGACCTTGCTGCCAAGTGGTAAAAACTATGCCGCACACACACACATGCACCAACACAAAGGCGCGAGCCAACGACCGCAGGAGAAATACAACAACAACACGCGTGACGTTGACAGCTGTCAAAAATGTTCGGTGCAAAAGGCTCTCACAGACACCAAACGTAAACCGCGATAAGCTGCGGCGGCCGGTTCGGCATCACCCATAGAAAGAACAGAATAAAGTAAACCTCGAGAATTTCCATGATGTGCGGGTGGGGTGGGGGGAGATGCGGAAGCGAGGGTGTTGCGGGTTGCCGTACACGTTTAATGTTCAAGTCAAGTGCGAAGCTTATGCGCCTTGAAATGTGCGCGTGAGTGCGTCTGTCCGTGTATGCGTATGCGTGTGTGTGTGTGTGTGTGTGTGTGAGTGTGTCGTCTATGTATTGGTATGTTTTTTTGGATGCTGTCGCACTGCTTGGAATGTTTGCTACGTTTTCTTTTGTTCTACGCGCGCGCGGGTGCTGCCAGCCTGATGACAAATTTTTCGCACACGTTTTTGTTTTTGTTGTTGTTGTTGTTGTTGCTAGACAAACACAAAACTTCCAGTTGTTTTTTATTCTTTTTAACTGCCGCTGCTGATTACTTGCTTTTCCTTTTTAGCGTGCACTTTGTAACGTTTTTATTGCTATTTTCTTCTGTTTTTTTTTTGTTTTTTGGAGATTGGATGTGTTTCGCTTGCGTATTGCTATTGCTATTGTGCTTTGTCTTGGTTCGCTTTGTTGTCTGGCTTTGTGCTCATATTTCTTTTTTTTAATAATTGGCAACGCTGATGCTGCTTCCTCTTCAGCGCATTGTTTGCATAATTTGCGAGAGGCGAACGCTTGAAATTGCCGTTAATCCTTTCACTTTTCCGTTTCGCTCTTACTTTTTGTCATCTGCCTGCAGTTGGCTAACGGACATGTGGACATGCGAACATGAAGCTATTAGCACGTGGCAATCATCGTCAGCATTTGGCATCGATTTGACAGGGGCGCCCGCTGCCCCGCCGCCCCGCTGCCCCTCTCTGGATGCTCGAATTTTCTCCGCCTAATTGCGTCGCTTTGCGTCGCTTTTGGCAAACAGCTGCTCGCCGCCCGCTAAAAAGTATGCTATGCTTCAATTTAGTTTCGCCGAAACTTTTCTGCACCAATACAAATGCAAATTCGCCAAATTGACATTAAAATTCGGCCACGAATTGAATTCGTTTTCAAAAGTGCGCTTTTTATGCGGCACTTTTATACTGCATTGATGCGCTTAACTGTTCACGTTTTTTTCATTTGAACTCGTGCATGGCTCGCAAGCACATATTAAACGATTTAAATTACTTCTTTTTTTCCACGACTGCGTTCACCCAGTCCACATGCTCACATCTTTTTAATTCACTTTATTGTATTTTATTTTTTTTTTCTACTTTTGATATATTTTAATCTCCGCGTTGCGTTAACAACACCGCACAAACTCCGACTATGAACTGGCAGAGTGCTTCAGGATGGCTCTACAATTTAGTACTGAGATTCTGTGGGGCGCACACAGCCTCCGCTTCGGCTGGTGCTCTCACTTGTGTAGAGTTTCGCAGGATGCTGGCGCTCTCGGGTGCGCTTTCCAGCCCAAGTCCCCCTTGCCGAGCGCCAAACCGAACGCATAACTAACATAGCAAAACTCTACACTCTTAACAGACTACTTCTTAACGTACACTGTTAAGCCGGTGGAGCATTCCATTACAGTGAGCAATATGCTGTTAAGCACAGCGCTGTTTGGAGTGACCAGCTGACATATTTAGTATCGTTGTGCGTCACAATGTTGCCTGCGCAATTATCGATAGTATCGTTGGCTCTTTTCACTCTACTCTGGGCACACAGACGTGCAGCGAACGTGAGCCGAACGGCAACCATCTTTGTGAAAAATACCTACGAGTCTGGAGAGCAGTCGGTGTAGGAATTAAATAATTTCTGCGGCTTATAAAAAGTTAAAAATATAAAAAAAATAACGATGATTTCTGCTCGTTTGGCGTCGTCGGTCGCTCGCAACTTGCCCAAGGCGGCCGCACAGGTATAAAAAAAAGCAGTTAACGAGCAAAAAAGTTGCAAAACGAAAATATTTAAACCACACATAACCCAATCCAATTGGCCGTAAATTGCAACTAAAATGCGCAATTGAAACTTTAGAGACAACTCCAACTGGATAATACTTTCAGCTACCTGGCGCTTTATATACCAATTGCATTAATTTCATCTTGCCTAAAGTTTTAGTTTTCTGTTACGCAATGCGAACAGCACAAAAAAAAAGTTACATAACAAGTAAAATGTACTTTGTGCCAACATTTTGCAAATGTTGAATTCTTAAAACCAATTCAAAGTGAGTTTTTGCCCACAATTTGTGTTTTACAAAAGATTACATAATTTGGCAACGGGTCTCAGCCTCGGCTGACTTTGAGGTTATGTGCACACAATGCTGCAGAAGAAAACTGCGAGAAAAAAAACGTATACAAAGAAATAAAAGCAAAATGTTGCCAAAAATGTAATAACAATTTACAAGTGTAAAGTAATTATTGTAAATTTCTGTATTAGGCCGGCCGCCTGCGTGTGGCTGCTTGTGCTGTGTGCCAGAGCGAGATAGCAACAGTTCTGCTCATGTGGTTATTCAATTCTTATTTCCCCCCTCTCGCACCTGCTCCTTATATAAGATAAGCTAATGTTGGCCCACAATTGAAACTCGTCCACAGGTTGCCTGCAAAGCTGCATATCCAGCGACCAGTCTTGCTGCCCGCAAGCTCCATGTGGCCAGCACACAGCGCAGCGCGGAGATCTCCAGCGTTTTGGAGGAGAGAATCCTGGGCGTTGCACCCAAGGCCGATCTGGAGGAAACTGGCCGTGTGCTGAGCATCGGTGATGGTATCGCTCGTGTCTACGGTCTGAACAACATCCAGGCCGACGAGATGGTGGAATTCTCCTCGGGCCTTAAGGGCATGGCCCTCAACTTGGAGGCCGACAATGTGGGCGTCGTCGTCTTCGGTAACGACAAGCTCATCAAGCAGGGTGATATTGTGAAGCGTACCGGCGCCATTGTCGATGTTCCGGTCGGTAACGAGCTGCTCGGTCGCGTTGTCGATGCTCTGGGCAATGCCATCGATGGCAAGGGCGCCATCAACACCAAGGATCGCTTCCGTGTCGGCATCAAGGCCCCCGGCATCATTCCCCGTGTGTCTGTGCGCGAGCCCATGCAGACTGGCATCAAGGCCGTCGACTCGCTGGTGCCCATCGGTCGTGGTCAGCGTGAGCTGATCATCGGCGACAGACAGACTGGGTGAGTAAACTGCTGGGAATAATAACAGGAATATGAACTGATTATCACATTTTGGCATGCAGCAAAACCGCTTTGGCCATTGATACCATCATCAACCAGAAGCGTTTCAACGACGGCCAGGATGAGTCGAAGAAGCTGTACTGCATCTACGTTGCCATTGGCCAGAAGCGTTCCACTGTCGCCCAGATTCTGAAGCGTTTGACCGACTCTGGCGCCATGGGCTACACCATTATTGTCTCGGCCACCGCCTCTGATGCCGCTCCTCTGCAGTACTTGGCTCCATATTCGGGCTGCGCCATGGGCGAGTTCTTCCGCGACAAGGGCAAGCACGCCCTGATCATCTATGATGATTTGTCCAAACAGGCTGTGGCCTACCGTCAGATGTCTCTGCTGCTGCGTCGTCCACCCGGTCGTGAGGCCTACCCCGGTGATGTGTTCTATCTGCATTCGCGTCTGCTGGAGCGTGCCGCCAAGATGTCCCCAGCTATGGGTGGCGGTTCACTGACCGCTCTGCCCGTGATTGAGACCCAGGCCGGTGATGTGTCCGCGTACATTCCAACCAACGTCATTTCGATCACTGACGGTCAGATCTTCTTGGAAACCGAGCTGTTCTACAAGGGTATCCGTCCCGCCATTAACGTGGGTCTATCTGTGTCCCGTGTCGGTTCCGCTGCCCAGACCAAGGCCATGAAGCAGGTTGCCGGCTCCATGAAGCTGGAGTTGGCCCAGTACCGTGAGGTCGCCGCCTTCGCCCAGTTCGGTTCCGATTTGGACGCATCCACCCAGCAGCTGCTGAACCGTGGTGTGCGCCTAACTGAGCTCCTCAAGCAGGGCCAGTATGTGCCCATGGCCATTGAGGATCAGGTACAGATTTCATTGATTTAGATATACTTCAAGCATATGGTTAACTATATTGATTACTCCGCTCAGGTTGCTGTCATCTACTGCGGTGTGCGCGGTCACTTGGACAAGATGGATCCCTCAAAGATCACCAAGTTCGAGAAGGAATTCTTGCAGCACATGAAGACCTCCGAGCAGAGTCTTCTCGATGGCATTGCCAAGGACGGCCAGATCTCTGAGGCCGCCGATGCCAAGCTGAAGGACATTGTCCAGAAGTTCATGTCCACCTTCCAGGGTTAAACAGCAGCAGCAGCAGCAATCGCCGCGTGCAGTTATCATATCGTAGATATGAGGCAAACCACAAAACAACTTGCAAGCAAATAAATGAAATACTGTCTGAGCCGAAAGTCACATTAATAATTGAATAAAGCTGCCAACTGCGCGTAGATGATAAAACAACAACAACAACATCATCCGAAGAAAAAAGATAAAACAACCTACAACATAAGAAAATATAAACAAACAAAAAAAATTATAAAACTAAAGAAAAACCTTTGCGCATTCATGTTTTCCTTTGCTGCACGATTCACGTCTCGTCCCCGCCACACACACTCTGGGAGAGAGAGAGAGAGAGGGGGACGGACGTGAAGAGCGCAGTGGAAGTTACCCCTCACTTCGAATTTCAGCATTAGTCCCAATCAAATGATAAACTCTGTTGTTCTAGCTTAAAAACATAATCAATATTTGAAATATTGTAATCGAGAATAGTCGAAATACCGTTTGTGGATGATTGTGAAACGATGAAAATAAAAACGATACTAAATTATACACTATAAATATATGCTGGCATTGTGGATTTGGTAGATGGATGAATATATGTCATACTCTGGTTGGAAATCCTAATATATTCTGATTTAGTAGATTTTGAATTAATGACGAATTTTGATTTTAGGTCTACCTTTCTGATAACCACCTCATGTGGTCTTAACTGAACTATCTACAATCTTAAATACTTCGCTTAGTTCCATTTAAGAACAAGTTTCTATTCCTAAGCAAACTAGGGTATTCCTGAATAGAACATACACTCGCAGATTCTATATCATCAACGGCTATATAAAACGCTTAGTTATCGTATAGAATGGAAATAACATAGATACTCCCATTTAGATAGATTTACTCATCTAAGACTGAGTACAAAAACTTATCTGAATAACTGCAAATCAATCTATATTATTGGAAGAGCCCTAGGTTTCATTCTTACCCCTCTTTGAGAATGAATTAATCTGATTTTACGACAATATATAGCCATATAGTCTATTACATATAGAAACTAAAGCAATATGTATATAGAAACTCCAACTTGTGGATATCTGATCTAAACTATTTCCCTAAGTTGAAAAAAATAGTAAAAGCGTATTTGAATAAGCATATAATATATTTAAATGAAAACAGTTGGGTCAAAAGTTGCTCGGATTAGAAATCAGGTCTCATAACTTTGGTATATAAACTTTTTCGATCCAGCATTATAAAGCTATAATCTTTTTCTACATTATCCCAAGAGACCATTCAGATTGACCTATGTAAACATTGTCCAATAATTATTGTCGCTGGCAATTACAAATTAAAATCCTGTCACAAGCAGACAGCGAGACAGACGGACAGTCGGGAAGGAAGACGAGGTCCTTTCAGCTAATCTGTGCAAAGTCTCAGCTGATTCGAGCAGCCAGCAGCTGTCCTTCTTCTCACAACCTTTCGCTACTGACCTTGCAACCCCTCAGCGGGATCTGCAGCTACTACCTGACTAGACGCTCCCGTCAGGATAACAGGACAACTCATCAGCGAAGGCACAGTTCAATAGGCAGCCAGCCGGGTACGGCCGCTCACTTCACGCTCTGCATATTTGGTTAACAGTCAACCAGAAAAAGGCGCAAGGCAAGAAACGAGCCCATATCCAATAATTTGTATGTGTGTGTGTGCGGCAGGACACGGGTAAAACTGGCTCCTGGCGGGGAGCGCACAAGGCACAAAAACAAAAAATGACTGCGATTTTGCCATGGGAGAGAGGCACAGATTACTAGGCCCCGGGCTCCACGTTATTGTTGTTGCTGGCGGGCCTGCTTTCTTTTTATTGCATTTGTTTGCTCGTAAAAGTGTCGAAATTAATGGGAGCTATAAAACCGTCAAACTTAAATTTCGAACAGGCGAACAGCGGCCGCAGCAAGCAGACGCCGCCATTCGCAGTCGCAGTCAAGCTCTCGCTGCCAGTCAGCCTCACGCACACATGGGCACCCACACACACACACACAGGCACGTACGCAACACATTTACATACACGTGCGCGTGTACACAGCGACGACGTCGAGCCAACGCTGCCGCCGCCAGGCAATTGCCATGAAGCAGCCCAAAAGAAACAAGAATACAGAGAGAGAAAACACACGGACACGCACGCACACACGCACATGTGCTCAGCGAGCAAAAGAAGTTGGAACATAAGGGCGGAAAAACTGACCTGCGATCAAAGAAGAGACAGCAAAGCAAAAGTAAAGGCAACCCAAGTTTCAATGCCTTTGTCTGATTTTAGACGGTTGTGTGTATCTGGGAGTTGATAAGGACTGCGCAGGGGTCGTCTCGCCTGTTTTTTTTCTTCTTTCTTACGCTCCGGTTTTCAACTTTCTCACAGACCTCATCAGCTGCTCGTTTTTGTTTTTTTTTTGGTAAAGCACGCTCAAGGGAGCTGCAAAAAAGTACTAATTTATTTGCAATGCCCGAAGGGAAATTATGATTACAAAAACAAATTGGCGGGATATTTGATGGGATTTTTGCAAGTTCGCTGGGAATTTTATTGGATTTTCGTTAAATATTTATATTTATAAATTGATTTAATACATAGAGCACAATTTCCAAATCCAAATATGGCTTAAACTAAATATAATATAATATGTATATGCGTAAAATGGCGAATTTGTTGCCTTGTTTTTTCTTTTTGTTGTTTTTTTTTTTTTTTTGGGAAAGTAACTTAAAATACTTTGAGAGGCAACGCCGATATCTTCAGCCAGCAAATGCGCTCGTTGCTCACCGGTTTTTAATTGTTTTTTTCTTTTCTTTTCTTTTTATATAAAATTTGCTCATTGGTGCTCTCAGTGTCCAACCATCTTCTCACACAATCGTACATATATATAATATATATGTATACATGTCTGCGGTAGGGGGACGCGGGGCAAGGACAAACTCGAACAACTTGTGGCCAATAATAAGGCAAAGCTGTTGAGAATGCGTTGGACTGGATCCCGTTATATGGTAGGGGTACGGGGTGGGAGGGGGTAGAGGGACTGCCATTATGGGACATTAAACGTAATCATGATGAGGATCATATAATGATTATTATACACACATACATTCGCACATAAAGTGAGGAACACGAAACGAAAAATACACAAATTTAAATAGAAAACAAATTGAACTAAACTTAAAATGCAGTCAATGATAACAATAACTGCATTGCCATAGGCCAAAAGTCGACACGTGTGGCATCTACTATTTCTTGCCCACAATCGAGTCCATGAGCGGACCGCTCAGTTCGGGACGCAGCGCAATCTTCTGGAACTTGTTGGCCTGATACTTGTTGTAAATGGCCCGCAATTTGGCAGTCGGCGCATCGCGCGCCAGCTTCGCTATTTGCCGTGTAATCGGACGCAAATATGCGGCCGTATAGCGCGAGTAATGCACCAGAGTTGGCGTCCAGTGTTTGTCATTGAAGCCCGTGGCGGCGCGTGCATTGCCATTGAGCAAGTGCAGCGACAGGAACAGCGAGGCAGCCGCAATCTGGAAGGCAAGACAAACATTTAAATCATCAAGTCACAAGCTGAGCCCTTGGTTACAGAAGGAAACCCACCTCGGAGGGCTTGTAGCTGGCCAGCTCGTAGTCCATGCCGGCCAGTTCCAGGAAGTACTTGGACATGGCGTGATGCTCATCCTCGGCGCTGGCGGCCTTCGAGTAGCGACGCAAAAAGTGTATGGGCAATGGACGCGACAGATTGTTGTCGATGGCCTTCAGGATTTGCAGCTCCATTTGCCTAATCTCGCGACCCGTATAGGTGTCGTCGGTGATGAACACGAAATCGCCAATGGCCGGCGGAAAGAGCTCCTCGTATTTGGTGGCTATGAAGAGCGCTGTGACGCCCACCAGCTGCAAATACTTGCGCCTGGTATCCTTGACCACCTGCAGATAGCGATCGATAATGGCCACGGCCAGATGGAATGTCTCGGCAGCCAGGTGGAACTGCAAGTGCACCTCGTTGATCCAATCGATGAGCACAGCGCGCATCTTGTGCGACACCTCCAGCTGATTGGCCAAGTGATCGGTATGAATGGGCTGCTGCTCCTCCAGCTCGTATAGATAGTCGTAAATGTCGTTGACATACTCCGACACCAAAACCAGATTATCCCGATCATCGGCATCAATGTCCTCCACCTCTGCCAGCCTCTTGCCCGCCAGCGATAAGGCTGATGGAACTGTTGGGGCAGCCACGGCGGGTGTGGGGCGCACCTTGGGCAGCCTGGCCAGCGCCACGGGCTCCTTCTTCAGGTGCACTGCAGCCGCAGCTGCATCCTTCTTAACTGCCAACGCATTTGCTGCAGTCCTGGGCTGCGCCCTGGGCACCAGCGGCTCCTTCTTCTGGGCCGGCACATTCGGCTTGGCCAGGGCGGCGCGCAGCTTGGTCAGCGATTTGCGCGACAAGTTGCTGTCCTCGCGGCGCAGCGTGTTGACCTTCTCGTCGGAGATGGACTTCTGCTTTTCTGCTGCTACAACTGTATGTTGGGAGGTTGGTATGTGGGCTTTGGACTGGGCCAATGTTTTATGCTTTGGGATTGGATACTTACGCTTGTTGTTCGCATCGGCGGCCACTTTTGCATTGGCCGTTGTCGTTGCAGCGGTGCGTCCAGCGTGCAGCGTGCTGGCCGAGATCTGGCGGGTCATCACCCCTGGCTGGCCATTGGTGCGAATCGAGTTGGAGCGCATCAGGGCGGCGGTTGTTGCTTTGGCTGCACCTGCACCTGCACCTGGATTGGCATTGGCATTGCTTACGCCCAGCGGCTGCTTCTTCCAGTGTGTGTCCACACGCGCCTTGGCCAATTTCACGTCTTTCAGTCTGCGATAAATTATTTTGAATAAAATTCCTTTTTTACTCTTCCCATCACTCACTCCTTTTGTGCCGCATCTTTGGAGATCACGCCACGGTTCAGTCCTCGATTCTGCAGATCGCCGAGTGCGGCGCGCTTTGTGTGGTTTGCCTCGTTTGAAGGCACCGTCAATTTCTTCACTTGGACATTATTGTACTTCTCCGTTGCATTCTGCAAGTATTCACAATCGCATGGGGGTCAATGCATGGCGGCCATTTTGTATGCAGTGCACAGCAGAGATGCAATTAGCGGTACAAGTACCGCTACACTGCCAAAAAGCACCAAAAAGGGCGCCAAGCGCGTTTACCGCTGCTGCAGTAGCAGCAGCAGCAGCAACAACAACGCTAGACAAAACGGCATTTTTTTTACCCCTCTCTTTTGTGCTTAGCTGCTGCGCCGACGCAGACGCCGCAATGGCGGCGGCGTCGCTGCCAACGCAATGCGTTAGCTGCTTTTGCGGCCTGTTAAAACTAATATAAAAACGTGCATTTAAATGCATTCTTACCTCGTCCATGATCATTTTAAGCGCTGTGCTCACCATGTTTGTATATTAATTTATTTTTCTTTACACAAATATAATTATAATTAACAAGAACGCTTCGATTTTGTTTTTTGCACTTGAGCGCGTCGCTTTAGTTTTCGAACGCAAATATATTGTTGAAATTTTGTTTTGTATCTTGTTTTAGATTGCACAGATTTAGTTTAAAATTTATATTTTTCAACGATTACTATTTTCTTTTTCGAATTTGTTTCGAGTCTTTCGAGCTCAGCGCACGATGCGAACGCAAGCCGCTGCCGTTTAGATTTGAAAAGCACGCAAGATGATGAAAATAATGTGCCCAAATGAAGTAAATCCGAAAATAGCGGCGAATAGTGTGACCAGATGGGCACAGATATGAACATTGCATTGTTGAGTGCAATACTGAATTGAACTTGTACAGATGTAGCAGCCAGCTTTTGCTTGCTACAAAAAAGTGCTGCCCATAAGAAAGTATTTAAATTTGATACGTTAAACCGCAAAACTATCTGCAAATAATTTTGAACTTTAGCCCGGCATTGTAAACTGTAAAAGATGATATATAAATAGAGTGCTGTATTTTCCAGCTGGTGATTTATCATTGTCTCTTTGACTGATTGCATCAATTAAAAGTTGATCACTTCAATTGGCTGTCGTTCCGCAGCTTCATGCAAAATGTACTTCTACAATTTAGCGCTTGCGTTACATTTGCATTGCTGATTTAAGATTTCCTTCACAATGCTTTTCTTTATGTTGTTGTTGTTGCTGCTGCTGCTGCTGCTGCTGCAACTTCAAGCCGAACGGATATGCAGCATAATTCTTAGTTTGTTTTTTACTCGACTGTGATGATCAGTGTCAAGTTTTCGTCTGGCCGACTACCCCATCATTTTCAGGCACTTGACCACAGAAAAAAAAACAAAAAAAAACACTAGAAAACAATTGGCATCGCACCGTTCGGTTCTCTGCACTTGCTTCTCTTTATTATAATTTTGTTTTTTGCTGTCTAATTTTTCGGCTGCTTTACTTAACGGTGCCGTTCTATTGTTCCTTTCCGTCCGACTCTGGCTCATTAGCATACAGCTAAATCTTCGACCTCAGAGCCAGGCAGCCAAGAAGAAGACTACCCAACGGCTCTCACGAGCCGACGTCGGCTCTCGCGGCGTCGATCGTGCGCCCCGTCGCATGCATAAAGTTTTCCGCAGTCGTGATTTTTCGTCATTCGCGAATGTGGCGCTGCCGTGAAAAGATCTTTTGGTAAAGCGCGCGCATTCGAGTTCGAAATTCTGTTAAACTCTCCGGTTCTTGTATCTGTTTCCAACTTAATATATAGAACATTTGTTAAATCGATTGAGCTGACCTCCAAACACGGTGATTTATATATTTATTTGGACTAGAGTGTAACAAAAATCATAAATTGTACTCAAAATCGTTATGCTTGAGAGCGGCTGTTGCGCGACGGCGGCGTTTAAATAAAAATAAATGCGTATAAATATGAAAACTAAAACCAGCGCATAGAAGAAGAACGACTTTATTTAACAGCGGCTGTTACACTTGGCGAATTTGAATTGTTGTCTGTTATCTGTTTGCGGTGCAATCAGGAAATGCAAACAGAGAGCGCCAATTGATGTGATTGAAGTGTGGCCAATTGACATTCTAATCGGACTATCGCAATCGATACCACAAACGACTTAAGCAACAAACTTGCGTTAGCTGTTCATATAAAATTGGGCAAATAAAAAAAAAAGTGGTGCATGGTAGAAAAGCTGCTGCACATTAAAGCAACACAACAACAACAACAACAACAATAACGGCAATTAATTAGTGCATAAACAGTTAATTTAACTGCCGCAAAAGTTGCCTGCCAGCAGCGGGCGTCAGCGTCGCAGTCGACGTCGCCGTCGCTAAAAGCAGCGCTGCGTGCATTCACTTTTCTCTCTGGCCTGTTGCTTCGACGGCTTGTGCTGCTGCAATCGAAAAATTAAGTGAAATACCCAATTTTTTGTTTTAATGTTTTGCAGAAAATGTAACACAAGTTAAAATTATGACGCAAATACGCAAGTCAAATTAGCTTGCGCAGCAGAATCAAAAGGCAATCACCACAAAGAAACAAACACAACATTTATTTTGCAACCAATGCAATTTGTTCGCGTGGTAGCTGCAACAACAACAACAACAACTCCCACAGTTTGAGCAACAACAACAACAACAATAGCAACTAATGTAAATAGTATTACAAGGCGCCACACAAATCGCTTAATTGTTGTCAACTTGAAAAGGCCTCGTTATGTCTGAGATTGCGGCTAATCGTTATCGTTATCGTCATCGTCATCGCTTGTGCCTAATTGTTTTAGCCGCCCTCTGGCTGGACACACTGGCCACTGCTGCCGCTGCTAACGACGACGTCGACGCCAACGCCGTGCACATTGAGCTGCGACGCAGGCGCAGCGTCAGTTTGAATGGCATTGAGGTAAGTTGAGATATTTGATTGCAATTCGAAATGCATTTTTATTTATTAATGACATTTGTCATCGAACCAAATGCTGAAGAGCACACATCCATATTTGCATTCTGTGTCACCTGTCACCTGAGATCATCGGGCGATTATGTTTAACCCAAAAAACCAACCAAAGCCAAATGAATCAGGCGATTGTGTCTGTGCCAGCGAGCAGGAAAAACTGCAGCCTATGCTAAAAACTGAAAACGCGTGATTAATTAAGAATCGTCAGCATGTGCACTATACACACTATATACATATATAGGGCGTGGCAGTGTACCACTTTAAAACAAGTGGAGTTGAAACGTGAGGCGTTTAATGACCCCTCCGCACAGTTAGAGGCGCTCGCCCAATATATATTCTTGTAATTGAATGCCAAGGCGACGAGCAGCTGGCGAAGAACACAAAAAAACACTTTGCAACATGCAGCAAATAAATAAAAACGTTTGTCGAACAAGTCAAATTACACGAGTTGACGGACGAGTCACCGTTCCGAGCATATTTCCAGAGACAGCACATATTTTGAGACCACAAGGCGTCCAACTGTCTCTAACAAGTCCGATGCGCGATTCTGCAGCTCGCGGCTGCCCAATTCGACCAGGGACAGACGAGGGTAGCTATATAAAAGTTGTTAATCATATCAAAAAACACTTTGATCATTCAAGGCAAGAAAATCTGTGAGCCCTACTTGAATACATGAGAATCGCATAGTAGGGCGATAATTTGCAGCGAATTGAAGTAAAGTTGGCCTGCGTTCGGTACATGCACACAAAGTCAGGCATATTATTTATTAAGTATTTGGGAGGCTTACAAGCCAATATTTATGTAACTTTAGGACTTATTGTCCTGTATGTTATACGAAAGGTATTCCTTATAAAAATCGATTGTGTTTTGACAAATTTATCGATATATCAAATTTTGGCAATGAAATCGTAATCTAATTATACAATATCGTTCCCTGCATTTGCAACTCGTCGAGCTACCCTCGCACACAGCTTATAGACGAGCTGTCGGAATGCATCGCACGATTTGTCAGACGTAGAAACTCCCGCGTCAGCAGCTGCTGGGCAATAAGTGTGGCGCGACTTTTGGCAGCTGCGAAATTTACAGCTGAGCGCGTCGCCAGTTTGTGCCAAGTTATTGACCCAACTTGAAATGAGCTGGGAATAGCTGGGGAATTGGGCTTCGCAGTTGAGAAGTCCCCACTCAATGTTGCTTTTTAAACTGATTCTTGGACCGCCAATTTGCAGGGCTTACCCTCACCTAGATGCCGACCATTTTCTGTGACTTAATTTCAGCTCTTTGTCGTAGTTTTTCTTTGTTGTTTATTTTATTTTTTTATGTTATTTCGCTATCCACGGGTCACGCAAAATTTCATCACATAATCAGCCGGCGGGCGATTACAGCGCTCAGAGTTGGGTTACGAGCGAGTGCGAATGCGATTACGAATACGAATGCGAGTTCCAGTTCGAGTTCGAGTACTCTAAACGCTTTTGCAGGCGATTTCCACTTCCATTTCCACACTTGTTGGTTTTCTGCTGTTGCTGTTGTTGTTGTTGTTGTTGTCGCTGTGCTTTTCCGGCATTGATGGACCGGCCTTTTATGCTGTTGCCCTTGCCGCCAATTAGTGTCGTTTTATTGAACATTGTTTGAATGCACTCACACAAAGTTAATGAGTGGGCGAGTGAATGAATGGGCAGGCTATGAATGTGAGTGGCAATAAAATGAGGCAAATAAACAACGATTACGATACGAGTGAACGAATAGTTATCGATTGGCAATCAAACAGTTATCGAATACAAGGCAATTCTATAACTGTTTAGGAAACGAATACAATTTACTAAATGGTGAGTTAAGTGCCTTAAAAAGTAATCGATTAATCGAGTTCTTATCGATAAGCAATTTCAAATTAATCGTTTATTCGTGGAAATAAGGTGCAATTATTATAATGGCAAAGGGAAATGAATTAAGGCGAATAAATATCAATTCAGTGAACGAATAGTTATCGATTGGCAATCAAATAGCTATCGAATATCTAACAAGATAACCGTTTAAAAACGAACATAATTAACTAAATATTCGATAAGTGTGGTCTTGAAATAATCGATTAATCGAGTTCTTAACGGTTGGTAAAGGGAGGAAATGGGGATAGAAATGGGATAACCTGAGGGCCTGGCTCACTTGGATAGATTTTTTATTGATCATATTTGTAAGCTTTGAGCCTAGAACAAACCACTCTCCAAATACTTCTCTGTCGTTCACCTACTTCAATTTAAAGTAAATCTAAAGCTCCCATGCCACGCCCAATTTCGGCAGCATTGTTTTGTTAACCATAGCTTAAACGCCCACAGCAATTTGTGCAACACCTTCACCTCTGTAAGTATTTGGGAGGCGGTGGGGGCTGGGCCCGCAGCGCCCATTGGAGCCCGGCGCAGCTCTCTTCACGCATCGCTGCCCCGCGACGCGCTTTTTCCAAATGTAACAACAAATTAAATTAAATAATAGTACAAACGGGCACACGCACAGCTTCTGGCCGAAGATTAGCGGCCGCTGACCGAAATACGATTGCCGATAACGATACCGATAACGATACCGATACCGATATACGATATGCGTAAGATGCAGCTGAATTGTGGAGACTTGTGGTCATTTTCCCATTTTCTGCGGACTGCGTTTGCTGGGCAGGCAAAAAAAAGAAGGGGGAAAGAAAACCTAATGGGGTTTTTCCTTAACTAATTTTCTATTGTTGCGTGCAGTGAAAGTGTTTTTCGGTATTTGGTTGCTGACTTTTGAAGACAACCCTTTTGGGGCTATGGCTCTGCTCTTTTTACGCTTTGTTGAGCTGCGCTTGTTACACTTTTCGTTTGCACATTTACCACGGCCAGGTATTTAAACCAAACTCTCATTTGCCCTTTCTCTTCGCAGCTGGACGAGAACGCGCTGCTCCAGCAGCTGGCGGGCCACGAGCGTGCGCTGATCTTTGGCACGGCAGCAGGTAAGTTCTTGGGGCTGGGGGCAACCGATTGGAAAGATTAGCTAAGCTGACATAAGCTAACCCAGATAGGTATATATATTATAAGTTGGGGGCTATTATTATGCGCACTGGAATACATGCCCCAAGTTTTGGGTCTGTGGAAAGTTTTTTTCATGTTTATGCCTTGAACTTATTGAAAATGGGTTAACTAGGGTATCATGATTTTGAGCAAATGTATGCAACAGGCAGCAATAGATGGTGTTTAAGGGTACAGGGTAGCTTCTAGTCGTGTCAATACTGCTGTTGTTTTATTTTGGACGCTTAAAATCAATGCCAAATGCTGACGGCCGAAACGAGCAACATATTATTACCAGAACCAGCAAGATGGTCAGAAGTGCGCCAGGCATCAATGACGCGCCAGGTGGTTGGTTGACTGAGGGAGGGGGTGGGGCGCGGTGCAGTGTAGGCGTGGAAATGTGCGCAGTTGTTGTTTGGAGCGACGTCATTATTATTATTATTGATTCATGGAATGCATATTTCGCATACGCTGTTGTATTTACCTGTTCGCTCGTTTGACTTGCAGCGCCCGAATTCAAATTGGTTCAGCTGGAGCGGCGCAGCTCGCAGCGGGAGCATCAGCGTTGGCGTCGCAGCGCGGCACAAGGTGAGTTGTTAATGCATGCCACAGATGCAAATGCTAAAGCACACAACACACAGCACACACACAGCACACACACACACACGCACACACTCATGCAGCTCGTGCTGCTCCAGTTGCGTCTGTCGGCTGGCGGTCATTATGCGAATAGTTTAATTAATTGAAATGCATTTGGCAGCCGGCACTGTGGAAGCCGAACTGAAGCTGGAGCAGACGCCTCAACTGTTTGACGATAATTTCATCTTCATACGACGCAACGCGAACAGCAGCCAATTTGTGGAGCATTCGCCGCAGCTGCTGCAACGTCTCGAGCGCTGCTTCTATCGCAGTCCATGGGCGGCCCTCGACCTGTGCGATGGGCAGAGTGTGGTGAGTATTGCAACATCTGTGGCTGCACGTGCCGCACCAGCCCAGCCTGAGGCAAGTTTAATGCCTGTCGACATATCCTCGAGCTACCTCAGCCAATTAACCTCTGGGCTGACCTTGCCCGCATGTGCTACATCCACATGAATATTTTAGTTCCAATTTAGTTCTAAATTTGCGCTCTTTCGTGTTCCATTTTCATGTCGAATAGCAGGTGTTCCATTTCCATCATTTCTATGAGGGAATGAAAGGCCGTAAAGTCCTTTAGAAATATCAGAAATGAAAGTGAATGCGAAACAAGGGCACAATATCATTTACTCCATATGTTCCAGATCCACCTGCTGAAATTCCATTTTCATTATTCCTTCACGTCTTTGCGCGTCTCATTTCCACCGTTTCATTGCCTAACCTTAGCCTTACCTAACCTTTAACAACTGCCATTTGTCAACACCTTGCAGCGCGGCGTATTCCAGCAAAATGCCAGCAATTTTGTCATCCAACCGCTGCCGGCACGCTTTGGGGCGGCCACCCATGTGCTCTACCAGGCGCGCTTAGATAAGAGCAACAACAGCGGCAGTGGGAGTGGGGGAAGTGGGAGTCAGACAACACCGTTAGACAGTCAGCTGCAGTTTGAGCCCGATGCAGACGAATTCAACGAACCGCATCAGGAGCAGCAGCAGCAGCAACAGCAGCAACAACAGCGCCAACAGCTGCATCGCAAATTGCAATCGCAGCTGCGGCTGCGCTATCAGCCGCGTCATCATCATCATCATAGTCATCATCATGGCACTGGCATTGCCGGCGGCTCTGGCACGCCGCGTCGTCGGCGGCACATTGGAGGGCCGCCACGTCGCTGGCCGGTGCCGCACGAGCTGCACATTGAGACGGCGATATTCGTGGACAGCGATCTGTATCGGCACATGAGCAAGAACTATCCCAAGGATACGGAGAGTCAGCTGATACGCTTTGTGCTGGCCATGATCAATGGCGTGCAGCTGCTGTATCATCATCCGACGCTGGGCAGGCGCATCAATTTTGTGCTCAAGCGTCTGGAGATCTTCCGCAAGGACCCGCCCGAGCTGCGTCGTTCCAGCGACATTGACAACTATTTGAGTAACTTCTGCCTGTGGCAGAAGAGTCTGAATCCCGCCTCGGATGCTGACAGTCTGCACTACGATCATGCTGTCATCCTCACTGGACTGGATCTCTATGTGACTGGCAAGAATGGCAAGGTTACCAGTCAAGTCGTGGGTCTGGCGCCCGTTGCCGGCATGTGCACACCCACCTCCTCCTGCACCATCAACGAGGGCAAGCACTTTGAGAGCGTCTTCGTGGTCGCCCATGAAATCGGACACAAGTGAGTTTTTATATACACAAGACCTTGTTTTAATATTTCAATTCCAAAGAACCGAAGAATTAAATTTGTACTGTTCCGTTTTCAATATTTAATATTGTACTGTTCTGTTTCAATTCCACTGTTCCATTTTTAAAGTTCCGTTTTCAGAAATCCGCCTTTTAATGTTCCATTCTCGTGTTATAGTTTTAATGTTTAATATTCTTGTGCTCCATTTGATAGGATATAATTATAAATTCGACATTTTCTTGCAGTTTGGGCATGCGACACGATTCGAAGGAAAACAGCTGCGATCCCAGTCTGCACATAATGTCGCCCACCTTGGGCAGCGGCAAGATTACCTGGTCCAAGTGCTCTCGCACCTATCTAGAGGAGTTTCTAGCGTAAGTACATGCAACAACCCTTTGCCAATACTATCAATACTTCCACTCGCTTTCCCTCACCCACTGCAGTCAGCCTCAGGCTGAGTGCCTGTTCGATCGTGGACAGTTCAAGGCGCATCTGGATCACTCGGCGGAGGGCATGTTGCCCGGTGAACGCTTCGATGCCAATCAGCAGTGCATGCTCAAGTTTGGACACAGTTCGGTGCATGCGAGCAGTCAGAGCAAGTCGGAGATTTGTCACGATTTGCACTGCCAGCGCGAACGGCTCACATGGACCTCGCATCCGGCGCTGGAGGGCACCGAGTGCGGTGACAGCATGGTAGTTAACAGCTAATCCCAACTAAATCTGTTTGGTCTAAGAAGTGTGTGTGTCCTTTGCAGTGGTGTCGCGGTGGCTACTGCGTGCTGCGTCCCACGCAGGAGACGGCCATCAGCTCGCTGAAGCAGCTCAGCGGCCTGTCCAAGCCCAGCTATGAGAAGCACAGCGCCGCCAGCTTCGCTGAGTCCAGCAAAATGGGCCAGCTGCTGCAGGAGTACAAGAGCAGTGGCAACGAGCTGCCCGGCACCAGCACCTGGAGCGACTGGGGCGAGGCCAGCGGCTGTGACTCCGGCTGCCTGTACGGACCCTCGCTGCGTTTGCGGCAGGGCAGCACCGGGCTGCGCATCTACAGCCGCAGCTGTCTCAACTATCGCCAGCGTTGCATGGGTCGGGATCGCAAGTTCGAGACGTGCATAGCCAAACAGTGCTACACTGTGCCCGTCCAGACCATTGCTGACTTTGCCACGCATGTGTGCAAGCAGGCCCGCAAGTCCGACAACGAGCTGACCGGCGAGGGGCAGCAGCTCAGCGCCTCCATTGGTGGGTGTAAATCCCCTTTAAACATTTGAAGCTTACGTTACTCTATTGCTTACAGAGGATTCCTGCAAGGTCTTCTGCCGCACCAAGAGCAATGGCACCAAGTCGCGGCGCTGGACCTTTCCGGATGGCACCACCTGCCGCGCCAAGCATCATGCCTCGGATGACATCGCCTACTGCATTGCCGGGCGCTGCGAGCAGTTCTCCTGCGACAATGCGACCAGCAATTTCTTCAAAATTGACAATACATTCTGCGCGTATCGCACGCCAAGCCCGCAGAGAGACTCCACGGAGCTGGAGAGCAAGCAGCAGCCCAGCTATCACAATAACGTCAGCTACAAGCGCTACGCGGATGCTCAAAGCCACAGGAATCGCTATGAGAATGGTAAGGCTATTGCTGCTCCTCCCTGTTCCGTGACTAGTCTCATCCTTGTGTCCATTTCAGAGGTGGCCGTGCGCAGCTTCCATGGCCAGGACAATCAGCTAACGCCGCAGCAAGAGCCGCAGCCATACAAGCGGAAAGCACCCTCCAATGATTACAAATACAATTACAATGTCCAGGATCCGTTTGGCAAGTCGGCGCCGCCGCCCGCCTCCGCCTCGCTGATAGCCGAATCGGAACTGTCGTCCGACTGGCAGGTGAAGTCGGGCTGTCACTCCAATTGCATGACAGAGTCAAAGGGCGTCCAGGTGGTCAGGTCACGCCAAACGGGTGAGCACAATATACAGCTATGCACGCACAAGGTGAAGCCCTGCGAACGGCTGCAAACTCCAGCCGAATATGCGGAGCAAACGTGCGCCAGGTACAAGCTGAAGGTGCGCGGCTTGTCCGGCCACGGTGCACAGATCTCGGCGA
Organism: Drosophila ezoana; assembly: GCA_035045725.1. Lineage (NCBI taxonomy): Eukaryota > Metazoa > Arthropoda > Insecta > Diptera > Drosophilidae > Drosophila > Drosophila ezoana. Next base: position 11,448,284 of record JAWNOU010000052.1, on the reverse strand, counting down.
GCATCGATGAACCGGATCGCAGCTGTCGCGTCGGCTGCCAGGACGAGTACATCAAGTATCGCTATTACCTGGTGAACGGCAACCATGGACACTTTCCCATCGGCACGCGCTGCTCCCAGGTGGGCAGGCGCTACTGTGTGCATGGCAAGTGTCTGGAGTTCGGCGCGGACAATCTGCCGCTGCAGCAGTCCCACATCAGCCTGGCGCTCTTCCGCAGCAAACGAGAGGCGACGCCGCGCCAGAAGCGCAGCTTCCTCTACTACGATCCGGTGAACATTACCGAAACAATTACCCAGGACTTTCTCAATAGCATTGTGAGCAGTATTATTGACTTCGAACGGCAACATTTGGGTGGGTAATCGATCAACTAGCATGTATTGACTGTGTTTTCTGTGCCTATCTGTCCTCGATCTGTCTATTTATCTTTCTAAAATTTAATCATCTATCTATATATCTCCAGTCCAATTATTTATTTCGCCCGCTTTTTATGTATGTGTATATGTATATTATCTCTCTGAACCTCTATCTATCCAATCAGCTGCATATATATTTATTTGACCATCTAATTACATTTTCTCTTGCAGACGTTGCCTACGACAACATCGAATTATCCAATCCTATACACGTCTCTGCGGACGAACTGAGCAACAACTAAATATAAGTTTTTACTTTTTATATATGTATATGTATGTATATGAGTATTTTATGTAGTTTATGTAACTTTTGTGGCTGCCGTTCTGCTCAGACTGCCGCACCCGCCCAGGGTCCTCAATTACAACCCTATTGTTTTAAGTCTAGTTTTAAATCTTAAGCTGCAAATTGTACGAATATTAGCTGAAATAAACATGTGTGGATGTGACTGAAAATAGCCTGAAATGAATTTGTGCTTCAAACTCCGTTTCTTTCAATTGATATTCGTCCTTACAAGCTGCTTTGTTTTTTAGCAGCTAGTTTAACATGCGTTATACGCGTGGCAACAATATATATAAGCGTGAAGCATACTATTTCCAATTAAAAGCCCCCTTAAATATTCGAATGTAATATAAATCTCCGCTCTGTTGACCTTTAACATTCTAAGAATAATTATACAGGTGACCCCAAAAGAATATTCGTTTTTTTACAGCGCCTCAAATAAAAATAAAAATGACTTTCAAATTGTGTGTGGCATAGTTTTGGGCTGGCCGATAAACGTTGCACCACGCGCACAAAAGTATGCACGCATTTCACTGGCAGCTAAGAATACCACACACACACACACACACACACACCGTGCGCCACGCCCACACACAGAACAACCACAGGGCATGCCCCGAGCACTCGTCTGCTCATCAGTTGTGTTACCAATTTTGGCGTTTGCATGCAAACAGCCCGAACCATTACCAATATTCGATATCAAGAGGCTAACAACAACAAGCTCACACACACACACATGCGCTAGACAGGCTGTTTGTGTGTGTGCGTGCGCTAGAAATTAGATAAAAACACCTACAAAATGCTGAATATGCCGCAGTCGACAACTAAAGCGCGCACCGTGCAAACCAACGAAATAAAACACAAAAAAAAAAGTGGTAAAAGAAAAGCCCAACGGAAAATTGAGGAAAAACTTAATGTGCCTGTGTGTAGTGTCGAGTGTCGAGGGATTTTTGTGCTAGCCTTTGGCCTTTACATTCAAAACTTGACCAGCTGGCGGTTGCAAGTTCAATGCACCAGCTGCAAGCGGCTGTGGCATCGACTTGGCTCATGAATAATGCAACAAAAGGGCACCAAATTATTATCGAAATCTACCACCCTTAGCCGGTGTCCATTTAAGTGCTACGCATTAGTGGTTAATAAGCGTTCTAATTGCTGGTCATTCGGCATTGACATTTCGGTGTGTCCAGCTCTTTGTTCCCAGTGCATTGCCCAAGTTGGGAGGGGAACTTGCTGAACTGGGTCACATGCCCAGAAAATTGACTTGCCTTCAAGGTTTTTCCGTAATTTTCAACAACGCCATAAGCACGCAGCTTGGAACATCCCGAAAAGTGTGTCAACTGGCATTTTATTTCTTTTTTATAATTGTCCTGTATTTTGAACACGCAATGGACAGTTGTTCGGCTCTCAATTAGTCATTTAGTATTCTCAATTTTCCCATTTTGCAATTTTCATTTCGATTTGTCACCGAGCTGCGGTTGGTGTGCGAGCCAAAAGTTCACATCGCGTTCCTGCCACGTGCTAACTGACACTTGCCACGTACGCAGGACCTTGAAGTCCTTTCATAAATTGTGCGCGGCTGTTTGCTCTACTTTCGATAATTTTCGAATTCGAAATATCGATTTGTGTTAATTGGTTTGTTTTCGTTGTCGTCGCCACTCGGCGAGCAATTGAATTCTTTAGTTGCTTCATTAGTCGCGACTGCCCGCAAAAGTATGCAATCATTTTTTTATGCGGCTACGCCAGCTGCAACCGTTGCCCTCAGGTGTATGCTATGGTTTTTTCTATTAGCTTTCACATGCAATCAAGTCATAGATAGTACCTAAATTGACTGACAGACAAAAGTGTACCCTGTTTCGAGGGTCTAAGTGAAGCATTGGTGAAGTGCAAAAAGATAAAAAGTTTTTCAAGTGTATTTAAATTGTTGTGCGAAATTTAATATCAAAGTAATTTATAATATTTATTGGTGAAATAAAGTGCAATCTTTTTTTGTTGATTGGCATTAACAAGTTAAAGTGCAAATGTTGACTTAATTGCATTATTTAGCCGAGGTATACTGACCAAAAGTTATACAAAAATACAATAATTTAAATAGTTAGATTGGTTTTGCTATTGAACAATTATTTTGTTTTATTCTATAGAGTTTCTCGATCCCAAAAGTGCATATTTTACACAATCAGACTATATTTATATGAGTTACATGCATTTAAAATTTTACAAAATATAATTAGCTTAGCTCAAACAAAGCCAGAATACTCTTTGGACTTTTCTGATAAAAAAACTATTTATTCGAAGTTTGACCTAGATGAATTCGATGCACAAATTATTTTTAATAGTAGAAAAAGGAACCAAAACAAACAACATTTACGAGTAGTTTTATAGTTTCTACCCATTTCCGATTGCACAGGTTTTGTACACCCTCAAGCTAGTCGATTTAAAATTAGGGTGACCATGTTTACGTATAGTACCTCCTCTATATGCAGGCTGTTCATATTTAATGCAGAGACACGCGATCCGCGCAGTGCAATTGGCCAACTGAACCACAACAACCACTGAGCATTGGCAATAGTCGAGTGACCGTCCGCAAAATGCGTATTTGTCGTTAATGTCTGCCAGACGTCGTTGAACTTGCAGAGCCAACGGACGACGCGAACGGACCAACGGAAAATTAAAAAAGATAGATTGTGAACAATTTGTGGTATCTGAAAAAATGTGTCGTCTGAATCGCGACTGGAGCAATGTGCAGAGTAGAGGACTCTAAAATTGAGCTGTTTTAGTCTTAAAGCCAACGAATTTGTAGCGCAACGTGCCGGAAACAGCTTGGAGGCATGCCACCAAAGCGAAGACGCAGATTTCATGGACTCTACTACCATTCGTCGCCTCCGAAGGGTGAGTCAAGTGATGAATACGTCCATTGAGAGCCATTCATATTCATTAGTTGCACCTAATTGAGCCAATTACAATTTGTGTGTGTCAACCAATTAAAGCACGCATAATTCATAGGGGACCGCGAATGGGCGCGCGAGGTGTGGGGAAGAGCATGCGTGACAAGGCGCAGACATGGCCAAAATTTGCATATTGCGTGCGCCCCAAATGGGAGCTCAACAAGTAAACCACCCGAACCACCCATCTCCACCTTCCCAGCCCCGTGTACCAACTGGCGACGACATTAAGTGGCACTCGCTAATGCGCCATTTCCGTGGCAATTGTTGCCTTTTTTATTGCCACACAAGTTTGTTGCAAGCAGTGTGAGCCACTCCAACACTCCAACTTAATTTACATGTGAGTGCTAAATATATGCATATAGAAAGCCTGGTCAAAGGTTACATTTTGGCGGCGCAAATAAACCTGAGCAATAAAGGAATGTTTTCGCTTAATATTTACATATGTGGCTAACGAATTCGTTACTTAACCTAAATTCTATATGCCCAACAAAGCTGTTGCGTCTATATAGTATATAGGCTTAAGCCTATCTAAAGATAATATAAGTCCACACACTAGCCTCGGATTCGAGCCCGGATACTCGTTTATAACTGGATTCACTTTGATCGAGGACTGCATTTTGGCAGTTCATTTGGAAGACAAATCAAAAACATAGGTATCGCATTTTAAGGGTATCTCTCTGTTGTATCCCATTTCTTCCTAAACAAGAGTTTAGTTTGAAAAGTTATATGAGCTAGCCGAAAGGCCTAATACCCTGACTATACTCTAAATGTCAAAAGACACTTCATCGCGTTGAAAGATAAGAAAGCGATGCAAGAGAGATATCGTTAAAATTAAAGTGCTAGCAGGGTGTATGTAAATAACAAACACACACAAAAACACACACACACACAGCATGGGGCACCTATTTACTCAAAACACAATAAAAAGGTAAATAAACAGCAAGAGAGCGCGTACAGGACGCAATTACCGCCCACTTTTGACCACCACGGCAAAATGGCACACAAAAACAAAAAAAAAGGAGCTATGTATGAGGCAAAAAATGGAAAAAAATGAGAAATAACACATTGAGCTGTCCTAAATTCAACACCTTGCTTTGGTCAGCAACGTTAGTTGCCCAACGTGGCTCAAACCTGCCACACGCAATACGAAGCACAAGTCCTTCAAGCAAATACATCAAGTAGGCTGTTTGTTCTAAGGCGCTTCCATAATTAATCAACCCAGCTCATATATGTACATACATATATGAATATATATTTAAAAAAACAAAAAAAAAATAAGATCTATATATTTATATAATTTATAAGTAAAACATGTCTAATACACTTGCAGTCATGCCGATGAATGGACAGGCGGCGGCCCAGAATGGACGCAAGCGGCGCGAGAACGACGGTGCGTATGAGTAATTTGTTAACTGTTTGTGCCAACCACTTAAGGATTCACGTTAGTGGCTGCTAGCGCAAGCAAGGGGCAGGGGGGGTGCTTGATTAGGCTGCAGTTGGCAGCTGTCGCTTTCTCAAAATGCTGCTCAATATTTCAATAGTCTGCCTGCATTTGAAATTTGAAAGGCGACCTTCAAAGCGTTTCAAGTTGCCAAAAAGTCGCGGAAAAACTTATAAGAAAACTGCCCGTGGAAAAGTAAAGTTGTTGAGACTTTAAGTTGAGCATTTGCTCGCGAATTTTAGCTTTTAATTTCGCTTTTACTTGCAAATTGCATGCAAACACGAACAGCCAAAATGGCCAGGAATGTAAATGAAATCGAGACCGTGCTTGCGGGGGATAGGCGGGCTGTTTGTTTTTTGGGGGAATTGTCGGGCGGCTGGCATATTCAAAAGTCGGTGTTAAATTAATTTTGCTGCACTTGCAATTGGAATTTCTTTTTTCTTATTTGGCGCCTGGCGCTAATAGATTTCTCCGTGAAGCTATCGACCATACGTATCTGGATGCACGAAAAGGACATTGGCAAGCTGACGCGCATCTTGTGGGCGGGCCAGGGCCAGCGCCTGTGCCAGCAGGCTAGCAACAATGGGCGTGTCAAGCGCTTCCTGGCCGCCGTGCCGCACGTCATGGTAAGCCTAGTCTAGGTGCCCGCTGGCAAAAGAGTTCACATCTTAATTGTTACCGCTGCTCGCAGAATGCCACGAAGGATCTGCATCAGGCGGTGATCGATAACAACCTGGAGACGCTGCAAATGCAACTGGAGCCGCCGGTGCCACCAGCGCTGGTCACCGCCAAGGATAACAACGGTCTTAATATTATACACAAGGCCGCTGGCCTGGGCCATACTAAGATACTGGAGTATCTTATTGGTCTCTGGCCGGAGGGCATACATGAGATCGATATCACGGGCAAAACGCCGCTGCATTGGGCGGCCAGTGCCAAGAACAATATGCGCTGCTATACGCTGCTCACCCAGGCCGGCTGTGATGAGGAGGCGCAGGATTACGTGAGTCCATTACGTGGCGCAATGCCGGAACAATTAAAATTGTTTCTCACTCTTCGTTTGCCTTGCAGAAAATGAAGACGCCCTCATACTATCGCCATAAGCCGCACGAAATCGAACGGGCGTTTCTGGTCTATGTGCCGGAGGCGCCGCGCATCTCCCCGGATAGCGTCACCGACTGGGAGGCGCTCAGTGACGATACCGATAGCAATGCCGGCGGCGATACCAGCCGGAGCAGCAGCAAGCAGAGCAAGGTGAGTGCGGGCGGATGGGGTGGGATGGGGGCTCTTGTGCCTTGGCTAATTGAAAAGCTTGTCTTGCTTAGAAACTGGACATTAAACCGGTGGCCGCTGTAAATGGTCGTAAATCGTTGGACGACAGCGCTGAGAACACCTCCGAATTGGACACGAATGATGGGTAAGTGTTGGGCGGCTTGACATTGACTTGGCCTTTAGCATGGTCAGCTTTTCGATGAGGCGCGGGGCGAGGCGGGGCGGTGCGTGAGCTATGTGCTAGCTAAAGGCTTCTGCGTTTTTCGTTACATTTTTGGCATGGCTTTGAGAGTTTTTTGCATTTTGATCGACCAATCCTCGCAGTACCAGCGCCATTGACGATGAAGATTTGTCCAAGGCCGATGCGGAAGTTGAAGTGGCAGCGGCAGCGGCTGCGGATGCAAATGCCGCATTGCCGCTGGCCCAGCAGCGCCGGCCGGAAACGCCGGCGGCCTTTACAACGGGCAATGCCAGCGATACAGCCGGCGATACCGAAAGCGAAGCTGAGGTAAGTCCTTTAAGCTACCCAGGCCGCTGGCCTGAGGTCCTTTTTTGTTTTTGCTGTTAACTGCTTTGCACCATGCGCTTTTGCTGTATAGTTTATTGGGTCAATTAGCTGAATGAAGAGCTGCAGTTTTTTTTTATTTTAGACGCTGTCGAAGTAAGCTATTGTCGGCCATGATGCGGCTTTCTTTTCGCCACACGTAACACACACAAAACGTACAAACACAATTCCCTGCAAGCATTTAAAATTGTCTTTAATCTGTATCGCTGGGAAGATATTGTGGCGATACTATCGATAGCACAGCATTCCTTTGCCGAAGGAAAGGTTAAGAGCTGTCGATGCTTTCGCAAATTTATGAGTCCCCGCCATTACACATATTGCCAAGGGGAAGATACAAATTCGAAAACAAATGTTTACAGGGCTGTAAATAAGAACTCAACACACATACATACACACACATAGAACACTCGCATTTAGCGCTTGGTCAACTCAACTGATACATGTAGATAAAAGTAATATTTTTCACAAAGGATAGCAATCAGTCGACAATTGTTTACTTTTACAGAATATTGCAAGAGCTCTAAGCGCTGAAGATGCTGAAAAGGTTGAGCCGGGGGCAGCGGAACAAGCGGAGGATGAGACGGAGGCAAGTGTAGAGCTGGTTGAGAATGGCGAATTAGATGCTGAGAGTGAGCAAAATGCAACTGAAAAGACTGAAGCAATTGTGAATGAGAACGGAACGGAAGCGGAAGTGGAAATGGAGATGCAGGCGGAGCAAGAAGCAGCAAATGAAGCCAAAGAGCAAGAAGACCAAGTGGAGGCAGCAGAGGGTGCTGAAGAGCCAACCAAAGACAACGAAGAAGAAGAAGAGAAAGCAACTGTTGCTCCTGCTGATGCTGCTGCTGCTGCTGCTGCTGGTGATGAGGAGGAGGTGGAAGAGGACGACGATGAGGTACAGATTGGCTTGCTTTAAATGCCAACTCTTGTGCAGTCAGCAATTGTTTAGTAGATTGATTGAATGATTGATTGATCGATTGATGTTGTGTGGCGTTTGCTCAACTGTTTGTTGATATGTGAACTGTATAAACCTAAAAAGCAGCTGCTGGCACTCAATTTTAACCATATATACCTTAATTCTGTACAACAACGTAGTCGCAACAACAACAACAACAACAACAACAAAAATAACCACACAGCTATACTATATATAAATATACAATATACAACTGCTTAGTATTTGCTATAAAACCTAAACTATATAAAAAATCAAACCGATTTCGTGTATGCCGTACAAAACTTATCATTGTATATTTTGTAAACGCAAGTGTTAAGTTTCTTACTTTCAAAATACATATATATACTATTTAAACATATATATCTAACTAATTTAATCAATAACAAATTAAAAAAAATATTGACTCGAAAAGCAGCAATAAAAAAAACGCAACTCGTGTGTTTTGTTTACGTTTTGCACTCGTATTTCCGTGTTACTTTCCATTTCTATTTGTTTATGTCTGTCCCTTTCTAATATAGATCTAATCAATGCCAAAGTCTGAAATTGTTTTTCCCCCTATCGATTGGCTGAAATCAGCAGCTGTTTTGCCGCAGATACACTCTCTATAATAGAAATGCAAAGAAAATGTACTCTATAAATACACATATGAATGCACATTCGATACTCGGCTTGTGTCCTGGCATTTCACTTTCACTTGCCATATGTCCTTCTCGGCCTGCCTGGCTGTCGGGCTGCCAGCCTGCCAACCTGACGTTTGCCCGACTTGCCTCAGCTGTCAGTCGGAGCCAAGTCCAAATGGCAACTGAGCATGCAATACGTCAAGAACAGTTGTAAACGTTAGATATTGTATATGATATATGTAAGCCGTATACTATATATACTATATGTTTTCCAAGTTAATTTTAAATTGCTGCGCCTGCTGTGGGCCATTTGAAACTCGCATTTATTACGTTTTTGTTTGTCGATTAGCATTTGAGTGGGCGTTGGACCACAATTTAATGACTACAGCTTAGATCATATCTTCAGTGGCCCAAGGTAATACAATATAATAGATTAAATTCAACCACGCGGCGTATGCGCAATATTAAGTATACTACATGTTGCAGCAGTTAAATTGTAAAATTTGGGTAAAACCCAGCAGAACGCACCATTTGGCATGCAAACAGAACTGGAACAATGGCACCCAACTACCTGGCACCCATTTTGTCGTAGTATTTAGTCCTGTGTTTCGTAACCTTGTTGCACTCTAAGCTAGCTGTCCGCTGAGCTAACAAATAAATGCGCAATTCTCTGCAGGATGTGATAGCAGCAACGCCCAGCCAACCAGAAAAGGAACTACAGCAACAGCAACATCTGGACACGGAACAGGATCTGGTGCAGGATAATGATGGCGGCGATTCGCTCACCTCGTCGCTGGCCATTGAGGGCTTTGTGCAGGGCGCCTCCGAGGATTATACAGTTCAGTCTCAAACGGCAGCTTTTGAAGCCGATGATGAAGTATAAGCGGCTAACCCTTTTCTATCTTCATCTACCTCTCTATCTCTTTCTCGCTCTTTTATTTGCTGTCTCCTTTGGACCAATTTACTTGATTTTTGTATTTGGCACATCTTTTTCCTGCTTTCACTTCATACGCACACACAAACTCTTGTCGCTTTAATTCTCAGCCAAAACAAAGTTTACCCCTTGTTTTTCCACAGGACGCGCGCTTGCAGCAGATCATCGAGTCGGGCGACATGGAGCAGCTGGCCGAGATTGTGCTAAACGGCGAGGGCGCCCGGCTGCTGGGCCTAAAGGCCAAGGAGCCCGAAATACAGGCATTTCTCAACAATGTGCCCAGCTACATGGTCTGTAACTGCTCCCTCTCTCTCTTTTCCCACCTCACACTACTCTCTTCCTTTCTTGGTTTTTTCCTCTTTCTCTATTCTGTATGTCCAACTGTCCATTGATTGCTGCACTTGCTCGTCTGCAGGAGAAAATCCATCGCGTGCACGATGCGGCACGTGACGGCAGTTTGCTGGCGCTGCAGCAGGCGCTGGATCGCCGGAAGTTCGCCATTGCTAAGGACGACATATCGCCAAATGGCGCCACGCCACTGCACGTTGCTGTACTTTTTGGCCACAGCGGTAAGTTGAGGCGGGGACACTGTCAACATGGCTGTGTCACAGTTTTGTACATGCTTCCAATCCCATTCCCAGATATTGTACGCTATTTGGCTTCACGCTTTCCGGAGACCATGGCAATTACGGATAATGACGGACGCACGCCGCTGCACTATGCGGCCACAATTAAGGACAACGGCCACTTTTACAATGTCCTGTCGCAGCTGGGCGCCAACCCAAAGGCACTCGACAAGGTAAATATATATAGAACGCACACCTCTCGCATAATTTATAGCTGAAGCCATTATGCAGAAAGATTTCCGCTGAAATTTAGCTTGGTTTAAAGAGTACCTAATATTATTTTATAATATTTTTATGTCATTTGCAAATGTTTGTTTTGGGCAAGTTTGCATTTTCATTATGTTATACGAATAATCGTAATACGTTTTAAATTCTCGCCCATTTATATATATTTAGAATATCATATTGATTTATACAAGTTGTCCGCATATGTTTTCAAGGGTATTTAACGTTCGGCTCTCTAAAAATACTCGTTCATATTTCCCGTAATAGCTCAATTATTGTGCTTAGAATAGGTCTTGGAAATTTCATAGAATACTTAACATACCCGAGAGCTATTAGTTTCTACTACTCGGAACTACAGCAGCTGCGCCTTCATTTAAGTCCAAGCCAGCATTTGAAATGCTTAGCAAACGACCTGAAATTATATGTACACTGGCCAGAAATAGGTCAAGTTAGGCCCGCGTTGACTTTCAAGTGTCATCGCAGTATTAGGTAGAGCCTCGAACTTGCCTTCGCACTTGAATCAATATATGCTATAAATATGAAATGAACTGAAGAATATTTTAAATTCTACACGCAGCTGGGCCACACGCCCGAATTTTATGTGGACATGGAGAAATCGAAAGATGTGCTCACCTACACCGAACTGCTGACCATATTCGGGGCCGAGGAGCTGGAGAACCAGTTGCTCAGCGATCAAGGTAGGCTTTCATTTGTCCAGTTCGTAAAACCTAAAGCCAGACGCATTTGAAATCAACATTATTTTGCTTTGCTGTATGGCTTTAACGTTGTTTTGTTGTTGTACGCAATTTCGCCGCACAACCACATACAACACACACACACACCCACACACAGGCACACACTCAACTGGTTATTAAAGCACCCACAGTAAAAATAATTAAATAGGTTTTTTGTTTGCTAACCCAAACTTCCGGACATGATTGGCTGGCTCGTTGACTCTGCGCCCGCCAAGCATCGATTTTCAGTTGCACATGCCACACACATACGCACCCACACAGGGCCACACACACGCACACTCAGACCTCCCCACACACACAACACGCGTCCTTCGCTGGTTGTGTACTCACATATTCATACCTCCATTCGTATAGTTAGTCAACTTTTGGTGGCTAATACGCGCAGTTGGTCCCGCGGACAGTTCGGTGCGCATTAAAATGGCGGCAAATCGGGAATTTTTCAATGAGATTATCAATAATATTGATGATATATTCGGTAAGAGTTGACTCTTGAGGCACAAGTAGGGAAAAAGTATAGTATATTGATTTCACTCTCAGCCGATTATTATTCATTAGGCTCCGATAGCTGTCCTGCTTTAGCTTTAGTCGGGTCCAATTCTAAGCCAAAGTTTCTGAATAGCTTGAATAGTTAATTGGGAATATAAACTTGAACTATTCTGAAAATTATACTTTGATTAGGGCACTTAAAAAGTTCCAGTTCAAGTTTGCAAAACTGGTTATTTGTTTCTTAAAACATGTCGAATATTTTTGATTGTGAGACAAGATGGCAACTCTGCTTGTCAAATATCTTGGATCCATTTAAAATTTTCCATTACTGTCGAATTTAAAGATAATTAAATATGCCCAACAATTTTATTGAGTATATATCTAAATATATAGTATATCTGAATGTTTTAATAATATTATTATTAAATGTCTTTAGAAATGTGATATGGGTAAGATTTTAAATTGGAGTTAGGTTTTAGTTATTTTAAACTAGATCTTAGATGTTGGGGTCTATTATATAGGCTCATTAATTGCAATAGGATATTGATTTGTTAATTGGGTACCAAAAACTCATCTTTTACATGCACTAATTTAATTACATTTGCACCTGTTAAAGCACACGCGCCTATTCTCCGCACCCACAAACATGACAAGTCTCTTGTGCTGCTCTGTGTTCGTGTCCATGTGTATGTCTGTGTGTGTGTTGGTGTTCAAGCCCGCTGTGCTGTACTGATAATCATCAACAATTACACCCAACGCTGCCCAACAACAACAACAACTACAACAACTGTAACAACCAGTGCCCGATGATCTGCACAGCGCACGCCGCGAGCTCCAGGATGGAGAAATCGCTCGCACTCTGGAGCGTTGCTTCAGCGTCATCACGGAGTCTGGAAAGTTGCTGAGCGGGACAACAGCCTCGGCGCTGGCGCATCGAAAGCCGTTGAGCGCCTCCGCGTTGCAGCTATCCGTGACGAGCTACCTGAGCCGCTTCCTCAAGCGCATGGTCTACGAGAAGATCAAGCGCCGGCAGACGCGGCTCGATCATAATCTCTTTGATGTGCTCTGGCCGGCCATGCGTAAGACTTCGAAGCTGCGGCACCTGGAGGAGGATATCAATTGTGGCATCATAGCGCCCGACTTTGATGTGTTTGTGGTGTTTCAGGAGTTCCTGGTGCCGCTGCTCAAGGACATGCACTGCCTGAGCATCGATGCGGACTTTAAGCCGCAGCCTCGACTCGCCTACTTTCCCATGGACAATGGCGAGCGCCTCAATACGGCTGCCTTTGTGTTCGACGATGAGTCGCAGCTGGTCACGCGCTGCATTGTGGAGGCGTCGCGCAATCTGGATCAATTGGAGTTGCCGCTCAATCTGACCATAGGCCAGATCGAGCAGGCCGAACGACTAATGATGGGCAAAATATTTACGGCCAACTTTGCCGAGGCCATTGGCGAGACGGAATCGGGCAGCTACTATACGCTGACGGAGCTCATGGAGCCGGACTCAGAGGTGGCAAAGCAGCTCAGCAATTTGGGTCTGATGATACCGCTGTTGGATACCAAAGATCTAGTTCAGGCGGCCGAGTCAACAGCCTTTAATGGCGCACTATGGCCCTATGGCCGTGGTGTCTACGTCAACTCCGCAGTCAACATGGCCTTGTGGCTCAATTGCCAGGAGCATCTGCGTGTCATATCGTCCAGTAGTAGCAAGGAGCCGGCCGACATGGGCGCTGCCTACACGCGCGTCGGTCGCGCCGTCTCTTACTTGGAAACACAGCTGCACTTCAAGGAGAGTTATCTGCTCGGCTATTTGCAATCCCGGCCAGCTTACCTGGGCACGGGTCTCAAAATGACCACAATTGTCAAACTGCCCAATCTGATGAAGGAGCTGGACAATTTGCGGCATCTGTGCTCCGTGCGTGGTCTCAGCATGGTCACCAATCGTCTGTCAAAGCTGACCGTACGGCTGATCAATATGCAGAGTATGGGCGTTGTGGAGTATGTTCTATTCCAGGACTATTGCACGGCTGTCACAAATATAATGTCGCTGGAGAAGGATATGTCGCTGACAAACTCCAAGCATATAGCCACCATGCTGGTCAAGATCTTTAAGCGCAAAAAGAACAGCATTATAGATCGCAACTGATCGCAGCCAAAAGAAAAAATAAAGAAAAAAAGAAGATACAAGCTACGAATTAAAAAATATGAAAGCACAACTCATACATTTCAAGGCAACTGTATTGTAAATACAACAAGAGCAACAGCAAAAAAAAGTGCACTAATAATTATTAAATTGTAATATATATACATATATACAGCTGTATTCGATCGATCGATTAAATTAGAGTTTATTTAGCTTCAAAGCAGCAGCAAAACAAATCAAAGAAAAACAAAAACAAAAAAAACAAAAGCAAAAGCAAACCACATCCTCAGCTTCGGAGATACACGTACGTACCTATTGCTCCTCCACCCCGCAGCTCCCTCTCTCCCATTAGCAATGTGTACCGTTATTTAATATGATTTGCAAGGTTTGTTTTTTAGTTCCATCGTAGACTCATTTGATTCCAAGAAAAACCTAACTTGACTCTCTCGCTTTGTGTACAGAAATTAGTTGAACTTTTGAATGTGCCTAACGATTGCTGATCTTCAGCTGTGTCTTATAAAGTTTCTCTGCTTTCGCAGGTCAGTCGCAGCCGGTCACTTTTCAGGGCAATCCCATCTTTAAAACGGAACAGGGCAAATATCTGGCGGATTGTAAGTGCAGCGGTCACACAAGCAAGGTTTTCCGCTGATAAACCATTTTACCCTCTCTGCAGCTCTGGCCGATCCCTTGATCAAGGCCTTGACAGAAATAGCCGATAAACGACCCAAGGATCCCGTCGCCTATCTAACCGGTTATCTACAGCAATTTATGGGCCAACGCAAGCCCATTACTGAGGCCGTCGTCCACTCGGGCAGCAGCAAGACCAGCACCAGCTCCACGGCGATAGCCAACTCCAACTCAAAGGTTAGCAGCAGTCGTACGGGCAAAACCCATGCAGACATCATTGAACTGGACGCACGCTCACTAGCCGAGCAGCAGGAGGACGATGAGGATGCCGCATTGGCTGTGCAGCACTTGGAGGAACGTGATGAGCATGGCCAGAGCATGTTGCACTTTGCCTGCGCTCGCTCGCATCGGCGTGGCGCTCTCTACACGCTCATCGAGGAATCGCGCATTGATGTCACCTACAGGGATGAGCTCTATCGCACGGCTAGGGACGTGGCTCTGCAGGCTAATCAGCCAAATAATGCCGCCGAAATCGATCGCTATGTCCTCGCTCAGGCAGTGCTGGGTAGGCTAAACAGTTTCCTTATGGCAATTGCCTCTTCGATTCATATTCCTTCCTGTTCCCAGGTGATGTGGAGCCCTTCGAACAGCTGGCACTGCAGGGTTACGATCACATTTTGGATGTGGAAGATGAAAACGGCAAGTCCATTGTGGACGTGGCCGCAGAGCGTCGGCATGAGGCACTCGTTGGATTTTTGAATAGTCTGCGCGTGCTGGAGGAGACACGCGAGGAGCTGCATCAAATGATACGCGACAAGAATATGGAAGCAGTGAAAGAGCTGACCGCAGTGCCCAACGCCAAGTGGCTTATCAAGACCAAAAACTATTATGGTATGTGTTCTAGGAGAAGTTAATATTTTAAGGGATTACTAACAATCTGCTCCACTCTTTGATTAGGTCGCACCGCACTGCACATAGCCGTGCTGAAGGAATCCGAGGAAATGGTACTGCACTTGGTGCAGCTTTGTCCCGAAGCGCTCAAGGTGACGGATAATGTAAGCTATCCAGGTTTCTCAAAAGGAATGAAACTCCTTTAATTTCCTACTTTCACTTGCTTTCTTCTCTGGTCTCTCAGCTGGAACGCACCGTCTTGCACTATGCACTGGGCACCAATTTCTGTGAAAGTGTCAGCCGTATTCTCATTCAAAATGGCGCCAAGCGCACGGCAAAGGACCTGAAGGGTAGGCAGCCGAGCTACTACTTCATCAACAAGGCGGACATACTGCGCCTGCAGGAGGAGGAGGAGGAAAGTCGCTGAGCAATATTTACGTATAGAAGTCATTTAGCTCTAAGTTGTTCTAGTTAAATGAAAACGTTTAGCAACAATTGCCTTAATAAACGATTTAAGCAAACAAATCAGCCTTCACCCAGTTTGTGGCGCTTGTGCTAATAGCACCTTCGAGAGTGCTGGAATTCTCGGACCTTTGAGCAACACTTTCTCCTATCTGGTAAAGTGGCCCATTGAGATAAGTGCTAAGACATTCAATTGCGATTCGCTTAAGCTATCTAGGGGAGCTGCTCGATACTGTCATTCATTGATGTGAAGTACTCCAGTCCTCAGGGTCGATAAGCGCCGGGTAACCGAATTCGAGTGCTGTGACGGTCAAAGATAAGATTACGTCTTAATCCATGGCCTTGCAGTTCAATAGCTGTGATTTTTTGCCATTTCAGTGGGCATACTGACTTACTCGTGCTTTTAATTACTTAAGTATTTATTCTGTTTTTTTGATTACTAAGCATCATGAAGAACAGATGTTTTTATAAATTAAAGAAACATATACAATGTTGCGCATACTAGACTATAACTTCTCACAGAGTCAGTCGAGTCTATAAAGCATTTTTATTAACTTGCTGATACCCTCTCGAAAATGATTCCGAGTACACACATATTTCTGATCATATATAACAATTTAACAATATGCAGCTGCTTCTTTTTTATAACTCTTTCTAAGACACTTGGCTGCAAGGGTATTTAATGTGCGGCATATCGAAAATGCTGTAATTATTTCCACATATTTACTTTCTATTAGAGAATCATCCGTTGAGCCTTTGCCTAAGTGGACTGAGTCGTCCGTCTGTCTAGTCATGGGCATTATCTATTCAAATGAGTGACCAACATCCAAACATGTATATATTGTCAACAATCGAGAAGACTGTGTGTGGGTGTGTGGGTGGGTGGGCGTGTGTGTTTCGATTTGCTGTCAATGCCCTATCAGTCGTTCGGTGCGCATGTTGCTGATACTTACTATCAGAGTATTGTGTGTATCCAAGTGTGTGTGTGTGTATGTTTTAAATGAAGTGCTCTGATTTCAGACTAACGCCAAGTATGAAACGATTAACAGGCAGGTGGTTCGGTGGTTAGGTGTAAAGCCAGCTGAGAACCAGAGCCACATTGAGTTGCTTGCCGGAGTGGTGCGTGCGCGGTTTAAGTTTAAGTCGAGCGCTACGAAATGACAGCGGAAACGAATACGGGTAATGAAAAGTTTGGATACTTAGTGGAAAATATTGAACAAGTGCCAAAAAACTGATATTTGATAAATGTGGTGTGTTTCAATGTGATATAGAGCCATGCTCTTGCAAGTTTTAATCTGATGCATAAATATATCAAATGGACTGGGCGATTCTATAATTTACAATTTACGAACGCAGCTCTAGAAATTCCCAAGTGCTTCAGTTATATTTTTAGGAAATGACTTGAGCAAAGCCGCAATAAAATGAGTTTCGAAAATGAAAACAAAGAGCTACCTTTGGCACAGAAATTTAAAAGAGATTATACTTTGATTTCAAGAGATTATAGTGTATTTTTTAATGGATTTTTTCCTGCTGACAGGTCCCATGCTGGGTCAGCGTCATGTGCAGACTTTTCTGCTTTTCCTCTCGATTGTTGTCAACTATATAGCAAAGTTTAACGCTGGCGTCGCAGTTGTGGCTATGACCAATGCGGAGAGCACAAATCCCAATTTTCCCGTAAGTATTCAAGGATTAAATAAAATCATTACTTACCCGCAATTACCCTCGCAAGGAGTACAATTGGAACGAAATGGAGCGCTCTTATATACTATCAAGTTTCTTCTGGGGCTATATTATGACGCAGTTTCTGGGCGGTTGGCTCTGCCGTCGTTATGGCGCCCGGCTGACCATGTTTGTCTCCACGATTGGCTCAGCCGTGCTGGTGCTGCTGGTGCCCTTCTGTGTGCCCTGGGGCGGCTGGCAGGCCTACTGCGTGATACGGGTGGGCATGGGCCTGTTCCAGGGTCTGATGTTTCCCTGTGTGCACGCGCATCTGGCCAACTGGTGTCCAGCCTCGGAGCGCAACAGACTGGGCGCCCTGGCAAATACCGGCCTTGACTTCGGCACTCTGCTGGCCATGTTTGTGAGCGGCCAGGTAGCCGCCTCCAGCATGGGTTGGCCGGGCATCTTTTACATCTCCTGCGCAGTGGGCGTTCTGTGGTGCATCGGCTGGATGATTTTTGGTGCCGATTCGCCGCGGCAGTCCAAATTCATAAGCAAGGCGGAGCTGCATTACATCGAGTCTTCGATTAGTGCGAGTAGCAAACAGGAGGAGACAATAGAAACGCGTCAAATTCCAGTTCCCTGGAAAGCCATCCTGACCTCGGTGCCCTTCTGGTCGCTGTTTTTGGTACGCTGCACGCAATCCTGGGGCTACTCCACACTTCAGGCAGAGATTCCCGCCTATATGAACGGCGTGCTACAGATGGAGATGAAGAGCAATGCCTTGTTCTCGGCGCTGCCCTATTTGGCCTCCTGGATTATGGCCTTTGTCTACCTGATTGTGTCGGATATTTTGCTTACAGGCGGCACACTGACCATCACCGGCATACGTAAGACCTTCAGCTCGCTGGCCTCCTGGTTGCCAGCCGTAAGTTTGATTGGTCTCAGCTTTCTGGACAGCAGTCAGAAGACTCTGGCCATTGTCCTAATGACCGTCAGTGTGGGCGTTAATGCTGGTGCCACCATTGGCAGCGCCCTAAACACCATCGATCTGTCTCCCAACCATGCGGGCATCCTGATGGGCATTGTCAATACGGGCGCAAATATTGTGCCCATTCTGACGCCGCTGCTGGTGGGCATTATTGTCAAGAATGAGGTGAGTTTGCCAGATATATTATGTATGTCCAAAAATATGCTTAATTTTCTTTTCATTTTCGCAGCAAGATCGCGTTGAGTGGCAGGTGGTTTTCATAATTTCCGCAGTCATTTTCTTTGTGGGCAATCTCTTCTACATTTTATTCGGCCAAATGGTGAATCAGCCCTGGAATGCCCCCGACTTTCTCGATCATCAAAAGGAACCTCTCAGCCAAGAGGAGGGGCAAGCAGCTAAAGCTAAGGCTAAAGCCATCGAGGCACTGCAAAATGAGAAGCAAGAGGAAGCTAAAGACAAGGACAACAACACATAATGTAGAATTAACTCTGAAGAAGTAAAACTTGATCAATATTACGATAAATCGAAACTCAGCGGATCCACATAGTTCCATTAACTGAACAGGCCATGTAATCGTGGAATAGTGATAACAATAAATATGAAATAGCAGTGCTTTAGTACTAAGTAATACCAATTAAGAATTAATCACGGCTGGGTCGTAGATAAATAACATAACTATAGTAAGTAAATGAATATTAAAGATAAACGTATTTTGGTTTGTCTTATCGATATTTCAGAAATGTTTGGCTACTTACTTGGGCGCTAATCTTTTCATTGTTGCTATATTACATTTTACTTGATTGATTTTAATTATATATTATATCTGCTCTGACGTAGTTAGGCGCCGAGAACCACTTTGGTATCTGGTAGAAATTCTTTGTAGATGTTTTTTGTAAAGCTTTCAATTGAATGTTTTGATTGGAGCCTGGAAGTTTTTAACAAGCGTGCTTTTGTATTAAAAACTATTTAGTAAGAAAGTACAGGAATCCAGATTCTTATCCGAATCTATACACAACTCAAATGTCGATTGGATTTTATAAACCGACAATAACCATGTATAGACACATCGTGGTTTTGGCAGTAGATGTGATAATATAATTTTAAATATTTGGCTTGTCATTGAAATGGGATGTTTGTATAGTTTTCATAAAACTCCATGAAAATGTCTTATATAATTCTATATCTATTAAGTCTAAAGTGGGATAAAATAAAGGCTATAAATGACACCTTCACAATAACTGAAAAATTATCTGAATACTTTCGTTTTAATATTTTAATGCGAAAAATCATTGCATACTTTTGTGCGGTCGACAAAAGCTGCATACTACTGGGGATGCGATTTAAGGGCTTCGCATGGCTTGCCTAAATATCTGGACCACATCCTTGATAAGTTTTAAAGTATATGGTGAGTTAGGTTCGCATGGACCACGACAAGCAATAGGTACCTTTAGATTATGGGTTCAAACAAGAATCAGACACTTAGAAAATTTAATGGAAGGGACGAATAAATACGATTAGGACGATTTAATTGCCTTTTCTCAGCCGATATGCCTGGGATTTGCAAATACCTGATTTTGATATGGATTGTTTTTGGGCTGTGCTCGAGCCTCGGTCTTCAAGATTTCTCTCGCTCTTTCTCTGCTGCTGCTGCTGCTCTTCTGTTGGTATAGGTCAGCAAACAATGTTCTCACGAAGGTAATTGCCTTGAAGGTTAAATATTTTATTAGTGCTGTACATTGTTTTCAATTTTCTTTAAATGTGTCTCGATGGCGTTCGGGGAATTTTGTAGCACGTGTTCGGCCTTATCGATGGATAATCAATGCTGATAAGCTAACCAAAAATGCTTGCTAATCAGTTTAGATACGATCGGACCAAAGTGTCAATAGTTGAATTGACATTAGCTCGATTTATTCGGCTGTGGTCAGTAGTGCAGATTGAACGTGTCAAAAACGGGTGGCTCTCTGGAGTACTTAACTATTTTCGGATTATTTAATTGGATCAAGGACTCTGACGTGCAAAATGACCGCCGAGGTGAACAAAGGTAAGGACTAGATAGCTTGAGATTTATACTAAAAAGCGCGCAATTCTTCAAAAGCATTAAAAGTGAAACGAAAAGTGATCGAATTTATTTGCTTAAGTTTCTGTGATTAATTCATATCAATAAAAGTTAATCTGGTTATAAAAAGAATCGTCTTGTTGGGCATATTTTATCCGACTTTGGAAATTCCCAAAAATTTGTATCTTTTCTGTGGAGGATGAGAATAACAAATGCTGAAAGAGAATTGTTGGAAATCCAACACCTTTCAATTGCTTAGCTTTTGTCATAAATATTATAATCTGTGTATAATCAGCCCACACACAATAGGAAATCGGCCATAAATAAAAACTAGTCTGGTTATTCAGACTGGCTGACTGATAAGTGTCAAGGCACGCGAATGTTTTACAACATGGGCAGATTATTTGGACTTTAATCGCATAAAAAATGCTAATGGCCTCTAGGAATTTACCATATTAATAAATCATATTTTCCAGGTCCTCTTTTGGGCATACGCCATCTGCAGGCGCTGCTTATATTTATAACCATAACGGCTGTTTACGTTGGACGTCTTAATGTGGGCGTCTCTGTTGTGGCCATGACTAATGCGGAGTCAACAAATCCAGATTTTCCCGTAAGTAGCATGGCCCCGTTCCAAAACTTCGTTTAATTCGTGTATCTTCTGCAGGAATACGACTGGACAGAGGCGGAGAAATCCTATATTCTGTCCAGCTTCTTTTGGGGCTACATCATAACCCAGTTTCTGGGTGGATACCTGTGCAAACAGTTTGGTGTGAAGAGTGTCATGTTCTGGGCCACGTTTGCTTCGGGCGTCTGCAGCGCCCTCACGCCCTTGTTCATAGGCTGGGGCGGCTGGGCCACCTACTGTGGCATTCGCGTACTCATGGGCTGCGCCCAGGGACTCGTCTTTCCTTGCATTCATCAGCATTTGGCACGCTGGTCGCCGCCAGAGGAACGCAATCGCCTAGGCGCGCTGAGTCACACGGGCATCGAATGCGGCAATGTATTGTCCATGTTTGTGAGCGGCATGATAGCCAAGGGCCCGATGGGCTGGCCTGGCATATCCTATGTATCCGCTGGAGTGGCCTTTGTCAGCTGCACCTTATGGTTCCTTTTGGCCGCCAATAATGCCAACGAATCCCGTCTGATAAGCGATGCAGAGAGAAAATACATCGAATCATCTCTAAAGCATGGAGAGAATTATCACAATGCCATAATTCCCATACCCTGGCGAGCTATTTGGACTTCGGTGCCCTTTATGGCTCTGTTGGTGACACGCTGCGCCGAGACCTGGGGTCTAAGTACGCTGCAGGCTGAGATTCCGGCCTATATGAATGGAGTGCTGCAAATGGATATTCAGGATAATGCGCTGTTCTCCGCTCTGCCCTTCATGGCCATGTGGGTTATGTCCTATATCTATCTGGTCTGTGCCGATTTGCTGCTCACGAGCAAATGCATGACGCTGACAGTCCTGCGCAAGACCTTTAATTCGATGGCTTTTTGGATACCCGCCGCCACGCTCATTGGCATTGGCTTTCTCGATGTAGACCAGAAGACGGTGGCCATTGTATTGATGACTCTCAGCGTGGGCTTCAACAGCGGAGCCACCATTGGCAGCTCTCTGAACTCCATTGATCTGTCGCCCAACCATGCCAGCATTCTCATGGGAATTGTTAACACAGCGGCGAATGTGGTGCCCATTGTGACACCACTCGCCGTGGGTCTGATTGTCGAAGATAATGTGAGCTTTAATTTTATAGTTATCTTTCAACTTTCAAGTGTGCTAATCGTTCCCTCTTCTACTCATCACAGGGCGATCGCACACAATGGCAAATAGTGTTCATAATATCCGCCGTGATATTCATTGTGGGCAATTGCATTTTCTTGGCATTTGGCTCGGCCGTTTCCCAGCCCTGGGATGCCGACGACTTTCTGCTACGACCCGAACCTGAGCTGGCACACACTCCGGCGTTATGCGAAAAACCCGAATCGAAAAAGACGATCAGCAGTTAACCGGAACCGATAGGCCGCAATCTGCTAGCAATTGACTTGAACGAGTATTATTTTAAATCACATCATAAACCCAAAAGAAATGTGCGAGTGTTTTATTTGGCAATTGACCAAAGCGATAAGCCAAGGAGTGTCAAGAAAAAAATGTTATATGTACTCAACAGTTGCCATATATACTCAGCAGCATTCCATTTTGTTAGTGAGCAATATGTACAAGTAGATAAGAGTTATAGAGAAATAAAGCAACCCCAAGGGGTTTTTCCTAATATATGATATTTGTTTGGATTTGTCAACCTTTATATTTCCAATTTAACTTATTGATAATAAAAGTCTGAGCCAATTATGCCTCGCATACCTGAAAGTTGAACCCATATTCTCACTTAAATTTTCGACATACATATATCTTTTGAATCAAATTATTTTGGAAGATGAGAATATGGTTGTTATTGTTGCATAATAATTCTAACATCTGTGTAGAATTCTCTCCGCGCGTGGCGGAAATACTAATCATCTTTTAAGTTTGACTATAATCATTACGTGTCTTTTCTTCCTTCTGTCGCCTACGTACTGTAATCGCACGACTTTCGGTCTGGTGATAACTCAATTCAGCTTTAACTTATTTAAAGCGAGCCAATAAAGTGTTATAAATAATATTCCTTGACTGCCGCTTTTGTTTTTCCCCTGCAAGACAGAGTTTCTTTATGGCCAATAAGTGGTTCAGTTGTACACTGAGAAAATGACGAAATTTAATTCATTTAATTTAATTAAATTTAAAAAATATATCTCTTTTACAGCAAAATAGTTAATAAAACATAAAGAAACAATTGAAAATATGTATTTTATATTTATATTATTTATAACAGATGCAATCATGTAAGTAAAAGCTAGATTTTTTACAGTGTATGCCACTCGAGCCAATTGGTATTTCGTGTTTTATTTTCTTTGTTTTAGCAATATTTTGAAAGCTTATAGATTATTTTTATTATTTATTTAGCAAGTAGCATCGCTTATCAACGCATTATTATTTGCTGGACAATTTGATTAAAATCATAAAGAATATTCAAAAAGATTCATTCACTCGCTGGCTCAACTTTGAGTATCAACAGGTGGCTTCGGCTTGTGGCAACATCTGTTGGCAAAAAGTGAAGCGCAGTCAGTCAGAATTCTTGATGCAAAATGAACAACTCGCTTCAAACGAGACATCACATTGCCTCACTACTATAATTTACCTCTTTTTTTGAGAGGGAGAGAGAGAGCCCATTAATATTTGTAGCTGAGCAGAAGCCGATCGGACTGAATTGAATGGAGTAAGATAAACATAATGCCCAAACAATAGATCCCAAGAAATGCGAACGTCATTTGACTGTGAAGCTACTGGGATTTGCGTCAAGAGCGATTTTGTTTATTTAATTGGAGTTCTCCCGGGTAAATGTGAATGATTTGCGCCGCATAGCCAGCCGAGAAGTCAGCTCACTGTGCGATCTATAAAAGTCGCCGTTACAGTAGCGACTAGCTCCAGAACCATTCCGCACAACAAGCGGTGCGCAAATAGAGTGCACAAGCAAAAAAACAAAAACAGAATAAATAACTCCAAGAGAAAGCATTTAGTAAGCCACACACCATGACTAGCCTCAGCAAGGTGCCCAAGGGGCCACGATTCGGGTTGCGCCATGTGCAGTCGCTGCTGCTCTTTCTGGGGCTCACAGTCATGCACATTGCGCGCTTGAACGTCAGCGTGGCGATTGTCGCAATGACCAATGCGGCATCCACGAATCCCAACTTTCCGGTAAGTTTTAAGTGCATCCAAAAATGATTGCATGGCTGACGTGTTGGTTTCTATGTGCATGCAGGAATACAATTGGACGGAACGCCACAAATCGTATATACTCTCCAGCTTTTACTGGGGCTACATTCTGACCCTTTGTCCGGGCAGCTTTCTGTGCCGTCGCTTTGGTCCCAAGATCGTGCTCTTTATAGCCAGCTGCGGCACAGCCGTGTTCAGCCTGATTACGCCCTGGAGCATATCTTGGGGCGGCTGGCAGGTGTTCTGTGCCATACGCATTTTGCAGGGCCTGTTCCAGGGCGTCATCTTTCCGTGTGTCAACGAGCATCTGGCCATGTGGTCACCACCGGAGGAGCGAAATCGTCTGGGCGCATTCAGCTACACGGGCACAGACTGTGGCACCGTGCTGGCCATGTTCATCAGCGGCATGATTGCCAAGGGCGCCATGGGCTGGCCGGGCATCTCGTACGTGTCGGGCGCTTTGTGCGGTGCCTGGTGCATACTTTGGCTCATCTTTGGCGCGAATAATGCGCCCGAGTCGCGCTTCATCAGTGAGGCAGAGTGCAAGTATATTGAATCTTCGCTGCAGCACAACGAGGACTTCCATGAGCGCAGCATACCCATACCCTGGCGTGCCATTTGCTGCTCCGTGCCCTTCCTGGCGCTGCTGGTGGCCCGCTGCTCCGAGACCTGGGGCCTTAGTACGCTGCAGGCGGAGATACCGTCGTATATGAACGGCGTACTGAATATGGACATACAGAGCAACGCGGTCTTCTCCTCACTGCCCTTCCTGGCGATGTGGCTGCTCTCCTACGTTTATCTGATTGTGGCCGATGTGCTGCTCAAGCGCAAGTGGTTGTCCCTGACGGCGGTGCGGAAGCTCTTCAATACACTCTCCTTCTGGATACCCGCTGCGGCATTGATTGTTATCGGATTTTTGGGCGAGGACCATTCGAACGTGGCCATTGCCTTGATGACGGTCAGCGTGGGCGTCAACAGTGGCGCCACAATTGGCAGCTCCCTGAATACCATCGATCTGTCGCCCAATCATGCGGGCATTCTAATTGGCCTGAGCAATACTGTGGCGAATGTGATACCCATCCTGACGCCTCTCATAGCTGGCGTTATTGTTGTGGACAAGGTGAGTTGAGGGGGGAACATTGAGTAAGTGTACGATCAGTTTTCTTCATAGTGTGCTTTTCTACTCTCCTCCAGCATGATCGCGGCCAGTGGCAAATTGTGTTTGGCATTGCCGCCATAATCTTCTTTGTGGGCAACTGCGTGTTTCTCATTTGGGGCACGGCGCAGGCCCAGCCTTGGGATGCGGATGACTACTTGACGCCTAAAGATGCGGAGACGTGCAGTGAAAAGCGTGCACCTGCTCCGGCCATCGCGCCACCCATTGATCCAGTGCTGGAGCAGCAAATCAGCTGGCCCGAGAGATATACGGCAAAAGCCATAGACTGAGCTGCGGCGGAAGCAGGCAACAATTAGTTTTATTTATCAGTATTAACAAATAAGCAGGTTGTAATTTATTTTATTTATAAGGCCATAAATGTGAGCTTAGGTAAATTATATTAATAGATTTTGAAGTCAACTGTTTGTTTTTTTTTTTGCCTGTTGCTACGAATCAATGGGACGGATTTCGACACTCGACCAACCATTCAAAAGTCAAGAGTCTACACTCTAGATTCTATTGCCCCTGCATTATCTAATCTGACAATTTCTTTAAAATATATTTGACACTTATATGTATATTAGTGCGAAACACTCTGGCATAAGCCCCTATATCTTCGCTGATACCAGCCAGCTGGAGCTGGAGTCGACGTTCAGATATAGACAACGGGCAAGCGTGCGAGCTTTTAGAGCAGTTGGCAAAACATTTGTCGCAGCTGTTTGGCTTGCCACTAACATTCCGTTACTCACTGATACTAGGCTAAAAGTGTGTACTATATGTTTATATAGTCAAACATATTGCCGCTATTTATGTGCTGAGTACCTGGTTCTGTTTGCACTACGTGCCCCCTACAACTGGGTTAAGTTCAGGGCCAGCTTGTCTTCTCTGGCCTGTGTGTCATGGCCAGATCTTGAGGCGAGGCACGCGACCAGCTTGTTGTAAGGGGGCAGGTCTCTGCCTATCTAATCAGTCGATAGTCCAAGTTCAATTATAGAAAAGCGTTTAATAATCGTTTTTGCCATCTGATAAAATTCAATCAGATCGCAATTGGTTCAATCGATTGATATAAGGCCCTGCACTCAGTATTTGCTCTTTGATAAGAATTGTCAGTGTCAGCCGCCGGTTCCATAAATATTGCTCCCTGTTCCACAAGCATATGCTACGTATATTTGTGTTGGCTACGTATAATAGTTGTTTGTTTACCAACAAACTACTATTAAGTCATTCACTTTATCTGCTCTGCTTTGTCATTTGCTAACCCAAATCATTTTGCAATTGTATCAAGAAAATGTCTATAAACAGAATCAGCTGAGTGCCATTTAGTTTAATTTCAGCGGAGAGCGGGTTACTCAGTACTTAGTTAAGTACTTTTTTTTTATATATATAATTGTTCGTCCTAACTGACGGACTGACGGACTGACTCACCGGTGATCAACGCCGAGCGCAAACAGTAAGAAAAAGAAAGCTTCGGAAAAATCACGAAAAACAGTTGTTTGATGTTTGTTTGCTTACCATCTGATCGGCCTCAAACTTAACGATTTGGTAGATGATGTTTCCGTGTGAATTAATTTTTAAGGATCTGTTTTAAAATGCATTCACTTTTGGCAAAATCCAAGATCCCTCGATGGAAATGGGAGTTGTATATTGTATGAACGAAAATCTCAAGATATATATATATATATACAACTGTAGAAGTTGAAGTTCCACTTGTGGAACATGGGTGAAAAATGATTTCTAAAACTTGAAGCAAAAATCTTGTACCGGACGGGGCTGGGAAAAGCCAGCTAGTATTTTTATATGTCTGTCTTTGAAAAATTGTTTACAAACTGCTTCAACTAATTAGTTTTCCCTGCTAATTGTGTGTTAACAACACTGCAACAGACTGTCACAAGTGCCAGATATCTTACCTGGGGCATTAAAACACCTGTTTTGAAACTTTACACTTAGCATTAACATTAAACAATTAGTTCGTATGTGTGTATATTATTGTAATGATTCATTTTATAATTATAATCTATAAAGGATATTTATATCTTATCATATCAATCATCAACAATTGTTATAAAATGTCAACCTAACCTATTTTGTTAATACTACTATGAAAATACTACTTACTAGCCTCGGATCCTCGTTGTTCAGTTGTCTGAATAAAACACGTAAAATATTCAAGCTGACTGCAGTTTTAAGTATCTTTCTTTCTTTCAAGTCTCATCTTAAACTTTTCAAGCATTTATTAATATTATGATTTAAATTTTATGGCAGCCCAAAAGTATGCTACATTTTAATGCACAAACACATAAATAAGGCCTGTTTTGATTGGTTAGTTAAGTTTATGGTCTATTAACTGTGCGTTGCATTTGATTGGTCGAATTTATAATCATTTGATCCAATACAATAAACATTAAAGAAAAAAGTTAATAATAATCATTTGTCTATTTGTCTATTTAAGACAAATTTGATATACGTTATTTCGCATGGATGGATACTTCTCACAACACACAAAGGGTTTTAGTTCGTTGCCTAAGTCTTTCGTATTACAATGACCATTGACATTGCAAGAGTAATAAAAATAAATTCATTTTATTTTGAAATTTGATCAGATTCTCTTTTAATTCTTGAGAGTATCTATATTTTGACGGCTTGCAACACGTCCGACTGGACGTGTTATTTGAATCTTGAGACTTAAATATGCATTGAAAGCAGCTGGGCAACGCAGCTGCCAAAGAGAGAGCAGAGTACCATTTCCAGAGTAGAAATGAGTGCGGGCTGGGTTTTTATGGCTCGACCCTACTCGAACACGAAGCAAACTTTCTGAAACACGCACGAACACGCACCTGGGAAAATTTACCTGTGTACGGTCCAGCCCGGCAAAATATGCTCGAGTATATAAAAGTTAAAATTATTTACTTTTTATCAAATTCGAAATTAGGAATATTTGTATTTATTGCCTATGTAACTAACTTAATATCTGAATGTTAATATTACTTTTACTCTGTGATTTAATTTTTTCGACTGATTTGCGTTGGAATGCACGAAATAGTCATGTTTAAGATTTGATTTGATTTGATTTGATTGGAAATTTATACCTGCTAACATTGTTTTTACTGTAGTCTGGCCTTAGAGATCATATTCTTTGTATAGTTTGGGAAATAGAAATAGATCATCACGGACCGGTCGTCCCACGGGGGAAAACAAGGTCCATGCCAAACTCTAGTCCAAAGATTGTCTATTATATTTTGCCTTCCATTTATATTATATTCTTGATTGGTTTATAAATACTTTTTGGTCACAGCCCTAAGATATGCAGCATAGAGCGAACTTTGGAGCTGTAACGAACTGCGTTGGCACCTTATAGCTTGTCATACCAAAAGGTAGTTTTCTCATACGCTAAGCTAATCAAAGCAAATTAAACCCAATTAACGCTCACATATTTGTGCGGAAAGGTATTTTAATGTGCGCCCAATTAGTTACAGGCCAATTTATAGAGCAGCTGTGAGTCTCTGATAATGTACTAAGCTCGCCTCGTTCGCGTTCCCATTTCGGCTTATCGCAACAGTTCTGGGGACTACCTGGTGTTGTTTTTGTTGGTTTCCTCAAAGTGTACAACGTCTTATTTTTGCTGTTAAGCCAATACACAACTGATAGGGCCGAGTGTTTTATGACTTTACTAATAAATCGTTACCTGATGGGCTTATAATTAAATAATGTATTCACTGATTAGATAAGAACTCAGGTTTATAGGGTATATTAAAAAGAAAGTTGAGTGCATGGACTTGATATTTTCATTTCATGTGTTTGATAGAGCAGCAAATGTTAGATATTTACTGTTTTTTCTCCATTCGAATCTTGGTTCTTCTTTGTCTCCCGCTTGAAATTTAGTTTGAATGAGAGATAACTTTACTACGACTTTATCGATAAACATTTTACTTGACAGACAATTGACGCACTTCGCGCGTCAATAGCTGTAACATTTTTGATATCTTTTAAAACATTTTAACATGTACTCGATAATACCTGTTATTGTGCGTGGCTTAGTTGTTTATGTGATATTAGCAAAATGATATGCTCCATTTCTAAGTATTTTGGGCGAATCACAAGATCGCACAAATATATAATTATTTAAAGTTAAACCCAGACAACCTGCCGATTAGCAATTTAAAATAGTTTTATAAATGCTTTTTGAATTTGCATATAGCTATTGAGAAACCCCAGCGAATAAATACATATGACAATATATATTAACGATCGCATATTAAATCCAATTTCCCCATTCAATGTACGTAAATACGTAATGAGGTTCGGTTGAAAGACCGCAGACCAAAATCGCACAAATGGATTCGCTATCTGAATAGTTAAGCAACCGCTTGGCCTAGGCTTTGTTTTTTGATGTGAGCGCGGGAGGGGGCCGCCTAATCAATGTCATCGAGCGCCGACTCAACTGTGGAGTGTTGTGGCCGAAATCGGCGATCATACGGTAATTAGCATGCACAACACTGTGCTCACAATACCGAGTAATACCGATACCGATATTCGCCAATTTTGCCCGACTGCGTTTCCATTGAGCCGGTGGCTAAAACTGGGAACTTGAACTTGAATTTACATGTGACCGACGGGCAAGTAAAATTAAGGAACTGAATTGGCCAGCCGACTTTGGCTTTGGTCAAGTTCAGGCAACGGCACGTTTTGCATATATGAAACAAAATATAAATGGATAATGGAGAGTGCTTGGTTCGAACATACCCTGTATCTACCATTCAATCAACCAATCAAGTTTATTAGCTGTATATTATGGAATTAAAGGTATGCTTACATATATGTAAGCCAAATGTCTCAGTTATATCTTTAAATGTTCAGCTACAATTGTATTTTTTTAGATTTGAGTAACAGAAAATGTAGCTAAAAGCGAACTTTCACAGCCATGCCTAAGTTAAAGATACCCGTTTTTAATATTTTTTTAACTATAGAGTATAGGAATAATATTGACAAAATGCGATGAGCTTGTTTGGGTAATATAGCACAATGCGATGCGGGAGACACGTCGTAAAATAAATAAATGTAATGCATTGCAACTGTTCATTTAGTTGTTGTATAAAATATGTCAATAGTATAATTGCGGCTGCTGCCTCGTATGCCCGTATGTCTAACCGAACATGAACAGGGGCCAATTTGAAATGCAATTGCATTGCCCCGGTAATTATTTTCGAGCCGAATCGCCCCTAAACACTGCGGCTAAAAAAACAAAAAGAATCTAAACAACTCGTACTATCATTATTATGTACCTCAACTAGTACAGTTGCATATTTACAGAGTACAGTTAGAGGCTCAGATACAGCTACAGATACAGATACAAGTGTAAGTACTAAAGCATAGCTTGGCTGCGTTTTTCGAGTACGGGAAAGTGCTGCATCATTTGGTTGCAGGCAGATACAAAATGTATTTCGTCTAATCGTATTTATTCAATTGGTCTACGATTTATGATTGTTGGCATCTTTCAATGATTTCGATGTAGTGAAAATCTGAGAGTAGAGTGCCTGGCACGAAGGTCATAAATCTTTAATCTACAGCCGGAACTAAACAAAATAAAGCAGCTGTTTCTACAGAAGATTTTAGAACTTGTGAGTCAAGAACTTGGTCGTTTGATTTTAAAACTAAGATTGAATCAGCGATTTCTTTTTGAGAAAAGTACTATAGGATAAGTAAAACTATCTTTCAGTTTTCTTACTGCACTTTAAATGAATTATACCTCAAATGAAATCAAGAATAGATTAAGGCTTTGTTAACATGTTGAAAATGTTACTGAGCAAAAACATTCTGGAAATTAGGGGATATTCGAGCAAAAGGTATAATTACCTGATAATTGTTAATAAATGCAAATGGGGTTTTTTCTTTTGAAAAATCTATTTTCAGCCTTTCAAACTGAAACATTTAAATGAATGCAAATACATATGTATGTGCATCAGTTGATCAAACTGAATGACTGGGAAATGCAGTTTTAATTTACGACAAAATCAATTGGCTTCAGTCAACGGGCAATAAAATTCAATTATTGTCTAAAATAAAATTCCAAAAGCGTCGTCAACGTGATGACAATATAAAAAACTATATTAAAAACAAAAAGGGCAAAAACAGTCACACACACACCCACACACACACACGTAGTCAGTGTGTAGTCGACATAACAATGAGAATTCCATTGGTTCACCCAGGCATGAACTATACGTGGCTAAGAATTTCCAATCATTATTAAACCAACTATTGTTGCGGCTAATACACAGCTGTGAAAAGTCCATTCTAAATGATTCCGTTCTAATCGGAAAAGAAAGTAAAAGTCTGCGATTGTGTCGAATGTCAAGTGCTAAATGATCGGCATTTGAGGAATGTGCGTCAAGTGCTTTAGGCCAACTGCTGCTTCTGGCCAAGGCGCTCGGTCAAGCTGTGCCAAATTGTTGTTGCCCCGTCAACCAGTTTGAGGCGTTTAAAGCAGCTTGTTTTGGCTTGCAGCACGGCCTAGTACCGCGCCATGATCATGCCCAGAGATCATGTCTAAGGCATTAGGCGGAGAAGTCTCATTAGGTATGCCCGAAATAAATTTTCCATTGCGACATTTCGGTACCAGGCATGCATGGGTACATTGAGATAGCACACTGAGCGATCTGGCTTGTATATAATGATGGTTTATGAAGAGCATCCGGATCGTATCTATAGATTGATCGGCGACAACTGATATTGGGCCACGGCCAGAGTGTCCGTGGCGGTTGGCTTGCCCGTGGCTGCACCGTCCAAAGTGTAATCTACAGAAGATTCCGATAAGATTCGATTCGAGTTCTATGTCCCTAGCAGATACCCCAGCTGTCCACGGGCTAGAAGTGTGCTGGGAGTTAACGTGCCGCTCAAGTGCCGCTCATGCTGACATCGCCGCCGACAGCGACAGCGACGCTTACAACAAGCGCCGCCCGCCGCCCGCCGCTCGCCGGGAGCGTGTTCAAGTGGCCGAGCGTAGAAAGCGGCGACACCGGGCGGGCAGCGCCGAACGCGATTGCCATATAAATGGAGAGGGCAGCGTCGGCTCAGCGTTCAGTCGGTCTGTAAACTGCAAGCGCGACGCGTCCAGCCCGTATATCATCTATCGCCGAACGATCTATCGAAAGTTAAGGGCAGAAAGAATCGGTTCGAAACAGTTAAAATGAAAGCAATCGCATTACCCACGATCGATACCCTGCAAATTGCTGGGCAGTAGAGGAGTGCGAGGAGTGCGGCAAAAATAGCCCAATTGTTACGGCACATTAAACTGATGCTAAAAAATAATTCATTTGCGCGAGCAACGGTCGTAAACAACGGGAAAAACAATTGCAAAAAAAACAAAAAACAATCATCAACAAGCTGCCAACGGAACAAATGTAAAATAACTAAAAAGCCAAATAAATTAAAATAACAAATTCGCGCTATATTTCTTATAATTTGTACGAAAAAGTATTTAAAAAACAAAATAAAACATGAAGTTCCTGTGCTGTGGCGGAAATAAAGCAAATATGCCGGTTAACGTTAACGGTACCTCAGGTGAAAACAAAAAGGAAACGGAAGCGGAGGGCGCAAGTAAGTTTTAGGGCATGAGATGATCGGAATATGAGGGAGAAATTTTTCAAATATTGCTTGTCAGAATGAGTATGAATATGAATTGTGTTAGAAAGGATAAAAACATTGTTTAATAATAATAACTATTATTTTTATTTATTAATATTAAAATCATGCTCGAAAGATTTAAGTTTCGCAATAGCCGTAAAATCGGGTAAAACCCGACACATTTCACATTTCATTTTTTGCTGATCTTACGAATCATGTTCTGCAAATTTAATTCTTTAAGCAAACAAGTTCCAAACAGAGCTGATTAAAAGTATTCGAATTTTGTTGAAATCTGCGTGACTTTGGCTTAATAAAAAGAATAACATGATCGGATCTAAAAGTATTCAAGTTCTGTGCAAATATTGTTCTTTTATTGTAGTTTTAGTTAACTTAATTTTCATAAGCATAAAGCTAATATACCGGGGCAAACGCAGTGAAATTTTTGGCATCAGCCGACTTGAAGCCGTCATTAAAAAGTGTTGAGTGAAATTGTTTAGCACTTAGGCAATTGCACAAGAGCTCAAAGGGGTGTTTAGCTAGATGCGCAAATGTTTAACTTTCGAATTCCGTGAGCTATATTTTGAGTGCAGAGTTAGCGTATTAATTATATTTATATGATATTATGATTAGCCACTGCTAATTAGATAATAAATTTGCATGGGCATAAACAACCGAGTGCTATAGCTCGTGCGGCGACCTGGAAAGGTGCCTCCAAAACATGACCATACAGACAGGAAGCTGACAGCAGCAGATCAACAACAACAACAACAACAAGCACTTGCACTGCCTACTGGCCGTAAATCGTCAGAGTTTGTATGCAAATTTGCACAGCAATTGGAGCTGGAGCAAACAGTTTTTGCTTGTCAACGCCGTCTGACTAAGTCTGCGGGGCGGGCTGACGGGCTGACGGGCAGGCGAACAATGACAAGCACGCACAGCCAACGACAGGCAGGCAGTCTGTCAAGACACACTCTCGAGAGACTCTCCGGCGAGATTCCAGTTAAGTACAGATCGCTTAATGAGCGACAGCGCTTGTCAAGCACAAGCAACAGATTTCAGATACTGGCAGCTAGAGACTAGCTACCCAGCTGCCAACTAGAGATACTTTCTTTGAACAATTAGCTACGTATATGGCTAAAACATAAATCTCGCATATTTGCTAAGCTCAATTTATGTTCCTGCTTTGACAAAAGTCAAATCGCGTGCAGCTGCTGTCGCCAGATACAATTAAAAAGGGATCGAACGCTAATTACAGGAAGGTGCACAGGCCTCCTCCCGTACTTCATTTCCAGCTAAATGCATACATATATACATATATATATATATGTATCTGTGTGTATGTACATGTTTAATATATATGTTAATTTGCTTTATTTTAGTACTTGACAAAATAATTGAAATTCCTTCCGTAAAGACATAAATTATATATTTAAAACGATGCCGACTTTTGATTATGTTATTGTAATGTACTTAAAAAAAAAACTTACAAATTATTCACAGCGGCAAGGTAGGCGGCAGGCGCCAGGCGCCGGCACAAGGCGTTAGGTTTATGTTTATGTTGACACCAGCACAGCAGGCACAGACACACTCACACACACACACACACACACACACACACACACACACACACACACACACACATTCAAGTGCCAAGTTCAATGCTGACTAGCCTCGCAGTGAGATACAGATACAGCTACGGCTACTGCTACAGATACAGCTAAATAAAACACGCTCAGCGAGTTTCACGTTTGCCAAAAATAAAAAAAAAAAGAAGAAAAATTAAAATAAAGCTCGAGCATGAGCAAAGAGCATGATAGACCCTCGCAGAGTCAACGTATGTGACATACATTTTGACACCATTTTGGCACCGCGACGCACACATCAGATTTTCCATCAGCTATCAACAAGTGGCATGCAGCCATTATCTGCTTTCCGCTGCCTTGTCATTATCGTTAACTCTATCTGATGGACACATCAAAGTCGTTGGGCTTAATGTGTAAGCGGGCAGGAAAAATCAAACTGAAAACAATGCATTAAGTAATAAGTACCTATTCTTATCGCGCTCACTTGAGGATATTCCCCGAGGCGTATACGCAATATGCGCACAAGCAAACCCTCAGCCTATCAGATTCTTAATTGGTCGAGTCTGCTGAAGCCCTTGTTACAAATCTATCTATGTAATTATTATTAACTGGCTGTGGGGCTAAGCTCAGTGCATCAGCGTGGCCTACTGCCACCCATTTATCATTCGCACGCGTCATTCGTGCCACGCTTTCAGGTGTGTGAGAAAAACCTAATAATTGTTATTACAATTACATTTACAAGTGCACTCAGCTAACCGCGATCAGTCAACTTTAACGATAGCTTTGCCGAGATGCGACAAAAAACAGCGAAGCAAAGCTTAGTCAAAAGCTGCGGTTCGTTATGTGGTGTCTTCACTGTTGTAAATAAGCTTTGGCTTGTCAGAACCAAAGTTGTAAAAGTTTGGCGACGACAAAAGCTCTGCTTGAAAGCTTAAATTTTGAAACAGAAGCATTGCCAACTGCAATTTATTTCAAATAGCTAACGGCTCAGTTTAAATAAGTTTTAAGATAAAAACTAGGTCAAGTTTAGAGCTGAGTTCGATTTTAGATAAGTTTTGTGCATATAATTTATATTCATGCTGCGATATGAAAATATTTTAAACATTTTGTGATTGAAAGCGATTTATGGTTTGCATTTAAATTGAAGATTTATTGTGCGTATTTAAAGAT
Organism: Drosophila ezoana; assembly: GCA_035045725.1. Lineage (NCBI taxonomy): Eukaryota > Metazoa > Arthropoda > Insecta > Diptera > Drosophilidae > Drosophila > Drosophila ezoana. The sequence goes on along the minus strand of JAWNOU010000052.1, from coordinate 11,412,598 downwards.
GAACCAGATATGCATAAACGCTCGACTCAGGCTTAGCTATGAGCTACCATTTTAAAAGTACATTAATAAATATATTTACAGCGCACACATTACAATCACACACACACACACACACATACATCGCCTTTGTAAGATTAGGCGCATCTAGTCAAGCATTGAAGGTGTTGAAAATTATTAGAACTTTTAGACTTTACAAATCAGATGCTCTATAAAGCATCAATCAGTTAGTTATTGAACAGGCTCCGTGGCGTGCGGTTCTGTCACATAGAGCAGTTTTCATCAAGTATTCAACAAAATTGCAATACTGAAACATTTTCATAAGTATCTTTTTTTTCACCTTTGAAAGAATTCAATTTACGCCATGGTGAAGAATCGTCGCTTTGAAGAAGAGCAAGGTTTGTTCGATTTTAGCCCAACTATTGTGTCAATAAGTCAATAAGTTTTGGCTGAATTGAATTGATTATTGTCACAGCTCTTATACATTTGTGTGTCTTCCGAGATACGCATTTGTTCCGCTTCACAGGAGCTTGGCAATTGCGATGCCAACTGACGGGCTATAAGCTGATAGTTCTGAATGATTGTGTATATTATATTGATCTAACTGGTTCTCAAGTGTACTCGATCTGCAACTAAAAGAAATTATGTGCTTAGTCAAAATAGTTTCTTATAATGTTTTCAAGTAAGACGATAACCGTAAAATAATTCCTTAAGCTAAGGGTTTTTAATCTCTAAACACGTTTAACCGACATGATAAGAAACTGACGTTCAAGACGAGCCCCCAAATTTTATAACTACAGCTGTAAAGCTGCGTCAAGTCTATAAAAAAGCAGCGTAAAGCGGTTATATCTTAATCAGGTCTATTCATTCGAAACAAAGCAGAAACTTATCTTACCATCTAAAACAACCTCAAAGGACAGGCGTAAGCAGGGGCGGGGGCGTGGCAATGACGACAAAGCGGCTGCCAAATTGGCGCCAGTTTTGGCGGGGGCGAAAGCCCAGATAAACAATCAGTGTGAATGGAATTTTTTTCTTTGGGTATTCTCATAACCCACACAGACCCTCGACCAATAAACACTGGTAGCCGCACATAATTTATCTGCTCGTCTGGCCAGATAAGCTATGGTAAATCAGAGAAGAAATGAAACGAACGTCTGACGTGATAGTATCTGCCAACAAAGAGGTGGTAAAAACACGCCTTGATATACGATTATATGATTATGTATGGCTGTCCGCTCCATAGGCAGCCACGTGTAGATGTGTTTGGCTGTTGGGGGGCCTGTTGGGGTAATATTCCATTTAAGTGCTACGCAAAAACAAAAGATTTTAGCTAAAGAGTGACAGCAGGCTACCGACCTACAGGTGACCTACAGCCAATAGCTGATAGCACATATTGAAGGCGTCTGGCTGATCGATCTGTCAAGTACAAACATGTGTGAACCAAGTTGAAGTTCAATATTACGTATGTCTTGATTATGCGTATTAACGACCAATCGCAATCTATTTTTTATTTTCAGAACATGGCCTGGGCATACGGCACTTGCAAACGTTCCTCTTCTTTTTCGCTTTGGCCGTTGCCTATGCCCAGCGCGTCAACCTATCTGTGGCCGTCGTGGCCATGACAGATGCTGCTGAAGCTAATCCTCACTTTCCCGTAAGTACTGTCCACATACATACATACAATGCACGTCTACAACTGATGCTTTCAGGAGTACAAATGGCCGGAGAAGACCAAGTCCCTGCTGCTGAGCAGCTTCTTCTGGGGCTATGTGCTTACCCAGGTGCCCTCCGGACAGCTGGCACGCAAATTTGGCGGCAAGATTACGCTGCTCACGGGTTTGTCCATCTGCTCGGTGCTTAATATACTGACGCCTCTGTTTGCCAAGTTGGGCGGCTGGCAGCTGGTCTGCGCCCTGCGCGTCGTCGAGGGTTTGTGCCAGGGCGTGGTCTTTCCATCCGTGCACACGCTGCTGTCGGCCTGGGTGCCGCCCAATGAGCGACCCGTGCTGGGCACCGCCGCCTATGCGGGCAATCAGTTTGGCACCATCATCATGCTGGCCACGAGCGGACTGCTCGCCTCCTCTTCCGCTGGCTGGCCGAGCATCTTTTACATTTCCGGAGGCGTTGGCTGCATCTGGGCCATACTCTATTTCATTTGGGGTGCCAGCTCGCCGGCGCACTACAAGAAAATCTCTACGGAGGAGCTTAAGATGATCGAGATGGCGCAGGCCAGCGAAGCGACGTCGGAGCAGCCCAAAGAGCAGATGCACACGCCCTGGCTCAGTTTCTTCACCTCGCCGGCCTTCTTGGCGCTGATTGCGTCGCACAGTGCCAACAACTGGGGCTTCTGGACGCTGCTCACCGAAATACCCAGCTATATGAAGAATGTGCTGGGCAAGGATATCAAGTCGAATGCGTTGCTTTCGGCTCTGCCCTACGCTGCCATGTTCGTCATGTCGTTTATGTTCTCGGCCATTGCCATGTGGCTGAACAAGCGCAATTGCATATCGACTGTGGCCAGCCGGAAGCTCTTCAACTCCATCGGCCTGTGGGTGCCCATGTGCGCGCTCATCGGCCTGGCCTATGTCAGCAGTGATCAGAGCAATCTGGCTGTTATCCTTCTGACCATAACAGTTGGCTTCAATGGCTCCTGTTATCTTGGCTTTCAGATCAATCATATTGATCTGTCGCCCAATTTTGCGGGCATTCTCATGGGCATCACCAACTGCGTGGGCAACATCATGAGCATCATTGCGCCACTCCTGGTCGGATTCATTGTTAACAATGAGGTGAGTGCTTGTGGAGAACCCTTCGAGCAGCAGCAGCATGCTAATGACTTTCTCTCACTTTCTCCTTGCAGCACGATGTGGAACAGTGGCGCGTTGTCTTCTTCATTGCCGCCGGCATTTATCTGGTGGGCAATGGTCTCTTCATCATCTTTGGCCGCGCCAATGTGCAGCCGTGGAACGATCCACCCGCCAAGCCGCGTCGCCACTCCACACCGCAGGTGGAGTCTCAGCATTAGAGGTGCGCCTGGTGCGTCCCCCGACGAGGGAGAGAGAGAGAGAGAATCGCTAGTCATCTAGTTCACATTTCCAGCCCACTGGCTGGTTCGATCATCGATCGACAGAAGCCGCCAATCTACTTGTAATTCGAGGAGATGTATTCTCACATCGCCCCAGCGCATTTGCGTTTGTTTCGTATTTCTATATTGTACCCTATAATATAAACATATATATACTATCTGAATTTGTCGTCTAAGTTTAGCATGTAGTCTGTAGATTAGGCCTTGTTGCAAATGTGTATAAAGACCAAATGACGAAAGAAAAAATATATAATTAATAATAAAATGTTAAGAAACCACAAAAATGCATTTAAGCGACGTTTTAAGGTATATACATCAATTCAAAGTTTATGTATGTATATGAAAGACTTTGTCCTGAATGAATAAGCTTAAATCTTAAGAACTGAGAAGCGAATACTTTTACTGAAGCTTCCCGTCGGGAAGTGCTTTGAAAATTTGCCCGGCAAGTGATTGAAAAGGTGAATGAAAAATATCAGAAGCAATGCAGCCATAAAAGTGTGTTTTGCAAATCTGACGTCATGAGCAACGTGAGCTAGCGGCAACAATTTTCTATGTTTCTACCCTGATCCCATTGAAAATGGGTAAAGGGGTATATTGTTTTGTACTCTTGTATCGAAACCCTCTTTTTTGATCATGTCTCTTTGGTTTTATGATCTGGCACGTAGGTATACGTAAGTATACATCTTTATTAAAGCTTGAGCTGCTTCTGGTTTTGGTTGGGAAGGTTCAAGTTATTTGATAGTCGGCCACTTAATTAGATTAATAGTTATTGGTTTTAATTAACTGCTTTATCAGATTCGAAACAGTTGCTTCCATAGCGACGTGGGCCAAACATCGACACACTGAGCACACCGCTTGCATTTTCATTAATGTTGGGAATGTTGGATAATGGGAATTTATCGGTGCTGGCAAGTTTTATGCATAGACTCAAATAGTCAGTGTTATCAGAAGTTTTCTTTAAGATTAGCTTAGCTTTTTCAAACAATATCACCGGGTATTTAACTTTATCCAGTTGTGTTCTCTTACAAAATAATATCGTGTGCATTTTCTAGCCTTAGTCGCACCTTTTTAGCTATCTTATCGCAGGAAATATTTGCATATGTCAAGCAAGGGCTCGGGGCACTCGGCCGTCTGTCAAGCAAATGTGACATTTAAATGCGGCAAGGAGGCATCCAAATTTACGGACTCGAAAGACTTCCAAGATGCTGAGTCTAATATTTGACGGCTAGTTGGTGAAAAGGTTTCGTGGCGTTCGGTATTGCAACACAGAAGAGAGCTGAGCTCTGAAAACTAATATCCAGGAATATAAAGATGGCAAAGAATCGTCGCTACGAAGATGAAGGTAGGTTGGCTTTATTATTGCTGCCAGACATGTAAATCAGGGGAAAATATCAAATTACGTTTAAATATCGTTGCCAATTGCTGCCATCCTAGACAGAGTTAAAAAGGAGTGTGCTATCCTCTAAAAATCCTGTAAAATTAACTTGTCTAATGTGTTTTGAGGTGAACTGAAAGTCAGCAGCCTTCAACTTGAAAGAGTCTCAGTTCGTAATTAAATCAACAAAGCTTATCCTCATTTTCAACATAAATCTTCACTGTAATTTATGCAATCTTATCAAGTCAAATAGCACCTTTGTTGCGTAGATTCTCGGGAACGAGTCATTCCCACTAAAATTTAACCGAAATAATAAATCTACTTCTTGACTGCCACATTGTTAACATAGTTGATTTAATGTTATATAATTAAACAAAACTCAAGTCGCTAACACTTGTGCTGAACTGTAAATAGATAAGAAATACTCATGTAAGTGTTGGTTAAAACTAATCTTCATAAAGATATTCCAGCAAGGCCTCTTTTTCAATGGGGGCTCGTCTCTGCTTAGGCTTGCAGTGCAGTTAGACTTTTTGTCAGCTAGCTTATCCGTAGGATAACTTTTGATATATACTTTTGCTCAATACATTCTAGCATATACAATTATGTTGACTATCGTCATCTTATTCCAGGCTCTGGGCTGGGCGAGCGTCACATGCAAATGTTTTTGCTCTTTTGCGGTCTGATGGTTGCCTTTGCCATGCGAGTTAACCTATCCGTGGCAATTGTGGCCATGACTGAACTGCCTGTAAGAACTGCCTGATCGGAAGGTTGACCAGTGCTAACCTCTTTACCCTCTGCCCATTTAGGAATACCACTGGACCGAACAAACAAAGTCTTTGGTGCTGAGCAGCTTCTTCTGGGGCTATGTGATGACCCAGGTGCCCGCTGGTCTTCTGGCACGCAAGTTTGGCGCCAAGGCTACGATCGTCTCAGGTTTGTCCATCTGCTCCGTGCTGAATGTTTTGACGCCGCTCTGCGCCAGATTGGGAGGCTGGCAGGTGCTTTGTGGCGTGCGTTTGCTTGAGGGCATATGTCAAGGTGTGCTTTACCCATCTTACCATACCTTGATATCATCCTGGGTGCAGCCATCTGAACGAGCCTCGCTGGGCACCTATGCCTATATGGGCGCACAGTTTGGAACTATTGTAATGCTGGCCACCAGCGGCATGCTGGCTTCCATGGCTGGCTGGCCCAGCATCTTTTACATATCCGGTGGTGTGGGTTGTGTCTGGGTAGTGGGTTACTACCTGAGAGGAGCCAGCTCACCAGGCGCTTCAAAGAATATCTCAGATGAAGAAAAGCAGCTGATTGAGATGGCGCAGGCTAAAGAGGTGGACTCTAAGCCAGAGCAGCCCAAGGAGAGCCTACCCACGCCTTGGATGAGCTTCTTCACATCGCCGGCATTCCTGGCGCTGACAGCTGCGCATTGCGCTTCAACCTGGGGCTTTTGGACGCTATTGACACAGATCCCGAGCTACATGAAGAACGTTCTCGGCAAGGATATCAAGGCTAATGCGCTGCTCTCCTCCCTCCCCTATACCGTGATGCTGCTGCTCAGCTGGTTCTTTGTCTGGCTCTCAAAGGTTTTGCAGAGAAAGTCAGTCTCCCTGGTGTTTAGCCGCAAGTTCTTCAACACAATTGGCCAATTCATTCCAATGTTCCTGCTTGTGGCCCTGGGCTATGTGAAGCAGGAGCAGGATACCCTTGCTGTGCTCCTGCTCTCACTCACTGTCGGCATTAGCTCGGGTGCTCAGCTGGGCTTTGTTATAAATCATATTGATCTCTCCCCGAATTTCGCCGGCGTTCTAATGGGCATTAGTAATGGAATTGCTAATGTCATGAGCATTATTGGACCATTGCTAGTGGGCATTATTGTTACCAATGAGGTGGGTTGTCTGTAGCTTTTCGTAGGATTTTCGACTGTAATATAACTTTCTTCTCTCCTTTTTTCGACAGCACGATGCCAGCCAGTGGCGCATTGTTTTCTTCATTGCCGCTGGCTTCTATTTGGTGGGCAACGGACTCTTCTTAATCTTTGGACGTGCGGATATCCAGGAATGGAACGATCCAACAGCAAAGGTGCGTCGCAGCTCTACGCCACAGTTGGAGTCACAGAAGATGGCAGAGAGAGACTGTTAGTTATCCGGCCTTTAGGCTTAGTTTTTGTTAAATAGATAAGATCTTGTTATTTACTTTAATAAAGATCCAATTTAGATATTGGGAATTTATTTAAATTCGGCTATCTTATCTATCACGTCTATCTTACTTAAAAGTGTACAATTATTTTGTTTCAAGGCAAGCGAGGAAGTGGTTTTTCCAGGGTTTCGATAATGTCCATTAACTCTAAAGACAATATGTCAGGGCTAGTCAGCTGGTTCAAGGCATTCCCAGAAAGGAAGTGGGCTTAACGTATTTACGATATTGTCAATCAACTTGAAGCAATCTTTACGAACATAAATTAGCGATAGCCTGCAAGCATAATTATCAAACGATAAGTCAGATATACCGAAGTGCCTTACAAATTTGCTCTAGTTGATATTTGTCTTTTCATTCAGTTGCCGATTTGTTGGGCAAATACTTTAATACTGTATGCATCTACCAGTTTTACTCACACCCCATTGTTATCTTATCAGATTGTGAAAATATTTACTTAAGTCGTGCTTCCCCTCTTCCACTTAGATAATAAGTGTGGCAACTCATCTAATGCAAGGCAGGCGATCATAATTTTCGGATGAAGCACATATAAGATGCTGAACCAAATATGAATTAGTTAGTTAGCGAAAAGATTTCGTGGTCCGTGGTAATGCACCATACCGAACTCTTCTCAAAAGACAATGGCAGGCAGCATCAGCATAGTAAAGAATCGTCGCTTCGAAGATGAAGGTAGGCATTTAATATCAGGAGTTAAGCCTTAAAGGATATCCGAATTAGTCATTAAAAATATGGATACTGAGTTAAGTTTTAAAGCGTTTTTCTGATCCTTATAAAGCATCTTAAATGCAAAACAGTTGTTTATTTTAGTATGCTGTTCTCTTTCGATCTTCGCCAGCTTCCTTACGTAGAAATGAAAAGCCAGTGAAGTTTTTACAATGCATTAACAAATCATAAGGGTAATTCATTTTTGATTTACTGACCTTATCT